>CM053412.1:64597500-64619302 GCA_028644305.1 Xerus rutilus | reverse complement strand
TCTCTTATCTCTTTGTTGGAATGATCTATGGTTGCCTTTATTTGCTCTCCTATGTCTTTGTTGCATTGATCAATTTTTGCCTGTAATTGTTCACTTATGTCATTCTTTAGTTCACTGATCATTTTAATTATGTACATTCTGAATTCTTTCTCTGACATTTCATTTACTGTGCTGTCCATGGATTCTGTTACAGTGGTATCCAGGTTTATTTGGGGCACTTTCTTCCCTTGTTTTTTCATGTTGATTGTGTATCTTCCTTTCTTGAAATACCAATCTGAGGTATTGCGGCTTCTACCCTACAATCTTGTATTGACACTGTGTCTCACTTTGGAGCTACTTCTGTTTTCCCAGTGTCCCCAGATGGGCACTGTTGTCACTAAAGTTGGTGGCGGAGGTAGTGGACTACCTCTAGAGGGCTGTGGGAGTGGCTTTAGCTGTGCTCCTGAGGAGGCCCCTGAGGGCTGTTTTGTCCCTGTCTTGCACTCCTGCTGGTGAGCAGGAACTCTAGAGCGGAACTACAGGTGGGCTCAGGTCTCACTTAGGCAGGGTCACAAGCTGGAGAGTCTGTGTGCGACCCTTACAGTGAGTGTGGGCTCCCCTGGGGCTAGAGGCTAGCAGGCTCTGGTCTGCCTTCAACTGGGCACTCTGGCTTTCCCCAAGGGTGGTGTGGGGCCTTCTGTCTCGCCTGACCACAGGAACTCTGGAGCGGAACTGAGGCGGGCCCAGAGCGCACTAGGGTGGGGCCTCTTCACGCTGGGGTCTCTGGAGGCCACTCTTACCCTGGGTGTACCTTCCTCTGTGGCTGGTAGCAATCAGACTCTGGACAATCCTTAGTTGGACACCCTTGGAGTTTCCTGAGGGTGGATCTGGGCCCTCTGTTGCTCCTGCCGGACCCCAGGAACTCTGGAGCTGAACTGGGGCCAACTCAAGCTGCCCTTGGGGGGCTGCCTCACACTGGTGTCTCTGGAGCGACTTTTGCCCTGAATTTGGGCTTCCCAATGGTTAGAGGTAGCAGACCCTGGTCTCCCTTTGGCTGGACAACCGTGGAGGTTCCTGAGGGCGGGTCAGGGTCCTTTGGGGCTCCTGCTGGTCCACAAGAATTCTGGAGTGGAACTTGGGCGAGCCCAGGCTGCCCTTGGACGGGGCTGTCTCCACTGATGTCTCTGGAGCGACTCTTACCTTGAATTTGGGCTCTGTAGCGGCTTAGTGGCTGGGGCTGTGTGTCCACGGGAGCAACTGCTAGGGGTCCTGCGTGGTTGGGTGGGCGCTGGAGCCAGGAACCCCGTGTAGAAGTAGTCTCAGCCCAGGGCGAGCCCTGGGCTGGAGCCCAGAGCTGCTGGGTGGTGAGCTCCACTGCTGCCGCCTGCTCAGCTCCGCCATGCCTTGCTGCTGAAGTCACACTGATTGTGGCTTTGGCTGCTGCCTGGTGGCCCTGCTTACTCGCGCAAGTGAAATTCCTGTGAGGGTAGCTGTACGATGACGATATTTCCAAAACTTCAATCTCTGGCTCTGGAGAGACGGACTGCGGTGTCTGACTAGGCCGCCATCTTGGAACCACCCCCCCCAGACTCCAATTTAAACCAGGAAAACAATAAACTTCTCAGGCAGCTACAGGATCTTTTCCCTTACATTTGGGCTGAATCCAAATCACCAGGCCTAGCCTCTCACCAACCCCTGATAATAGTGGCACTAAAAGCCACCTCTACCCCAGTCCAAATATGACAATACTCAATGTCCAGGGAGGCTAAATGAGGAATCAGCATACATATCAGAAGGCTACTGGTCTCAGGCCTCCTGATTCCATGTAAGTCACCATGGAACACTCCTATTTTGCCTATACATAAGCCCAAATCCAATGACTATGCACCAGTCGGGACTTAAGGGAAGTAAATCAGAGGGCCATGGACATCCACCCTGTGGTGCCTATGCCTCACACTCTCCTCAGTCTCTTTCCCTGAGTCATACTTTTTACACAGTGCTTGATCTCAAGGATGCTTTCTTTACCATTCCTCTGGCCACCCAAAGTCAACCAATCTTTGCCTTTGAGTGGATGGACCCAGAGAACGGGACTATTGGACAACTCATTTGGACACAACTTCTGCAAGGATTTAAAAATTCACCTGCCCTCTTTGATGAAGCCTTACAACAGGACCTCAGTGCCTTCTGCCATTAGCACCCTTAGGTAACTCTCTTACAGTATGTTGATCATCTTCTTGTAGTAGCCTCCTATGTGGACTTTCTTCATGCCACTCAAGATTTATTAGGCCATGTACAGACTCTTGGATACCAGGTCTCAGCCAAAAAGGCTCAATTGTGCCTCATTCAAGAAACATATTTGGAATACCAACTTCAGGAAGGCCACTGCTACCTGGGTAGTCAGCGCTTCCAGGCTATCATAGCCATCTCTGAGCCCACCACACAACGTCAAGTATGTGAGGTTTCTTGGGGCCACTGGGTATTTTAGACTCTGGATTCCCTGCTTTGCAGAGTGAGCACAACCTCTCTATAACCTTTTACAGTAAAGTCCAACTAATTGGCATTGGGGACCAGCACAGGCTCAGGCATTTAAGGACATAAAGGAGGCTCTCTTGTCCTCACCAGCTCTGGCCTTGTCAGACCCACCCAAAGCCTTCTACCTGTTCATGCATGAACATAAGGGGGTTGCTTCGGGGGTTCTCACCCAGAATTAGGGCCTTGGAGGTGACCTGTGGCCTATTTGTCAAAAAAATGGGATTCTGTGATGGCCAGATGGCCTGCCTGCCTATGCCAGGTAGCTGCCATAGCCCTCCTGGTAAAAGATTCAGATAAACTAACTCTGGGACAAGACCTGCATATCACAGGCCCCCATGAGGCTGAGCCACTCCTCAGAGCCCCCCTGATCACTGGCTTTCCAGTTCCAGCACAGCCCATTATCAGGCCTTCCTTTTGGGCCAACCACGCATTAGGTTTTTTGCTACTGCTGTCCTTAACCCCGCCACTCTGTTGCCAGAAGCTTCTCCAGATATTAAACCACTTCACTCATGTCTGGAAGTGCTAAACTCGGTGTCTAGCACATGACCAGACCTCACTGACATTCTGTGGCCACAACCAGATCTTGTCCTATGTGGTGGCGGCAGTATCTATATTTTCAATGGAATTCGACTGGCCAGTGCAGCAGCGATCTCCCCACAGAGGTCATATGGCAGACTTCCCTGCCACCTGGGACATCAGCTGAAAAGGCCAAACCCATTGAAGTTACTCAAGCCCTCAAAATGGGGACTAAGAAAACTGTTAACATCTACACTGAGAGTAGGTTTTTTTTTTTTTTTTACAGCCCATGTACATGGCGCCATCTACCGGGAAAGAGGCCTTCTTACAGCGGAAGGTAAACCAATTAAAAACAAAAAGGAAATCCTCAACCTGTTAGCTGCCATTTGGCTTCCCCAACAAGTTGCAATAATTCACTGCCTGGACACCAAAAGGGAAACTCATTAGAAGCCCCGGAAACTGACTCGCTGATGCAGCTGCTCACGCAGTGGCCACCCAGCTAGCAACTGCATTGCCGCTGATTACAGACCTGATTCTCCCCTTGAGCCCAGAGTACTCCTCCAAAATTTGGTGTGGATACAAGAAAAGGGGGGGAATCCAACATGGAGAACACAAATGGTATCAGGATCTGGATGGTAAGATGTTTCTCCTGAAAGTCCTGGGGCGACCTCTAGTGCAACAACTTCATCAAAGTTCCCATTTGGGGACAACAAGCCTTGCAGCACTCATCAGAAAAGGATTTCCAATACCAAGGCTAAAAGCACTAGTGGGAGAAACAATAGCGCAATGTGTAACTTGCTTCCAGGTTAATGCAGAACCTCGATCAGCAGCACAAACAGCAATTAGAAATAGAGGAACAGAGCCAGGGAGACTTTGGGAAATAGATTTTACTGAAGTAAAACCAGGAAAATATGGATATAAATATTAGTATTCATAGATACTTTTTCAGGGTGAGTAGAAGCCTTCCTGACTAAGATTGAAACTGCAACAGCTACTACTAAGAAATTGTTCTATGAAATTATTCCTAGGTTTGGTCTGCCTCTTCATATAGGGTCAGGAAATGGCCCTTCCCTTGTTTCCCAGATGTCACAGGGGGTAACCCCAGCCTTGGGGATAAATTGGAAGTTACATTGTGCCTATAGTCACCCAAACTCCGGCCAGGTAGAGAGAATGAATCAGACCTTGAAGGAGACTTTAATCAAATTACCCCTAGAGACTGGTGAAAACTGGGTGGACATGCTGCTTTTCATCTTACTCAGGACCAGATGCACTCCCAGTGTTGAAGGTTTCACTCCCTATGAAATTCTCTTTGGAAGACCCCCAGCCATCCTGCCTAAAGTGGGAGAGGAAGCCCTGCCAGCCTTAACTAATGACCAACTCTTAAGTTCCCTACAGGCTTTCCAGGCTATCCAGAAGGATCTAGTGCCCAGCCTACAGGCAGCCTTTCAGCCACTTCCAGCTCAACCCCATTGTTTCCAGCCAGGTGACCAGGTTTGGATTAAGAGACATCAGACAGAAACTCTACAGCCATGTTGAAAGGGGCCATATGTTGTGATCCTAACCACTCGACAGCTGTCAAAATGGACAGAGTCAGAACATGGATTTATCACTCCCATGTCAAAAAGAACACCCATCTCCTAGAAATGACAGCCCTTGCTACAGACTCTGACCAACCCAGTAAGTGATGGAAAGTCATCAAACACACACAGGACCCACTCAAGTGCAGACTCTCTTGTTCATGATCTGCTTGTTTGCCTCAGTTCTGTCTTTATCCCCTTCCTAAACCTTATGCCCCAACCTCCTTTTTGAGGGAATTGAGGGAAGGAGAAACTGGTGCAGTTATTACCACCCATGATAAAACAAGAGAATCCATTTTTAAACTTGATCTATGTAAACTCCTTGGTAACTACTGGAATAACCCCAGAGACACTGCTGAGACCTCAGCAGGTTTCCCATGGGGAGCTCTAGCCCCTTTAAGTCTTGTTGTTGCTTCTGGCAGATATGGAGGTGGAACCCTATCCCTGGAAAAATAGATCACACAACTCCATTTTTATGGGTGCCCATCCACAGGCCCCACTGAATGCCATAGAAAAAAGAATACCATTGTGCCATATGGGGCTGTGTGACCTTTGCCCCTTGGACTAACATAGACCCATCAATCTCCTTTACCCGTTCCCCACAGTTAGACTGTGTAAACATAGACACCTACAATAATGTTACCATTATTATAAAGCAAGAGTGGTCACTTCATATTACTACCACTAGTTGGGGACACTGGACGAAGCTGGGGGCTCAGAGGCTATGCTAGAAGTTATGATCCAGGAGTAACTTTTAGTATTCAGCGGGTTAAAAAAGCACAACTGTCCAACCCAATTGGACCAAATAGACCGATTATGGAAGTTCCCAACCCACACCATGTCAACTGTTGACTTCCTCCGCCAATGAGTCCTACTGCTGGTCCCCATACCCAGAGGGATCAAAACCCTCTCCATCCTCTTTGTTTGGAGTCTCACTGGTTAATTTTGTAGGAATTCAAACATTCATTTCTTAATCAAACCCAACCTTACATTACGCAGGATTGCTGGATGTGTCTTAATCCTAAACCTCCTTACTATATGGGCTTTGGGGTTACTGTCACCATGGGACAAAACCCCCAAACTGAAGTTTTACTCATACGAGACCCCAAGGAAACAGAATGTAAGTGGAGACGCCAGCCTTTCCTAACCCTGGGAAATTTACAAGGTCAAGGCCTATGCCTTAATCCCCCAGCTTTATGTTAGCCAATTCACCATGTATTCAGTCTTGAGCTTACAGTGTTTCTCCTAAGGACTCCCTTTCTGCCTCAGTTTCCTAAAGTTTATGCTTTCAAGGCTCCTCCTTCTACATGGTTTGCTTTTGGTGTTACTCCCTGCATCAATGCTTGGTATTTAAAAAAAAATGGATCAAAAGAACTTTGTGTTCTACTACACATTCTGCAACAAATATATTGCTATGGAGGAAATGCAAACTGTGAACACCTTCTTATGAGTTTACCTACAAAGAGAGTAAAACAAGCTGCCCCAGTACTTGTACCCTTATTAGTGGATTAAGATTAGCAGGATCCACCCCTCTAGGCACAGCTTCCCTTAGTGTCAGTAATCAGAACTTCAAAAGCCCCAGCCAACAAGTAGACCTAGACTTAGGGCACTTAGAGCCTTCTATTTCTCACCTCGAACAACAGGTGGATTCCTTAGCAGAAATAGCCTTCCAGAATTGCAGAGGCCTTGACTTGCTTTTCATGAAGAAGGGAGGTTTATGGGTAGCCATAGGAGAAACTTGTTGTTTCTATGCAATCACTCAGGAGTCATCAGGGACACATTAGCTTTGGTCCGACAAAACTTAAAGGAAAGAGATAAATTGAGAACAGATAACTCCGGTTGGTATCGGATTATTTTCCTGGTCACCATGGCTCACAACCCTCATACCTGCTATTTCAGGCCTCCTCATACTTTTGCTTTTGGGATTTCTAATAGGCCCCTGCATTATGAACTGTCTAGTTAACTATATAAAACAAAGAACTAGTGCTGTTAAACTCATGTTACTCCAGTCTTACTGTAACCCTCTCCCAACAGATGATGATGAGCCAAAGGTTTGAGTCTATTCACTAGAAAAGGGGGGAATGTGAAATCCAAACTCAACATGAGTCACTCTGACTCAGGCCTGCACATATTTGCTAACCTGCTCTTTGGGCTTCTGTGATTAGTGCTTGCTTCTCATGGATGGGAGGACAAAACCACAGGCTGTCAGACTCCCTGGCCAGTTACCTAAAATTCCAGGAACTAAAAGGGGACATAGGAGGTGCCATCACAGCTGAATTGTAAATAACTATAGAGTGAATATCTGCCAAATCCTGTTTTTTTGAGTCATATAGCTAGCCCACTGTATAATAACCTCTGAAACCCTCATTTCAGGGTCACTCTTTGAAGGAAAAAAGAGCTGACCCCAATCAATTGGCCTGTGTGCCTATTTCCTCAATAAACTTTGCTGCTTCTGGAGAGTTGTCTGGGCTTCACTTCTTGGGGAAAGGTGTGGGTTGGATGCATCAACATATAACAATACTGCTTACATTACAAATAGCCACAGATAAAAGTATATATATTTGCAAATTTTAATATACAATTTTACTTCTTTATTCATATTTATATACATATTGATATATATGTTCCAATGGTAACCCATCCCCTAAACTAAGATGTATCTATGAACTAAAGCTTTCCCTACCCACATCTATGATCCTTTTATACAAAAACTATAAATATTATATTGAACATCCTTATGTATTTTTACATATATATTCCAATATATGTTTATGTACATTCATGTATACATATATGTACCCCAATTGTAACCAAAATCCTACCTATAAATTTTAGTATATATTCAGTTACACATACATAAAAAATATATAAACCAAATTGTAAACAACCTTCTCAAAAGAAAAAAGAAACTATTTATAAATTTATATCCTTTTATATAATTTTATGTATATTTTTACATATATTTATATTTGTATTCATATATACATGAATGTATATAAATATATATAAAAATATATATGTGAAAATATGTGAGAATATTCAAAGTAATATTCATACTGAGTGTGGTTAGAGTTTGGCTTAGATTTAGGGGACAGGTTAAAAATAGAACATATATATGAATACATATGAATATAAATATGAATATATAAGTAAAATTGTATTTGAAAATTTACAAATATATATACTTTTATTTATGTATATTTCTAAGGTAAACAGTATTGTTGTATCACATGTGAAATCTAGGGTATGCCTATAGAAATGGGTGTATATATATATATATATATATATATATATATATATATATATAAGATATCTATAGGTTTATATGAATTTATAAATTTCTACCACCAAATATAGGTATATTCATGTAGAGTGTTAAGGTTTATATGTATACAAGTTTCTGTGAGGCATATTGGTAGGTATAGAAATAATGTAGAAAAATTTGTTAGGGTTTATTTAGAATTTGAACACATTTTATCCATATATATGTATATAAGTATGACTATATATGTAAAAATATAATAAAAATATTTAAATGAATATGGATTTGTATATAGTAATTTTTATTTTGATGTGATATGTATAATTTGACTTATATATAGTTTTGTATATGTAACTGAATATAAAATTAATGGATAGAATTTTGGTTACCATTAGGGTACATACATATATATGAATGTATATAAATATATAGGAATATATATGAAAAATATATGTGGATATTTAAAGTAATATTTATAATTTTTGTATAAAAAGAACAAAGTTAAGTTTAGTTCTGAGTTTTGCCCTGGATTCAAGGGAAGGGTTACCATTGTAACATATATGTGAATATACATGTATATAAATATGAATATAGAAGTAATATTATATATAAAAACAAATATATATATATACTTTTATCAATGAATATTTTTAAGTTAAGTGGCATTGTTATATTGCATTTGAAATCTGGGGTATGGCTTCAAAATGAGTGTATAAATAAAATGTTTATGGGTTTTTACATAAATTTTTGAATTTATTTCCCCCAAATATATCGATACATTTATATAAATTGTTGTGTTTTTTATGTATAGAGGTTGCTGTGAGGTTATTGTAGGTAAAGGACCAATGTAGAAAAATATTTTGGATTAATTTTGGATTTACACATTTGTATCCATATATATAAATACAAATATGAATATATATGCAAAAAATACAACAAAATGTTTAAGTAAATATGCATTTGTATATAGTTATTTTTCTTTTGGAAAAATGGTTACAATTGATTTAGATATAGTATGTGATTATGTAAATGATTGCTGTTAGAATATATACATATGTATGTGAAAATATATAACATATAGAAATATATATGTAAAAATAAATATGGATACTAAAAGTAATATTTATAATTTTTGTATAAAATGCTCACGATTATGGATACAGTTGAGTTTAGATTCCAAATTACAGCCTATATTTAGACTGAGTGTTACCACTATTATTTCTATATTTATATTTGTATACACATATTGACATATATATATATGTATATATATATTCCAATGGTAACCCTCCCTCTAAACCTAGACCATAACTCTGAATCTGAATGTAACCCTTCCCATAAATGTGAGCATTTTATAGAAAAATTATAAATATTGCCTTGAGTATACGTATATATTTTTACATATATATTCCTATATGTGTTTATATACATTCATCTATATATGTATATACCCTAATGGTAATCTAAGTTCTCACCATACATTTTTAAATATATATCCAGTTACATGACCATAACCTATATATAAACCAAATTGTAAATGTCTACCTCAAAGAAAAACAACTATATAAAAATCCATGTGTGTATATAGGTTTATTATATATGTAGTTATAATTGTATTCATATATATGGATAAAAATTTGCAAACCCTAAACTAACCCTATTTTTCTACATTAGTCCTATATCTACAATATCCCTCACACAAACCTGTATACATATAAACCATAATAATTCACATGAATGTACTTACATATTTGTGATAGAAATTCATAAATTTACATAAAACCCACAGATATTATATATGTGTGTATATATGTTCATGTGTGTGTTTAGATATAATATATATGTATAGATGTATATATGTTTTACCTACATACCCTAGATTTCACACATAATGTAACAATACTGCTTATCTTAAACATATCCATCGGTGACCCAGTCATCCCACTCCTTAGTCTATACCCAAAGGACTTAAAAACAGCATACTACAGTTATGCAGCCACTTCAAAGTTCAAGCAGCACAATTCACAATAGATAAACTGTGGAGCCAACCTAGATGCCCTTCAATAGATGAATGGATAAAGAAACTGTGGTATATATACACAATGGAATATTACTCAGCATTAAAAGAGAATAAAATATGGCATTTGCTGGTAAATGAATGGAGTTGGAGAACAACATGCTAAGCGAAGTAAGCCAATCCCCAAAAATGAAAGGCTGAATGTTCTTTGAGAAGTGGATGCTGATCCACAATGTGGGAGGGGGCATGGGAAGAATGGAGAAACTTTTGTCAAAGAGAGGAGGAGGGAAGGGATGGGTTATGAAGGCAGGAAAGATGGTGGAATGCGATGGACAACAATGCCCTAGGTTCATGTATGACAGCACATATGGTGTAATTCTATATTGCGTACAACCAGAGAAATGAAAAGTTGTGCTCCATTTGTGTACAATGAGTCAAAATGCATTCTGCTGTCATGTAAACATAATTAGAATAAAAAATATATATTAAAAATCCACAAAGTATATATTTATAAAATTTTCTATATTACTTCTATGTTCATATTTATGTTCATACATATTGATATGTATGTTCCATTATTAACCCATTCACTAATCTAAGCAATTATGGAAAACCAAACCAAACTCTACCCACAACTGTGAGCCTGTATACAAAATTATATTACTTTGAATATTCATGTACATTTTCACATATATATTCCTATATATGATTATATACATTCATATATGTATGTATGTGACTCTAAACAAAATACTATCCACAAATTTTCATACATATTCAGTTACTATAATAAACCAAACTATAAATAACCAAATTATTATACTAAACTATAATAAACCAAATTGTAAACCTCATTCTCAAATAAAAAATAATATAAAATTCATATCCATTTAAATATGTTATGTATATTTTATATATGTTCATATTTCAATTCATAAATATGTGTAAAATGTCCCAACCATAAACTAACCCCAATATTTTTCTATATTATTACTATACCTAGCAAAACACCTCACAGCAAGCTCTATACATATAAACCACAATAATTTAAATGAATGTACCTCTGTATGGAAAATAAATTCACATAAAACACAGATTTTTAAATATATATTCATTTCTGTATGCATACCCCAGATTTCATACATAACAATACTGATTACCTTAAATATATCCATAAAGTTTATATATTTATAAATTTTATATATAATATTACTTATATATTCATATGTTTATTTATATATATTGACATATATGTTCAAATGATAACCAGTCCCCTAAACCAGGCCATAACTCAGAACTAAACCTGACCCTACTCATAACCATAAAGATTTTATAAAAATTTATATATATTACTTTGCATTTTCCTATATATTTTTAAATATATATTCTTATATATGTGTTTTAGTCACCTTTTTTTACTGCTATAACTAAATGACCCACTAGAACAACTGTAGTGGAGAAAAAGTTTATTTGAGACCTCATGGTTTCAGAGGACTTAGTCCATAGACAACCAGGTCCATTTATTGGTGCTCAAGGTGAAGCTAAAGATCATGGTAACAGAGCAGCTTATATGATGACCAGCAAGCAGACAGAGGGGTCTCCACTTGCCAGATAAAATTATATGTCCCAAATCTATGCCCCAATTCCCACCTCCTCCAGTCACACCCTACCAGTTCAGTTACCAGTTAACCCCTCTCAGGGGATTAATTCACTGAGTGGGTCAGTGTTCTCATAACCCAATTATTTCTTCTCAGAACCTTCTTAAATTTTCTCACATGTGAGATTTTAGGGGACACCACACCTAAACCATAACATTCCACCCCTGGCCCCCAAAAGCTCACACTCATCTGACAATGCAAAATACATTTAGCCCATTTAGTCCATTCCCAAGAACCCCCGTAGTCTCAATAGTTCCAAGATTGCACAAAGTTCAAGTCCAATGTCCTCTGTGAGGCTCAAGGAATCTCTAATTGTGAGCTCTTGTAAAATCAAAAGCAATCTACAAGTATCTAATATAGGAAGGTACAGGGTAAACTTTTCCATTCACAAAAATGGGAGCATAGATAAAAGGGATAGGACCAAAGCAAGACTGAAATCTAGCTGGGCAAACAAGTCTTGTAGTTCTCTGTTTGGTATCTGGAGCACATGGCATTATGTCCCCTCCAAAGGACTTGTGTAGCTCTGCCTCTGTGGCAGCAGCCAAGCCTCCAGGGACCCTGGCTGCAGCAGCTTTAGAGCCTTGGTGTAGAGCATGTTGAGAAAACTTTCTAGGTCCCCATGTGCAAGAAAGATTTCCCACTGGTCCCTTCTCAAGGGAATTTTTACTTTTATTCCCTTGAGTCTGACATGTGTGTGGTCTTGCCAGCTCCTAAGATGCCCACAAACCAACTTTTTAAATGGTCTCTGGGCAAAGTTTTTAGCATTTCTTTAGTGGCAGGAATGTCTTTCACAAGTGGAACTTCCTTGGCCCTAGTTTTATTCTGGCCTTTCAAGTCCATATTACTCAAATCTTTCTGCTCTGTTTTCTGCTCCTGAATGTCAAAATAAATTTAACCATGGCTGGGGTTGTGACTCAGTGGTAGAGCACTTGCTTAGCATGTGTGAGGCACTGGGTTCAATTCTTGGCACCTCGTATAAATAAATAAAGATCCATTGACAACTAAAAATGTTAAAATAAATAAATAGAGAGATAAATAAATTTAGCTAAAAGTTGCCAGCAGTATCCATTCCACCACCTGAATGCTATATTGCTTAGAAATTTCTTCCATCAGATTAAGAAGTCCATCACTTGTAAAATTAGCCTCACAAATTCTCAGGACACAGGTAAAATGTAGGCAACTTCTCAGACAGAACATAATATGAATGACCCTTACTCCAAATTCCAACAGAATCCTCCCTTTCTGAACCCTCTTGAGCCCTGTCTTCACTGGCCACAGTCCTATGCCATTCTGGTCTTCTGAGCTTCCACCACAGTCAGTCATTAAACTCCACTTAAAACAACCAAAAGCATTTCCAGCTTGCACTGCTAAGCAATCAAATTTCCTCCAACCAATTACAAAATGCTCCAAAAGCTTATGAATCACATGGTCAGATTAGTCACAGCAATGACCCCATTTCTCAGTACCAATTTCTGTTTTTTCACTGCTTTTTCTAGTTTTTCAGCTTTTTCACTGCTGTGACTAAAAGATCAGAACAGAACAATTTTTTTTTTTTTTTGGTACTGGGGATGAGCCACATCCCCAGCCCTATTTTGTGTCTTATGTAGAGACAGGGTCTCACTGAGTTGCTTAGCACCTCAACCTTTCTGAGGCTGGCTTTGTACTCTCAATTCTTCTGTCTCAGCCTCCCAAAGTGCTGGGATTACAGGCATGTGCCACTGCGCCCAGCTAGAACAGAATAATTTTAAAGAAGAAAAAGTTTATTTGAGTGCTCACAGTTTCAGAGGTCTCAGTTCATAGAAGGCCAGATCCATTCCTCAGTGCCAAGGTGAGGCAGACAATTATGGTGGGATAGTATGGCAGAGAGAAGCAGCTTACTTTGTATTCATGAAGCAGAGAGAGTGGTCTCTACTTGCTAGATACACATATATACCCAAAAGCCATACCCCAATTCCCACCTCCTACAGCCACACCCAACCACTTTAGTTAGCACTCTGTTCATCCCTATTATAGGATTAAATTACTGATTGGGTTAAGACTCTCATAACTCAATCACTTCTTCTCTAAACCTTCTTGCATTGTCTCAAGTGTGACATCTTGTGGGACACCACATCTAAACCATAACATTTTGTTCATATGCATTCATATATAAAAGTATGTACCCTAATTTTAACCAAAATCCTACACATATATTTTCATATATATTCAGTTACATAAACTCTATATAAAACAAGTTTAAACATCCTTCCCCAAAGAAAAATTACTATGTACTAATCTACATCCATTTAAATATTTTTATGTATATTTTTATATATACATTTTTATTTATATTCACATACATGGATAAAAATATTCAAAACTAAACTAACCCTAATTTTATACCTTAGTTGTGTACATACTAATATGCAATAATATTTTACATGAACGTGACCATATATAAGGGATATATATTTATAAATTCACATGTAAAATCATAGATAATATTTATGTTATCATAATCAATATTTAAACCAAATTGTAAACATCCCTCTCAATAGAAAAATATGTACAAATGCATATCCATTTAAAAATTTTTATGTATATTTTTACATATATATTCATTTTTGTATTCATATACATTAATAAAAATATTCAAACACTAAACAAACTAATTTTTTTACTACATTAGTACTTTACTTATACATACACCTCACAGAAATCTCTATACACATAAACCATAACACTTTAAATGAATGTACCTATATATTTGGGGATAAAAATTCAGAATTTTACATAAAACCCCATAGATATTTTATTTATATACTCATTTCCATAAGTAGACCCCAGATTTAACATTTAAGATAACAATACAAAATATTTAAACATATTCATAGATAAATATGTATATTAATAAATTTTTTATAGTCATACATAGTACTACTTTCATATTCATATTTATATAAATGTATTAATATATGTTCCAGTTTTAGCCTTTCCCTTAAACCTAGACTGTAATTATCTAATCCTACCCCTAACCATCAACATGAGGCTTTACACAAAATTATATTACTTTCAATATTTATATATATTTTCACATATATCCTTATATATGTCTATTTACATTGGTATATATTTATAACCTATCAGTAATCAAATTCAAATGCAAATATTTATCTCAAAGAAAAATAACTATATACAAATCCATATCCATTTCAATATTGTCATATGTATTTCTTACATATCTGTTCATATACGTTTATATATATATGTCATATATCTTCATATACATCTTACATATCTGTTTATACACATGCATAAAAGCATTCCAACCCTAAAGTAACTGTATTTTTCTGCCTTAATCCTATACCTACCAAGAAGCCAGACAGAAACTTCTATACAAATAAACTACAACATTTTACATGAATGAACCTACATATTTATGTGATATAAATTCATATAAAAACCCATAGATATTTTACATACACTCACATCCATAGGCATACATCAGATTTCACACATAACCATAAATCTTACCTCTAAATATCCATAGATAGAAGTATATGTATTTATAAATTTTTATATATAATATTGCTTTTGTATTCATGTGTATATACATATATATTGATATATATGCTCCAGTGTTAACTGTCCCCATCAACCTAGGCTATAACTCAGAATCTAATCCTAAACTTGCCCATAACCATGAGTTTTATACAAAATTACATGTATGTGTATTACTTTTATTATTCATACATATTTTCATATATATCCTATATATGTTTATATACATTCACATATATATGTATGTACCCTAATAATTACAAAATTACTTTCCATACATTTTCATATATATACAGTTACATTATCATACCCAATATCTAAACCAAATTGAAAACATTTATCTCAAAGAAAATAAGTATATACAAATCCACATCTATTCAAATATTTTCATGTTTATTTTTATATATATTTATATTTATATATGGAACAAAATGTTTGAACCCTCAACTAACCCTAAATATATTTCTACACATATTTCTTTACCTAGAAATATGCTTCTCAGACACCTCTATAACATGCAAATTATAACACTTTACATAAATGTACCTCTATATTTGGGGAAATAAATTCATAAATTCAGATAAAATATATGATATTATATATATATATATATATATATACACTCACTTCTATAGGCATACCCTGGATTTAACATGTAATATAACAATCTTCTTATTTTTAAACACATATATAAAAGAAGATTTTTAGGGGGCTGGGATTATGGCACAGTGGTAGCGTGCTCGCCTAGCACGCATAAGGCACTGGGTTCGATCCTCAGCACCACATAAAAATAAAATAAAGATATTCTGTCACCTACAACTAAAAAATAAACATTTAAAAAAAAGATTTTTATAAATTCTCACATATACTACTTTATTTTTATATTTATATACATATATATTGATATCTATGTTCCAATGGTAACCCTCCCCCTGAACCTAGGCCATAACTCAGAATCTAAACCTAACCTTAGCCCTGACAGTGAGCCTTTTATAAAAAATTATAAAAATTACTTTCAATATCTCTATATATTTCACATATATTTCTATGTTTTTATATATTCATATATATATACACCCCACCAGTAACCATATTTTTCCCCATAGTTTAATATATATTGAGTCACATAATCATAAACTATATCTACATTATAAATATCCATCAAAAAGAAAAATTATATAAAAATCCATTTCCATTTAAATATTGTATGTATATTTTGACATATATATTCATATTTGTATTCATATACATGGATAAAAATGTTCAAACCCTAAACTAATCCTATTTCTCTACAATAGTCATAAACCTATCAATATACCTCATAGAAACTTCTATACATATAAACATATGTATATGTTTATGTACATATATAAACATATATAAACCATAACAATTTACATGAATGTATCTATTTATTATAAAATATAAATTTATAAACATATTTACCTATAGACAAAAACTGTTTTCATGAATATTTTTATATATTTTGAGATAAATATTTATAAATTCACATACAAATCTATATATACATTTCTCTATGTTTATTTTTCCAGGCATACTCTATTATTAATGCAAAACCTAAAATCCCTCTTACTATCACTTAACCATAGATAACCATAGATAAAAGCACATCAAATTATATATTTTATATATAATTTTACTTAAATATTTATACTTATATGTACTGACATATATGTTCAATCTGTAACCCCAATGCCAATACTAATCTATGACTCAGAATTAAAACTAACACTACCCCTAAACAAAGGCTTTCATATTTAAACTATAAATATTAGAACATCCATATATATTTTCACTTATGTATTTAATATATTATATGCATTTGTATATATATATCTTTATGACTCGAATTTTGATCATAATCTTATTGCTACAAAATTTCAAATCTTTCTTCTAAACTCAACTGTAACTCAACTGAAAACACTAAACATACTCCTGCATATTTATAAATCTTTATACTTTTTATATTTATATACACATACATAAATACCTATCCATATTCATTTATATATTCCTATTTCTTTAGAAATTACTACCATAACTGCAACTCCATTTCTAAAATTAAACAAATCTTAATCTCTATGACTGCAGCCCGAATTCACAACTATAGCACAATGTGCTTAATGCAAAAGTTTATACAAAGACTTAAAAGCTCTTTTAATTCTACCCAAACCCTAAATATAACCATACATACAAATATGCTTTTATATAAATACCTATTATATATGCTATTATATATTATTATATATATGCAATATATATTATATATATATGCCTATATGCTTTGTACTCAAACATATATATCTGAACCCAAAGTGTAAACAATGTTAATTCTATAATTACCCTGAATCATTATCATATCTTATGCATGTTTATCAATTTATTTGTATATCTCTTAATTGATATTTTCATGCATAATGACAAACACATTCATGATAAATACATCATGCATATGTGTGATAAATTTTCACATATATTTAGTTACATATTCACACTCTATAACTAAACCAAATTGTAAACATTCATCTTAAAATAAAACTATACACAAATACACAGACATTTAAATAATTTTATGTATGTTTTTATGTATATATTTATATATGTATTCATACATATAGAAATGTTCAAATCCTAGACTAACGCTAACTCTATTTCTACACTTGTATTCATGTATATTTTTTTACATACTCATACATAATTCAACCCTAAACTAAAACTTACTTTAACACTAAACTTAACACTGAACATATTCATATCTAGAATCAGACACACTTATATTTATAATCTTTTATACATTCACATAAAAATTTATGTTTATGTATATTCTCATACAAATTCCTTTAAAATGCTAAACTTAACCCAATATTTAAACATTGTGCAAACTATATGAATGTCAGATGTCAGGTGAGGATATAATGTGACTGTCAGTGTCCATAGTGATCATATTATGTGAGTGTCAGAAGTTACAGAAAGGATATTATGTTAGCTTCAGAGACCAAGTTGGGATGTTTTGTGAATTCAGAGGCCAATTTGAGCATATTGTGTGAGTGTCAGAGATCACATTCAGGGTATTATATGAGTGACAAAGGCCTAATTTAGTATAGGTTGTCAATATCAGGAACTATATTGAAGATATATGAGTGAGGGTATTAGTGAGTGCCAGAGGCCACAGTGAGGGTATAATATGAGTGTCAGAGGCTTCAATGAAGGTACTACGTGAGAATCAGAGGTCACAATGTGAATATTTTGTCAATGTCATAGGTCACCTGAGGATTTTATGTGACTGTTAGAGGGCACAGTAAGAATATTTTGTGAATGTCAGAGGCTACTGTGAGGGTATTATGTCAGTGTCAGAGGTAAGAGTGAGGACATTATGTGAGTTTAAGAGGTCCCAGTGAGGGTATTATGTGAGTGTCAAAAGTCAAAGTGAGGATAGTATGTGAATATGAGAGGTCACAGAGTGGTTATGTGACTATCAGAGATCAAAAATATGTGAGTTTGGTTGTCAGGGGAGGTTATTAAGTGTCTGTCAGATGATACAGTCAGGATTTATTGGAGTGTCAGAGGCCACAGGAGGGTATTATGTGAATGTCAGAGGACTTTAAAGGTAAAATATGAGTGTCAGAGGCCAAAGTAAAACTATCCTGTGAATCTCAGAGGCCACCTGAGGGCATGCTGTGAGCGTCAGAGGACATATGGAGGGTATCATGTGAGTTCTAGAAGTCACAATGAGGATATTGTGTGAATGACAGGGCCCTCAGTGAGGGCATTATATGAGTGTCCTAGCCCACAGGGAGGGTATTATATGAGTGTCAGAGGTCACAGTGAGGGTTTTGCATGAGCAGCACAGGACACCGTGAGGGCATGATGTGCCAGTGGACACACTGAGGCTATTAGATGAGTGTTCCAGGTCCATGTAAGCATTATTTGAGTGACAGAGGTCATACAAAGTATAATACATGAGTGTCAGAGGCAACAGTAGGGTAATGTGTGTCAGATGGCACCTTGAGGATACTCTGTGTGTCAGAGGTCACAGTGAGAATATTACATCAGTTTCAGAGGCCAAGTGAGGGTATGAATAAGTGTTAGTGACCCCAGTGAGGGTGTTATGTCAGAGCAAGACGTCTCAGTGATGGTATGATGTGCATTTAAGAGGTCCCAGTAAGGGTATTATGTGAGCAACAGAGGCTTAAGTTAGTATAAGTTGTCAATATCTGAAGTAATATTGAAGGTATTATGTGTGTATCCAAAGTCACAGTGAGGGTACTAAGTGCAAGAGGCCACAGTGAGGGTATTATGTGATTTTCAGAGGCCACATGAGGATATTATTTATGTATCTGATGTCAAAGTGAAGATATCAAATGCCAAAGGCCACAGTAAGGATATTTTGTCAACATCAGGAACCACCTTGAGTATATTAGGTGAACAACAGAGGTCATATTGAGGATATTATATAAATATCAGAGGGCACAGTGAGGATAATATGTGAATGTCAGAGGTCAAAGTAAGACTATTATGTGATTGTGAGGACAGTATGTGAGTGTGAGAGGCCACACTGAAGATATTATATGAGTTTCAGAAGCTACAGAGAGGTCATGATGTTACTTTCAGAGGTCACGTTGTGAGCATATGTGAGTGTAGGTGGTCACGGATAGAATATTATGTGAGTGTCAGAGGCCACAGTGAGAGTATTACATGAGTGTGCGAAGTCACAGTGTGGATATTATTTGAGTGTAAGAAGTCACCTTGAGTGTACTATGTGAATGTCAGTGTCCACAGTAAGGGTATTTTTCAAGGGTCAGAGGCCAAAGTAGGGCATTAGGTAAGTGTCAGGTGTCACAGTGAAGGCATTATGTTTCAGAGGTCACAGTGAAGATATTATGTCAGTGTCAGAGGCCAAGTCAGGGTATGATGTAACCATCAGAGGCCACAGAGAGGATATTATGTGCATGTCAGTGGCCACAGTGAGTGTATGTGTCAGTGAACACATGAGGGTTTTATGTGACTATTTCAGGTTGTACTGAGGGTATTATATGAGTGACAGAGGTCACAATGAGTGTCCTAGTCCTCAGGGAAGGTATTGTATGAGGGAGAGATTAGAAGGTGGTTACATGTGAGTGTCAAAAACAACATTGAGGGTATTATGTGAGTGACAAATGTCCCAGTGTAAATTTCAGAGGCCACAGTGATGGTATCATGAACATCATTGGCCAAAGTGATATGTGAGTGTTAAGGCCACATGAGGACATAATGAAAGTGTCAGAGGTCACAGGACATTATGTGAGCATCAGAGTTCACAGTGAGGGTATTATATGAGTGTTAGAAGCCATTGTTAGGATACATTGAGGGTATAAGTGGCCAAGAGAGGATATAATGTGAATGTCAGTAGCCATAGTGAGGATATTATGTGAGTGTTACAGGTCACAGAGATGTGATTATGTGAGCTTCAGAGGCCACAGTGAAGATATTATGTGTGTAATAGGTCATAGTGAGACTATTAAATGATGGTAAGAGGCCATGGAAGGGTATTCTGTGAATGTTAGAGGCCACAGTGGGTTTTGTATATGAGTGGTAGTGGCCACATTGAGGATATTATGTGAGTGTCAGAGGTCACAGCAATTATGTTACTGTCATGGGTAACAGAGAGGATACTTGGGAGTGTCAGAGGACACCACAAAGATATTATGTAAATTTCTGAGGCCAACTGAGAATATTATGTGTGGCAGAGGTCACATGAGGATATTGTGAGAGTGTGAGAGGCTATGGTAGGGACATTACATGAGATTCAGAGGTAAAAGTGAGGAAGTAATGTGAATGTCAGGGAAAACAGTAAGGATATTATGTGTCAGTGGCCACAGTGCTGACATCATGTTAGTGTCAGAAGCCAACTGTGGAAATCATGTGAGTGTCATAGGAAAAAGTGAGGGTATTATGTGAGTGTCAGAGACCACAGTGAGGATATTATGTGAATAACAGAAGCCACAGGGAGAATAGTGTATGAGTGTGAGAATCCATAGTGAGGATAATATGAGAGTTTTATAGGCAACTGAGGATACTAGTTGAATTTAAGTTGCCATATTGAGGATATTATGTGAAGGTCAGAGGTCACAATTAAGGTAATGTGTATCAGAGGTCAGAGTGAGTGTGTTATATGACCTTCAGGGTCCAAACAAGGACACGATGACAGGTTCATGGGAAAAGTGAGGGCATTATATGAATGTCAGAGGCCAAGTGAGATTATGGGTTTCAGAGGCCATAATAGTGGGCACTATGTCAGTGTCAGAACTCAAAAATGAGGGTACTATGTGAGTGTCAAAGATCACATTGGGAATATTAGGTGTCAGAAGACAATGAGAGTATTATGTGAGTGTCATAGGACACAGTGAGGGTATTTTATGAATGTCTGAGGACAAAGAGAAGGTGTTAAGTGAGTGAGCTCAAAGTGAGAGTATTGTATGAGGGTCGGAGGTCACGGTGAGGGTATTAGCTAAGTTGATGAGGCCCCAGTGAGGGCATTGTGTGGGAGTCAGAGGCCAAGTGAGGATATTATGTGAATATCATGGACCACAGTGAGGGTAGTGTGTGAATATCAGAGGCCAAAGTGGGAGCACAAAGTAAGTGCTGAGGTTCCAGTGAGTGTACCATGCGAGTGTCAAGGGCCACAGTGAAGGAGTGTCATATGTCAGATGAGGGTATGATG
>CM053412.1:64571135-64597000 GCA_028644305.1 Xerus rutilus | reverse complement strand
GGATAAAGAAACTGTGGTATATATACACAATGGAGTATTACTCAGCAATAAAAGAGAATAAAATTATGGCATTTGCAGGTAAATGGATGGAGTTGGAGAATATCATGCTAAGTGAAGTAAGCCAATCTCAGAAAACTAAATGCCAAATGTACTCGTTGATAAGTGGATGCTGATTCATAATGTGGGGAAGGTCATGGGAACAATGGTGGAACTCTGTTCACAGGGGTGTAAGCAGGGAGGGGGCATGGGGACAGTAATGGTGATGGCATATGATGGTCATCATAGCCCTAACTTTATGTATGACTGCATATATGTTATGATTCTATACAACTTACAACTAGAGAATTGATATGTTATCCTCTATGTACAATTAATCAAATTGCACTCTGTTATCATGTAAGCCTATATAGAAGAAATAAATAAATTAAATATGAAAAAAAAGAAAAAGAAAAAAATTCAAATCTGGCAAGGGCCACAGTATGACTTCATTTGACTTTTGCTTTCATGAGACCCTTTCCCTCTATTAAAAAAAAGTATGCATATATTGAAATATTAAAAAATACATATAAAATACACATATATACATACATATATAATATATTCACATGATATTGTTTTTAAACTATGTTGATATAAAGACAAATACATTATTGTTATATATTAAAACATTTTATTTAACCAAAAAAAAAAGGAAATACATTGAGAATGAGCCATCTGTGCAGTCGAGATCAAGGCCTCTGAGTTTAGATTGTACATTGAACAGTTGCTACAACAGGCACAGTCTCTGTGCAGAAGGTACCAGCTGTGATGCAGAGTGGCCAGTCTGAGGGTCCCATTGTGCCAGCCCATCGTGCCACATGAAGCTGAGTCAGAACCACTGTCTGGAGACAAGGTCGGTGGCCCCAGAGCAGTGGAACACTAGAGCCTCCTGGCTAGGTTCTCATCAGTCTCCTGGAGGAGGTGTTGACGAGTAACCCTGGGTCCTGCTGGATGTACATCCAGATATTACTGTAAAGAGTCATTTGCTCCTAATGTGAGCTGTGAAGACATGTTGGTAACATGAACAGAGGAAGCTCACGTGCCTGGACACACTGGACGTTAAGCCCACTGCTCCATTAGAGGGCTCCCGTGAGTCCCGAGCCGGGTCCATCTGAAAGCCATGCTCCACAATGTCCATAAAAGTATCTGTATTTACCTGGACATCTTTCTTACACTTACATGCGTATAAACACGAAGTGAGAAGATTCATCCCAGTATCCTCTTAGCCCTCCACTTGAGCTCCCTTCCTGGGATACACAGAAGTGCAGAAGAGGAGGGGTGGCGCTCCCCAGAATCTTGGAGGGAACTGTGAGACCATTGACGGGATCCCTTTGAAGTCAACTGTAACATGATGCTGTGATGTGGCAATGACATGGCACTGTGGTATGACACTTATGTGGCATTGTGATGTGACATTGTGACATGACACTGTGATGTGGCACTATGACATGGCAGGGTGAATGGCAGTGTGACATGGCAGTGTGATGTGACCCTGTGACATGGCACTGTGATGTGGCAGTGTGGTATGGAAATGTAACATGATGCTGTGATCTGGTGGTGTGACATGGCAGTGTGACATGACACTGTGATGTGGCATTGTGATGTGACACTGTGACATGACAGTGATGTGACACTGTGATGTGGCACTATGACATAGCAGTATGAATGGCAGTGTGACATGGCACTGTGGTGTGACATTGTGACGCGAGATTACATGACACTGATGTGACAGTGTGACGTAATGCTCTGGTGTGTTGTGACACTGATGGGAGCCTGTGACATGGCAGTATGGTGTGGCCCTGTGCTGAAGCCGTAGGCTGCCATGAGCTGAGCCCACATCACGAGCAGGACATCTCCAGTTGGGCCAGCCTGGTGCGATACTTCATCATTCTTAGAGCAGCATGCAATAAATAAGTGTAGGAATTGTTTATTTCTGGAATTTTCCACTTCATGGTTTTGTGTCTGTTGATTCTGAGTAACTGAAGCTGGGGAGAGCGAGGCGCACCTCATTGATTGCTTTGCTGCTGTAGTGAGTGACACCAATATGCTGCCCTGTCCCTCAGGCAGGTCTGGGGCGAGGGACGCCGTGGTCCCTGCCGAGGAGCCTGAACACACAGGTTCCCTGCACCTGGGTTCCCCGGAGAGCAGGTGAGCTCCCTGGATGGTGCCGTTCTATTGTGCATGCTGGTGAGGGCTCCTCTTAGAGGAGGAGGAACTCTGTGTTAACATGAGTGAGAGAAAGGGGACATGGCGAGCAGAAGCAGCAGGATGGCTGCTGCCAGCATCTCCTGCCCAGGCTGAGAGCTGCCTCTTCATGGAGAGGATTGCAGAGGCTGGAGGGAGGCTTCTGCAACCTCCTGGGGACGCTCAGCCGGAGACGCAGCCTCCCACTCTGCAGGGTGGGATCTCTTCCTAGCAGCTACAAACTGGTGGCTTTGGAGCTTTCTCACATACCAGCAGTTGGCAAGCCTACCTTCACCCTTTGGCTGTGGCGCTGCCTGCTCTGTCCTTTGCTCTCTGGGGATCCACACCCAGGCTGCCTCCTGCAGGTTGGAGATCGCCACTCTGTTTCCCTGGTACCTCACAGGTTCCTCATCTCTCAACACCCTGCCTCAGAGGCTCGAGTTAGATGCAGCCATCTCCGACTGATTTCTTTCTGGCCCTTCCCTTCCATGCTTAGCCACTACACACATATGTGTCCCTTCTACCCCTAGACTCTCACCTCCAGTCCCTGCTCCACTTCACAGGGCTCTGGGTCACCACCACCCCCTCTGTCCCTGAGTCAAAATAGCACCTGGACATCCCTGGACTCAAGTTAGTTCCAGCCACACAAGAGCCAGAAATGCTTCTAATATGAATGTCTTGCCAATGGGACTCACTCCCTGGCCCCAGACCCTTCAATAACACCCCATTAACTCAAGATGAAATCGGATGTCTTGAACATAACAGGCTAAGGTTCCCCGTTAATTGTCTGGCTCTGTCTTGGACCCGAGGCTCTTTTCCTCTGTCTCTGCAGGATTGCCCCTGGCGCCCTGATTCTCTTGATCATGAACTCTTATCAGTAGGATGCAGCCCTCCTCTGGTAGCCATGGGTGATTGGCTCCAGGACTTCCAGTAGGGACCAAAATACTCAGATGTCCAAGTCCTGTGTGTAAAAATGGTGCAGCGTTTGCATATAATCTATGCACATCCTCCTGCATACTTTAAGTCATCTCTAGATTGTCTGGAATACCTAATACAATGTAAATAGTGTGTAAGTTGTTTACTGTTTTGTTGAAGGAATCACAAGGAAAGAAGCCCATGCGTTCCTTACAGACATGACCACTGCAGGTGTAACTGCATTCTAAGCTGCCTTGGGTGACTCCTTGCATGTGCATGGCCAACTGTGATTTTAGGTACGCTTGCTTTATCATTTATAAATTTTAAATATGTGTTTGTCAAGACATATTATTCATTCTATTTTTGGCCCAATAAAGTATAGCTTTTTAGATAACAGAGAATATACCTTAGTGAAAATGCTGTTTTTTTCTGGAACTCTGCTGGATTGTCTAGCATACCTGCGGGCTGGGCGCTCCCTTCTGTGGAGACCTGCCCTGGCCACAGGGAAGTGGGGTCACCTCTAGACCTCTGCACCTGCTCCTTCCTCTCCAGGGCCACACTCACCTTACCTGTACCTGGGTTACTCCTACTCATAGAGAAACACGGATGTTTATTAAGCCAGTATGCACTAAATGGCCATCACTGCTCAGAGAGATGAGCTACTTTAGGCTCCCTAAACAATTAGAGTTATGTTCATGGTCTTCAAGTAGGTGCTAGGGTTGCTGGTATGAATGACAAAACACACAGGTGAAAGTAGCTGACTTTGACTTCAGTCCTAATCCTGCACAAGAGGCAGGTGTCGTGAGAAATCTGTCAACGCATCTGTTCTTGGCAACTTGCTAACCCAGGACTAAAAGACCTTCATGTTTATAGGGATGACTTAGGCTGGCATTTAGACAAAGGTCAGGAAACACGTGGCGGGTGTCTGTGTTGTGTCCAGTCTGCTGTGACAATCTGTGCAGCGTGAACCACCATGGACATCTGTTTCACCTGTTTTACCACATATGGAGCACGAATTCCAAAAGGGTAATGCCAGTCCCCAGGGCACGTGTTTGCAGTTTTTGTAACGATAGACATTGGCACATCCTGCTTTCGGCACAAGCACAAGCAGCCTTGTGGGGCAGTGTGGTAACTAACCTCGGAGTTCTGGCTATCTGATAGGAGAGAAATGGCATCTCTGGAGGAGCTCCCAGGTGATTTTCCTCAGACAGCAGTCGTACGTGCCAGCCAGCCCAGTGCCTGGGAGGCACGGGGACCAGCAAAGCTCTTACCAGGAGCAGAGCCCTACAGGCCACACAGGCTGGGAGCATTCCCGACAGTGCTGAGTTGTCACTCCGCCCTCGTAGCATCCCAGAGCTAGGCAACATCAGACCAGGTTCCCTCTTACTGGGAACACTCAGTTTAATCCCAAGGAAAAAAAGTACTCCGTGTTGTTCTCTCAAGGGAAGAAATAACACTGAAAATGTTACTTTCAGGGTTGTGCTTTAGAATCTCTGTGAAAAAACTTACATATAGTTTCATATATATTAATAAACTCAGGGTAATGCTAGGAGACTAGTCCACTTGTTGCGGGGAAAGGACCAAATAAGGATTTCTACAAACAGGACGAGAAGATGCTCCTTGGGTTTCATGCCAACAGGTGACACAGGCCATGTGGAAACCTGCCTGGGACTCTCCTTCCATAATGCTGAGTGTCCTCTCTTCGGAAGTTCCTGTCACCCTCCTAGCTGACATCAGATCCACCACCAAACCATCAGCCCTGTCTGTATCTGCTGTGTCCCCCTGGCAGCTCACAGTCAGGGCGAAGTCATCCAATTGCCATGACTGCAGCCATCTTGGGGGTAACCTCTGTCAGCCTGTGGGGGAGGGCTGCTGAGCTGGTCAGCCGAGCGGGTTGTGTGACCGCTGACACCCGAACTGTTCCTGAATGGATGTCAGACTTGTCGTTTTAGAGAAAGGCCAAGTCATAAGGCCCTGCCTCCCTGTTGGAGCAGTCCTGGGTCTGCCTGCTTCTGATTTCTGTGTCCTGACACCTACTCCTTGCCCAGCTGAATGGCACGGCCTGGTCTTTCTGAGAGGGCCAAGGGTTGCCTGCTCCTGAGGACACTCTCACGGGGCTTCTGCTCCTAAGCCTGCCCTCCCCGACACTGTGCCTTCCCTCTCTCGTCCCTTCGTCCCTTCAGTTACTCTCCAGCAGCAAGGGCCTGTCATCCAGTACAGGCTCCCAGAAGCTTTGTCTTCACTGCTAAAAATGGGTGGACTTAAGCTTCCTTAATCCCTCCTTGGGATACTGCTTTTCAATATCGGGCATCTTTTCTGGGGCTGATGGTAGGATGAAATTTTCTGGTGACTGATCCTCCTTCCAGGCTCATCAGCGAGGAAAGCAGAATTCTTTTCATCAGTTCTTTGGCTTCCATCTATAGGAAAATCCAGTTGTTTGAATTGTTTTGGTCTTGGTTTTGCCATAGTCCAAAGGCACGATCCCTGTTCTAATTAGCTTTGTTGCTGCTGTAACTGAGGATCTGACCAGAGCAGTTGAAAAGGATGAAAAGTTTATTTGAGGGCTCACAGTTTCAGAGGTCTCAGTCCATAGAAGGCAGGATTCATTTCTCGGAGCTTGAGATGAGGCAGAACCTCATGGCTGAGAATGTGGCAGAGGGAAGCAGCTCACATTATGATCAGCAAGCACAGAGAGACTCCACTCTCTAGATACAAAATATAGACCCAAAGCCACACCCCGCAATGAACCCCTTCCTCCATCCACACTCCAGCTGCCTCCAGCCACCACCCAGTTAATCCCATCAGGGACCAATTCACTGATTAGAGTAAAGCCATAGCCCGGTCATTTCTCCTCCAAACCTTCTTGCATTCCCACATGTCAGCTTTTGGGGGACACCACATATTAACCATAACAATACTTCCCTCTCTCTTTCTCTCTTCTTATTTCACAAAATATATATTGAGACCTGTCGCCTTTACTTTTACATTTGGACAAGCACACAAAAATTGGGCATGCCTTCTTCAAATCATAAGTTTTATGTACTTTTGCATAGGATTGAATAAATGACATTTTTATTTCCTCCTTTGAAATTTTGCTTCTAAAGCATGAGGAGATTTAACTAGGAATGGAGTTTTAAGGCCAGTGGGATACTGAGCAAGCAGAGACTTACAGATTAGATACACTTATCACTGGAAACTCGATTGAGTTATTTGACATTTATAATTTAAACTGACTGCTTTTAAGAGTTGAAGTGGCTTATGATATTATCAGGCAGGCAGAGGAGTAGGAGGAAGGGTGGGATTCTGAATGGCTATGGGAAATAAGCAAATTCAGCCACAGCAATTATTGAGCACTTTTGGCTTACACAGACACTGACCTTCCTGCCCTGATTGAGTGCTGCCATCTTTGGATAACTGGCCCTTGGAAAGCTATGTGTGAAAGGATTGGTTCCCAGCCTGATGCCATCAGGTGCTGGTGAAACCTTCAAGAGATGGTGCCTAGAGGGAGGTCTGAGGTCATTGAGATTTTGTCCTCAAAGGGCACTGTGTGTGAGGTGCTGGTCTCTTCCTGTCTTTCCTCTTCTTATCTGGTGGCCAAAGGGACCTGACGCGATGTGCTGTCTCACCACAGGCCCAAAGCACTGGAACCAACAGATCATGAACATTTCCTTGAAAATAAACCTTTCCTCTTTTTAAGTTGGTTCATCTCACAATATTTGTCACAGTAATAGATAGCTGACTAACACACTTGCCCAGGTCCTTGAACTTCTAGAGATCAGTTGCAATGGTCTCCAGCTTGGACAGGCCTCCCCAGAAGAGGCTTTTGAGCTATCCAGACAAAAGTGAGTTTTTGTTTTATGGCTTAAAGCCCTCACATTCGTATTGCTGTGTGTACTTTTGCATTCTAGCCATCATTTTAGTACAGTTTTCTTTCTCTACTTACAAAGCTATATAATTCGTGCCTGAAACAAAACTGTTCACACAGAACCAAGCTGTAGTGAGCACCAACTAGCGGGGGCATCCTAATGTCTGTTAGGGAGGGAAAGGACAGTCAGCAGCAGTAGATGTTCTGTTTTTTTGTCCCTTGACAGGATAATCCTCACGGATATCCTAAGGTCAGGGTCAATGCTTCTACTGGCACCTGCTGCAGAAGATCATCTTTCTGAATGCATGCCTGAGCTCTGGACTCCGGAAGGCATAAATGAGGGGGTCGATGACGGCATTGCACATGATCAGCATGCCATTCACCTGGAAGAGAGACATGTAGCAGGCACAGTAGGGGTTGTTTGGGCAGAATGTCATCAAGAGGATGTGGAGGACAAAGGGCGCCCAACAGAAGATGAAGACACCCAGCAGAATGGTCAGCGTGAGGGCCCCTTTCATGTTGGCCCTGGGGAGACTGGCGGTCTTCCTGGCATGGGAGCGGGCCAGCAGGAACATGTGGACGTAGAGGCCCAGGATGAAGACCAGCATCAGGGGGAAAAGGGAGGCAAAGGTGAGCACGGTGGGGACATGATGGGAGAAGATGACCATGGTGATGCCGCTCCCTGTGCAGAAGGTCCAGATGACCACCAGGATGAGGACCGCTCGGCGCACGGTCATGATGCTGTGGTACTGCAGGGCATGGAAGATGGTGATGTAGCGGTCGGCAGCGATCACAGACAGGCTGGAGATGGAGCCGAGCAGGGCCAGGATGAACAGGGAGTCGATGATGTCGTCCGCGGTGGTTTCAAAGTTGCCACGAGGCTCGAGGTAACCCGAGTTTCGGAACATGATCAGGACATTTTCCAAGATCTTATATAGGCTGCCCAGCATGTCAGAGATGGCCAAGCTGCAGATGAAGAAGTACATGGGGCACTGCAGGTTCTTATTCCTGATCACAGCCAGAAGGACCAGCAGGTTCTCCAAAACTCCCACGATGGAGATGATGAAAAACACCTCCTCCGGCAATGCCACGTGAGGACAGTCTGAATCATTCCTGGTGTTGTTGTTGGTGAGTTCCTGCACGTTGATGAGGGGCTTCATTTCTGCTTGTGTTGAACACAGGGATGTTTCCTGGACTTCACAGAAAACCTGACTCTTTCTTCAGAGCGTTTTCTTCTCCGTGGCTCTTGCTAGAGATCTGAGGTTGAAATCATTCGATTACCTACAGAAGAATATAAAGAAATATCCATTGAAGGACAGACTACAGAATAAAACCCAGCCATGTTCACTTTGGGAAAACTCTGTGCCCTCCCTAAACTATCACAGTGTAATAACTTCAATCGAGCCATTTGCTGGGTGCTTCCTTTAACCACTTTGTAATATTTTTAGTGGGGTTTTGAGCCCTGAGATAACAGTAAAGATTACTCTTTGTCCTGTCCTCTTTCCCTCCCCATTCTGTGACTTTGTCTTCTCTTTCCCGCTCTGTCCTCATGAATGCCGTGGAGTGTGACAGAGTAGGATGAACCTCAATGGCCCCCTTGAAAGAGTAGTTAAGGAAATGACAGGCATCGAGTCTGTTTTAGTCAGCTTTACCATCACTGTGACAAAAACACAGAGGAGGACAATTTTATTTGGGGCTCCCAGTTCCCAAGGTCCGAGACCAGGGATGTCCGACTCCATTGCTCTGGGCCCAGGGTGAGGCAGAGCATCAGGGCAGAGAGGAGCCGCTCAGGACAAGGTATCAGGAAGCAGAGAGAGCTCTGCTCACCAGGAACAAAACAGAAACCCAAAGGCACCAGTGAGCCACCTCCTCCAGACACACCCTGCCTGCCTTTAGTCACCAGTAGATTAATCCACTTCCTGGGTCACCGCTGCCCTCACAACTTGTGGGATGAAGCAGAGGTGCTGATGCTCACTTCCAAAAGATGTCCACATGATGCCCAGCCTTCCTTCCATTTCCAAGACTTCCAGGAGTGGTATTTCTGGAGCCTCCAGATATTTTCCAAAGTGTCCGTGGGTCAGAGTTGAATTACAGCTGGAGAAATATCCAGTTTCCCTCAAGCAGAGAAAACCAGTGACCTTGGTTGGTGAGGGATGTGGAACTTCAACTGGTTCAGTTTCTAGATGGTGGTGTCAACGGCTGGACACAGGTGGCTTTCAGGCATGTTTTGCATTCACTCCTGCACAGAGTCAATCTAGGAGTGTAGCTCTGATCCAAAGCCAGCTGGGAGCTCAACACTGTCTTACACTAAGGTTTTTTCTGGTAAAGAATTGATTCCCTTATAAAGGATGGGGGTCAGAGGTCAAGTATTAAGGGGGGGAGTTCATGAGCCAGGGAGGTAGATGATTAGAGAAGGGATAGATGGGCAGAGAGTAGCTGCTGGTAGGGTTCTGCCTAGGCCACTCGATTCCTTCTCTATTTGCTTATGACGGTGCACATTTTTCATCCTGAAAGTCCTGCAGGAACCTTCCTCAGCCCCAGGCAAAGAGGGAGCATTTGTCGCCCTAGTTCTACCTGTTCAGGTCCTATAAAGTCTGTGCGCCCACACATAGTAGAGAAACTTCTCCAGGAGAGAATGGGACATGTGACTGCTAGTTTTAATGTGTCCAATACCTTGTAGGGCCAGGTACTCAATTAAACATTATTCTAGGGGGTCCATGTCATGTTTTCGGATGAGATTAATATTTGGGTCAGTAGACTGAGTAAAGATGATTGGTGGGCCTCAACTAGTCCGTTGAAGGCCTGAACAGAACAAAAGGACCTGCCTTTCCTCCTGCCTGACTGCTTGAGGAGCACTGGTCTTTTCCTCCTTCAAACTAGACTTGAAACATGCTTTCCTTGGGTCATGAATCCTCAAACTTTCAGATTGGAGCTGCATCAGCTCTCCTGGGCCTCCACAGATGTTTCAGATGTTGAGATCAGCTTCCACAATTGTGCAAGCAATTCCTTTAATGGATCTCTTTATATGTTTACACCTACATCTCCTGTGCAGAAGTTGTGCCCAGCATGAACCACTTACACTACTCACACTGTCTCTGTTTGGACAGATACTCCCATCTTGGAATTCATTAAATGTGATCAGAATTGGCATATGTTTCCTATCTCAAATACATTTGACGGTAAAATTGGTAAAGAAAAAGAAAAAAAAACCCAAAAGAGAGATTTTGGCACTTGGAAACAGGTGATTTTGAAACCCAGCTTCAGTCCATGCACATTGCTGATCTCTAGCTGCCAATCCTGTACATCCCGGAAGGGTCCTGACCCTGATAGAAATGAGTGGAACCTTGGGGCTCACCATCAACAGCCACCAACCAATCACTATCACTGTTGCCAACTTGGAGAGGGGGGATGGTGCGTGGCCCGGATCTTGGTTGAAGGGAGTTGTGACACCAACTGGTAGCCTCTGTGAATGCCCATTATGAGCTGGGACCACTCTAAGGCTGCACATGTTTAACTAGTCAGTCCTCATGACTCCACAAGGTAGGTGTCACTCCAGCTGGATGGTTGAGGAAGCCTTCCCAGAGAGGCTAGGTCAAGAGGGTGGTAAGTAGAGCCCTTCTCTCAGCTGCTGCCACCACTGCCCTCTGAGGAGCAAGGCAACTGTGATAAACGCAAGAGCCCAGAAGAAGCATCCCCACCCCAGTCCAAATTACAACAAAAATTGACACCTGCCATTTCCTACTTGATTTAGTGCCCTTCTTATTGTCAAGTGGGATTCGTGGATTCCAGTATGTGGCTAAATCCCTCCTGTCCCCACTTAGGAGCTGCGCGCAGGACAACTAAAAGAAGAAACACTCACTTTGTTCTGATTTTGCCACGATCCTGTGTTAACAGGTGTTATGGTTGGGATGTGAGGGGCCCCCCAAAAGCTCATGTGTGAGATAATGCAAGAAGGTTCCCAGGTGAAGAGACCAAGTTAATCCAGTGAACTGGTCCCCTGATGGTATTGACTAGGTGGTGGGTATAGGAGGGTAGAGTGGCTAGAGGAGGGGTCATTGGGGACATGGCTTTGGGGTATATATTTTGTCCATGGTGAGGGGAGTCTCTCCGCTTGCTGGTGGCCATGTCCTAAGCCACTCTCCTCTGCTACACCTTTCCATATGATGTTCAGCCTCACCTCCAGCCCAGAACAATGAAGCCAGCTGTCTCTGGACTGAGACCTCTGAAACCTGGAGCCCCCAAATAAACTTTTCCTCCTCTTTGGGTCACAGCCAGGAAAAGCTGACTGAACAACTGGCCTCAATGATCCTGATATTCCAGGTGAAGTATCCTTGGCTTAAAACTGTCCCTGCTGACTCTGCTGAGCATCTGGCTCTCACCCATTCAGATACCCACACCTTTCTCACTTCTGCTTTTCTGTGTCTTGATTTCTTTACTCCAAAAACAACAACAACAACAACAACACAGTTCCTGAATACTTCTGTTCCTTGCTGGGTTTGCAGTGTCCTGGGTAATAAATGTTCAGCTTACAAATCCTGCCCAATGTTCTACTTAACAAGTGGGCCAGAACCCAATCTCTGCTAATCCTCTGGTCTCTTCCACTGTGATCTCTCCTGGTGCAAAACACTGTATCAATATGATGCAGTTATAGTCATAGTCTTTATTTAGGGTCTAGGAGGCATATCCAATTTGGAAACACTGTGGTTATAAATTTGTTTTCATTTGGCAGAACCACAGGGTATTATGGATGCTCAAACACTGATAAGAAACTACCCAAGTTTGATACTTTTACAATAGAAGAGGCCAAGTTAAATTATTCATCATAGTAGGACAATCTAATGGGTGTTTACAATTTTTGACTACTTCTTTTTTAAAAACAACAATATATTTTGTAAACTTAAAAAGCAAGACAGCATTAATCAGTCATATGATTTTTAGTAGAAAATGGAAAAATTCAGCTTTGTTCTTTGTCTACCACTTGAAAAATGTTACTACAAGGTAGTACAAGTTAATACAGAGAGACTTACATTCCTTGCAATAGTAGTTTTCTTTACAAACATGCTTTGTTTTTACACTTATTTTTTTCTTTTATCAGTGTACTTTGGTTATACATAATAGTTTGGCTCCCTTTGAAAAATCATACATGCATGGAATTTGATCTACTCCATTTCAGTCCCCAAGGGTCCCCTTTTCCCTTCCCTTTCCCTCTTCCCTCCCTCTGTTCTCCTTCCTCTACTCTGCTGGTCTACCTTTCACTCTTTCCTTTCACTTGATTTATTTTTGATTGGTGCTTTATAGATATGCATAAAGGTAGAATTCCCTGGTGTGTTTATATGTACACAGAATGTGATTTTGTTAAATTCATTCTGCATTTCTTCCCCTTCACCATCCCTGCCCCCTCCCTCCCTATCTTCTTCTACTCCACTGATCTTCTCTATATATTTATGATGCCTTTCGTTTTGCTCTGGCTGCTCCATATAAGAGAAAGCATTTGACCCTTGACTTTCTGAGTCTGGTTTATTTCACTTAGCTTGATGTTCTCCAGCTCCAACCATTTATCAGCAAATGCCATAATTTCATTCTTTAAGGCTGAGTAAAACTCCATTGTATATATACACCACATTTTCTTAATCTATTTCAACTATTGACAGGCATCTGGGCAGGTCATAACTTGGCTATGGTGAGTTGTGCTGCTATAAACATTGGAAGGCATGTATCACTGTAGTATGCTGATGTTAGTCCTTTTGGATAAATACCAAGGAGTGGGATGACTCAGTCATATGGTGGTTACATTCCCAGTTTTCTGAGGAATCTCCATGCTGCTTTCCAGAGTTGTACTAATTTCCAGTCCCACCAACAATGTATGAATGTACCTTTCCCCCCACATCCTTGCCAGCATTTGGTATTATTTGTATCCTTGATAAATTGGACTTATTTTTAAAGTGCCTTTCAGAGTATTGTGGACCTAGTCTCCAGTGTATTTTGAATGATACACCATGCCTTTCCAAATCACTCTGGAGCAGCCACTATGCCCAGAGAGGGGATTACCCCAGTGATGATCCCCAGAATGCTCTTAGGCAATTAAAGCAATTTCTAGAATGAACCAAACCAAGTTCATTGAAAATGACACCAGGAATTATCAGCCTACAATAAAAGGAGACTCAACTTGTAGTTAAATGGTTCTTCCTTCCCACCAACTCTGGACCATGCACACCAGCCAGGAGCTGATGCTCTGGCCTTCTCCCAGAGCCAAGTTACTCTGCCCAGATGTTGCACATATCCCCTGGGGTGTGGAAGTGGTCACATGAAGCCTGACTAACCAGGCTACTATGGTTAAGTCCTGGTTTACAGAGTAATTTTTAAAGCTATGTCTTAAATGATTTTTCACCTCTGGGGTTAATTCCTTGCCTGGAGACCAAACTGCTGGTGTCTTGAGCTTTCGGACTCCAAGATCTTGCTTTCTGTTTTGGTGTTGGGGACTGAACCCAGGGGCTTGCACATGTTGAGCACATGGTCTACCACTGAGCTACACCCCACCCCAGTGTCCAAGATCATAGAAGGCTCCAACTCTACAGCCTTGCCTGAGATGCAGGCACACGAGGATGAATGCGGTAGGGGGAAGAGGGAAGTCTTTCAAGGCTTTAACATCTGTATTCGGAAGCAAACTTTGCTGAGTCTTTTGTCCTGAGGGGGTAGGTCTTGGGTGGCCAAGCAGAGAACTGGGACAATTATAATTGTAGAGACTATAGGAAAAGCAAAACCAAATCTTGTGTTTTGACAGAGTCTGGGGAAATACAAACCATCAGCTTTAGGGACATCATGAGGCAAAAGAACATGACTCCCAAAACTCAAATGTGTCCCCAGGTGCAGCTTGACCTGGAAGCTGCTCTTTGCAAAAGATTAAGGAACACAGACCACTTCAACAGGAGACTTTTCTCTTGATTATTGTTTCTGACCAATGATGAAAAATTATGATTTTTATATTTTGTAAAGTCCCTAAAGGAAAAGAGAAGGCTGTATCTTCTGTGAAATCCTACTGTGTGCCCTACAGCTCTATGTCTATTATGGGCTGCATGTGGTATATCTCATTTTGATCCCTGTGTTAGTTAGCTTTTTGGCACTGAGATAAAATACCTGAGAAAATCAGTGTAGAAGAGGGAAGATGTGTTTTGGCTCAGGATTTTGGAGGTTTCAGTCTATGGAGGGTTGGTTTCAGTGCTCACCTGTGGTGAGGCAGAAACAGCATGGCGGAAGGGCACGGCATAGGAAAGCTGTTCACCTCAGGGCAGCGGAAGTAGAGAGAGGAAGGAACCAGGGACAAGATAGAGTACCCCAGGGCACATCCCCAGTGACCTCCTTCCTACAACAGGGCCACACTTGCCTGCAGTTTCCATTACCTCCTGATAATCCCACCAGGTCATTAATCCACTCAGGGTCAGAGTCCTCATGACCTCGCCATTTACCCAAAGCTCCCCCAGAACCCTGCTGTCCTGGGAACCAAGCCTCTCATGTAGGAGCCTTGGGGGGACAATTCAGTCCCAAACCATAACAATACTCTTGTCATTAACATGAGGTAACCGTGTTTGTCACATGTCGAAGCTGAGGAGTTGAAGCGACACAAAGGTACTGCTTTAGAGTTGCACAGGCTTCGAGTCGCACAGCTGGGGTTTAAACCAAAGTCTGTCTGGCTCTGGAAAGGAAGAGCTGATGCAGGGAATCAGTTGCCTTAGAGCTTCCATGAACATTCATCTAATAAGGAACTCGTACTGGCTTCAGTAGGAAACAAAACAAAATATCTCAAAAACCATGAACTTAAATCTGACCAAATCAGGACTGTTTTCCACCTCCCTCTCAAGAATCGCTGAAGGAATTCAGAGAACACTACACCTGGTGGTCCTCACTGTGATTTAGCAGGGACATCACTGCTACAAAGGCCTCGAGCAGAGAGGCCCCAGGTGTCCTGGGGACCTGGGCCCCCTTGCGTCTCCCTGAAGATGAGTAAGCCACACTGCAGCACTTTCTCTGCTGCTGGAGGCTGTGGTTGCATGGGCTTTCTGAGACCAGTTGGGGCAGGACCACCGGGCTTAATTCCTGTGCAGTGATGAGCAGGTTTCATCCCAGGCTCTCGGGCTCTGTCGGTGGGTAGTGCTGTCCTGCAGGCTCTAGAGAGAGCTGGGCTTGGTGCTGAGCTGCTGGGTCTGGGGTGTCCGTGCAGGCTGTCAAGTGTGCCGGGACTAGGATGGGGGCGTGCGTGCCTGGCGACCCGGGACGGCATGAGAAGGGCAGGGGTGCTCCTCTGAGCATCTGGCTGCTGAACTGCTTGCTTTCTTGTTTTCACTAGATGCACAACAGTTCTGTGTCATTCTTTGCACAGCTAGGACTATCATATGGTCATGTGTCATTTAATGACAGGGTTACACTCTGAGAAATATGTCGGGATTTTGACATGTTTGAAAATCATACAATGCTCCTACATTAGCACTTCAGTGTCACTAGGGTACAGGGATTTTTACAATCTTGTGGGACTACTGTCACTTATGCAGCCTATTGTTGACTGAAATGTTGTGTGCGCCTGACTGTTTACATGTAGATGTGTGTGTGCATGTGGTGCCCAGTTGTGTGTGTGTGTGTGTGTGTGTGTGTGTGTGGTGCAGGACTGTAGGTGTATGTGTAGGTATGTATAGACAGTGAAGCGTTTCCCTCCCAGATCTTTAGTTCCACAAGCCCCACTCCCACCACGCACACAGGTGCCCCATCTTCTTCTGGAGTGTCTCTGTGCCTTTCCAAGTCAACATGATATGTACACCTTCTTCATGTTGTTAGTTAGGGTCTCTTGAAAGCCAGTGCCAACTTGACATTAAAAATGCCAAAGATGAAGAAGAACCTGCGGTCTGAGAGCGCATCTGGCCTCGGGGTGCAAAGAGAGAGGGAGGAAGATTGAACAGTTTAGGCTGTAGCTCAGATCTAAGAAACTTTTGACCTGCCAAAGCTGCCCAATGGGGCTGGTAGAGCTGCTGAGCTCTGTCATGGGCTGGGCGAGCCGGCCTTGGCAGGATGTGGTGGGAGATACAGGTCGGAGGAGAGCTGAATGCTCAGTTCCCTCTATTGCTACTGCACGAGATCCGAGCAACTTATTCCATGGAGACTGGACCTCTACCCACACCGGATTCCAGAATGAGTGTATTATACATTATATTCTGTACTTTGTTCTTACCTCAGAGACTTTTCCAAGAAGTAGGCAGATCACTTCTTCTTTCTTTCCTCCTCCTTCCTCCTCCTCTTTCTCTCCCTCCTGCTGTCCCCCTCTTTTCTCCCTCACCCTCTCTCTCTTTCTACCACTACACGGTACTACATTGTATGGACATATCCTAAGTTATTAAATCTTTTCTTGTATTGATAGTTATTTGAGTTGTTTCCAATATTTTGCTGTGTGAAAGTATTAGAATACACAATCATTTAAGTACACAATTTTTGTTTGTTTTTGTAGTGCCAGGAAACACCCTGGCCCTGGGCCACAGCCCTGGCCCTGGGACTGTTGAGTGAATGTGTGCATGCCCTGGCAGTTTCGATGGCTCTCACCTTCCACAGGACCTGAGCCACATCGCATCCTCCTCACTTCCCCCAAGGTGTCCTCAATGCATCCTGCTATCAAACGATCATTACCAAGGAAACACCTGGAGGGTGTTTTACCATCAATTTTGGTCTGCACACAAGCCATGGACTCTGTTCTCCCCTGTCGTGTGACTCTGAGACCCAGATGGGGCGAGCACTCTGCCCTACCTGAAGGCGAGTGCAAGGCATTTTGGCCTTTGGGGTCTCAGCTTCTTTCTCTGTGCCCGGGGCCCATCAGACCTGTCCCACCTCAGCATGTGGCCAAGGGAGGCATCCTGCACTTCCTGTGTTTCTGACCTCTCTGTGTAACCAACTTATGCTTCTCTGTCTTGGTTTGGCATTCAAAGAGAAAAGGCAAAGGGTGGAAAAGCTGAGCATCAAAATATACTATAGAAGATCTAATAAAATAGATGAAAACTAGGAAACAATGAAAAAGAAAAGCAATGTACAGGGCCAGGTTTTTACATAAGTGGAAAGTAACCACAATAGACTTTGTCCTGAGCGGACCAGAGTCTCAGCTCGATTTGAGGCTACCTGGCATTGTAGGAGGTGGCCGCTGGATCCAGGGCTGAGAATGACCGTCTCTTGCTCTGAGAGTTCATTGCCTCTGTGGCATCTTAAACTATTACTATTATATCTTTAACTATGACTCTGGTTGCAGGTCAAGTTGAAGTTCATCTAACTGTTGAAAGCCACTCTTTGGAAGGGGAACAGTCATTTCGACTTTCACCAAAAGTTAATGGCTTTGATGGAAACTTCAACAGTGGAGGGTGAAGAATGGGCATGGGGCGGGCCGGGAGATGTGGCTCTATCCCCAGGCTTGCCAGCAGGAGTGGTGTTCTCTCCCCTTGGGAAGGGTCCCCAGTCCTCCCTTGTGCACGCGCCTACCTCTGCTCAGCGTTGGTGGGCTGGGCAGGTGTCTGAGCAGTGCTCAGGCTGTGTGTGACTGATTCACTATAATGACATGGTTTCCATGCTGTCACCTCCCTGCAGGGGCCAGCTTGCTCCTTCACTCCCGGGTGTCTGACTTAAATAGAGTAGAATAGTTTGAAGGACTTGTAATAACAGTGATGGAACAAATTGAAAAGATTCCTGTGTGTGTCATGAGGCATTTTATAAGAGATCTCTTTCTTCACCCCATGTGAAGCCAAATATCCTCCCCTTTAGGAGCCCCCATCGATGTCCAAGTCTCCTTCTGGCCTTTAGTTGATGCATTTTAGACAAGAAGACAATTGATTGCTGTGAATTGGTGTGTGCAGGATTCCTCCTGGCTTCTTCTTTGGTTTAATTCTGTATGGCCTCCTGGAGTTAATGTTTTTGTGGGATTGACAGAGGGCCCCAAATCAAGCCTGCACGTCGACTGTTACCCACTGTGATGTATGGGGTAGTGAAGAGTCTAATTTGGAAGAATGTTAGTATTGGTAGGAAAAGTCAGGGGAGTGATTTTCGATCACTGAGCCTTTTGCTTTCTTAGAATCAGACTGACATGAAGAGGACTTCTGAGGTGAAGCTCATGGATCTGTGTATTTCACAGGCATATTGATATTCATATGGAGTAACTGAATTGAGTAGTGGAAGTTAAAGGGCCTTGGAGGCAGGCCTGTTCCAGAAAATTTTTTCACTAAGGGACTTTTTTCTTGCCTTTCTCACCACATTAAAAAAACCATCATATGTTAATTTCCACAGCTTGTGCCCCTCTTTCAAAGTAGAATAATCTCAACCAGTCTCACCTGTCACCTGTGGCAAGCTTATCATTTTTTATTTACTTTGGGTTTGACACAAATGTGTTGCCTTACTGGCTAGAGAAAACTCAACTGAAATTACCAAAAAAGAGAAAATTTAAAATTTCTCCATACAACTAAATGGGTATTAATTTTCCTCAAATTATATTGTACCATGCAAATGAAGATAAAAGACTGACATGAGGAAGAAGAAGGTGGGGTCTCTAGGTACTGAGGTCTGCTGGCTTGTCCAGCTATTCCAGAGAAGTGACTCCTTCTCTGGGAAAGGAGCTGGTCATCTGCTAAGGACAGAGTTGCTCACTGGAGGTATTATCTGAAAGAGGTTAAATCTGGTCCTAGCCACCAGCTCCTGTGGTGGTGAGTCTCCGGGGGCACTTGTAGTTTCAGTGATGATATGTCACTGTGGTCTGTCATTGTGACTCACTATCTGCTTACTCATTTCTCTTTAAAATTTTTCTAATATTGGAAACAGTCCAATATTCTTAGAAGAAAAATGTAAGAAACAGAGAGGTATGTGGTGTGTGTGTGTGTGTGTGTGTGTGTGTGTGTGTATGCATGTGTGACCGAGAGAGAAACAGATAAATGATGTATTAAGACATTAAATCTCAGATGCAGGTGGCCTCCTGGGCATTACTAGAGAGTCCCACATCTAATTTATCCTGAAAGTACAAAAGCTTTTTGTGAAAATTAATTTTTGTCTGAATCTAACAGAAATAAGCTGAAATCAAGAGAGAAATCAAAGAAATAGATACCCTTAAACTTTGCCATCTTCATACACATGTAGATGGAGGTTATTCTCCCCCCACCCCGATCCCCCAGGGATTGAAGCCAGGGGTACTCAACCACTAAGCCACATCCCCAGGCTATTTTATTTTTTATTTTGAGACAGAGTCTCACTAAGTTACTTAGGACCTCACTAAATTACCATGGCTGGCTTTGAACTCACCATCTTCCTGCCTCAGCCTCCCCAATTGCTGGGATTACAGGCATGCACCACCATGCCCAACCTGGTGATTCTTAATTTATAATGTTCTTACCTTATTTTGGAGGGAAGTCACCACACACAGCTGCAGCTTGAGGGGTACAGCTTTAAGTCCACCTCCTTGAAGGTGAAGTAGCTACATGAACAATCTGAAATTCTCCTGCATGAGAGATTATCTGTCTTCCCCCATGTACGTAGTCTTTTGACCATTTGTTTATGTCACTGCGGATGCACAGATAAAATGGCGTGTGTGGTTTACTTGCAAATACCATATCATTTTACATAAGGGACTGGACTTCTGCAATTTTGCTTTCTGTCGAGGGTCCTGGAACTTCTCTCCCACAGACACTGAGGGGTGACTGTTCCATAAAATGCACGAAAGGGAGATTGGAAAATCAACTCTCAGTCTCAACTAAAGCTGTAGGTGCTTAGGGATGCTATTCCCGCCGAGCCGGGATGTTCCCATCAGCGCTCAGTGAGCCAGTGTGTGCAGGACAGGGAGAGGCAGCCTGCTGTCTTTCAAACTGCCCCTGCTTCTCATCCCAACCGTGTCCACCTCCAACCGTGCCAGCCTTAGCAGGAGGAGGTTTCTGGAAGGTCCCACATGCCCCTGCCACACCCTCCCACAGCCCACTGCCATCCTTGGGTGAAATCACTGTCTCTAGAAAATCCTTTCCCTTTTCATCTCTCCAATCGTCTACGCTTGAGACAGAGCTGACACTGGTTCACTGAATCCCATCATTTATGGTTTATAGAAAAGTGCTCAGATCTGCTCTGGCGGGCCCTGGGCATGTGCAGTTCACTCTGGTGAGAGTGTGCCGCAGGGAACCCCAGAGCTGGGGTCACTGCTAGGAAAGGAGGCCAGCCTCAGCCGCAGGGACCAAAGGCCAGAGAAATCAGGGGCATGATGGAAGTCCAGGGCTGGAGCGGGCGGGTGGGCAGGGTGGCGGCAACCAGTCTCGCCTGGACTTCGTTTTTATTGCCTGAAGAAGCTCCATCAAATCCTTAAACACGAGTACTAGATTCTTCATTGCCACAGTCCCATCTCTGTTCTCATCCCTGAAACAGCTCCAAATTTTCCCTCTTTTGAAAAAGCATGAAATATTTTGTAACTGGTTCAGTTAGCTGGACAAAAGTACCTTTACATCAAAGGGCAATATTAGCATCTGTTTTGTTCTTCCAGAGAGAGAATTTTAGGCTTAGTTTCTCTGGATGAACACTGAGGCTTCTTTGCTTTACCTGGGTCCTGTTTTCACTACCCAAGTGGTCTGAACCAGCCTCACTGGACACCAGGGCACCCTGAATACTGTGGGCAGCTTAGGCTTCCAGATCCTGTTCTGGAGCGTCCAGGGACTGACAGTCACTACTTTGTCCTCTCCCCTGGGCTCTCAGTCCTGGGGGCTGGGGGCAGTAACACTGGGCATGTAGGGGTGGGTGCATGGAGAGGAAGAGAAGGGAAGCTTTCAGATCTTTTAAGGACTTTATTCCAAGTGATCAAATTGGCAAACAGAAAACATTTTGGAGCAACTTCAGGATCCAGTTTTAGGTTATGTGTCATTGGGAACCTGAACGATATAGGAAACACTCACTGTCTTTGTCCTCCCCAGCCTGGCTGAGGAGATGAGATCGGCACAGGTGACTTACTAGCTGGAGAACTGGCTACTCCCTTGTGGTGATGAGGGTGACGAGAAAGATATTTTTCTTCAATACTCTAGTGAAATACAAGGGGTAAGGTTATTCCTAGTTCTCTTTCTCCCATCATTCACAGATAACAAATTGAGGCTCAGAGAGGTTAAGTAGCTGTCCAGGGTCAACCAGCGGCTGTCTGCCTTGCTGCAGGCTTGGGTTCCCTGCTCTTAGTCTACCTGTGCAGCTCTGAAGCCTGTGTGGGTTAAGAGCGGGTTGTGTGCGCACAGACCTGTGGAAGTTGCTGGAACTGAGGGGCTGGGACTCTGAGGCAGTTTTGGTGCCAAATAATGAAGTGAAATAACAGCGTAATTACTGTGGCTATTAGGAATCAATTTTCTGTTGAAAGAAGTCCAAGCAAGGACGAATGTCTAGTGGCTTTACTGCTTCCTTTACTAGTTACCAGCTCACGTCAACTTTTTCGATCTTACGCAAGACATTTGTAACGCCAAGGACCCGCCGTGCGCGTGCGCTCTGCGAGGACGCCTGGGTGGCCCGGCCTGGGGTGGACTGCGCTGAATCCCCTGCGCAGGTCTCGGAGGCCGCCTTGTCCCGGCGCAGCCTCCTTCCTCCGCACAGGCAGAGGAACCCAGGGCAGATTCACAGGTTTTACACCACTGCACAGGGACCCTGCGCACCCTCCCAGTTCTTGTTTGATATTCACAGCGAAGTAGGGGATTAGGCAGGAGGGACGAGGAGCACTAGCACCGGGAGGCCTCGAGAAGGGCGCGGTCTCTCCAAGGTGCTAGGGAGGTGGGGCGCCAGAGAGCCGAGATGTCCCTGGAGGTGGCCCTCTGAGAACCGGGTTGTCCCAGGAGATGGCCCTCCGGGGTCGGAGGAGGTTCTCGGGTGGGTATTGCCTCCTACCGTCGCCTCACCCGACCTTGAACTTGGCCAACTGGGAGGTCCCCTTGAAGCCCCACCGCCCCTCGGCGCAGCGCGCTGTTCCGCGCCGCCTGCCCGTGGGTGTCCGCCCTGACCTCGCTGCCCTGGCTTAGCAGCTTCGCTAGCCCTTGCTGGCTCCACGTTTTGCCACCAGAACTGCATTTTAGGTTGTTTTAGTCTCCGTTCCCCACCCACCAGGCTCCGTGTCTGCCAGGTGTGGCTGGCCTTTATCCCTAGAGCATGCAAGGGCTGCTGTTACACCCTTTCCTCCCTGGCCTGTCCCATCTGTCCCCTCCGGCACCCCAGGTCCCGCTCCCTTCTCCTGCAGAGTCTTGCTGCCCCTCTGCACAGTACCTGCGCTGGATTCTGCACCAGCCCTTCCGCACTTCCGAGGCTCAGCCCTTGGTCCCAGTGCAGACTTTCCTGAACTGCTTCCCCTGTCTCATAGAGTCCAGCTGGCTCTCCCTCCGCCATCCCCATCCCTTGGTTCCTGTATCTATGATGGCATCGCTGATATTAGGACACCAGTAGAGGGATTCTGATTTCTTAGGATAAGACCTGCCTCCACCATCGGGGTAAGGCAACCGGAACAGAGAATCTGGCCAGGGACAATTATTTTTGTACAAGGAATGAAAAAGAAGGCTGTTTGCATTGGGTAGAAAGATCTCATTAAAAGTTAACGAGACATGAAATATTTCGGTGAAAATATACCTACAAAGATTAATGAGACGACTAGAGGGCATTTTAAGGAGAGGATGAATTGCCTTAATGCTGAAAGAGGACTGTTTGCTGCTGGAGCAAACCTATTGCTCTACCAGCAGATACAGGATCCACAGAACAGCAAAACCATTAGGAAACCGTCCACCCAACTTCCGGAGCAGGGGTTCCAGAAGGCAGAAGGAGGGCTCCCATCTCTGCCCCCTCACAGACCTAGTCCTCATCCAAGAGCCAGCACCCTGTGGTTCCAGGGGAGCACAGGTATACATCTTTAGTTCCCATTATTTCTGGGTAATGCATGTCCCCACAGCCAGACAAGCAAAGGTGTGGGCCTTTGAAGTTTGCAGTGGCTGTGCTCTTCCCAAGTGGTGGACACTTTGGAGGAGTGTATGACATGCAGTAGGTTTTTAATCCTTATTGACCTCACACCTACATTGCTGCCAGGAAGTCAGAGGACTCCAGAGCCAATGAAAGACATAGAAAGTGCGTGTTGCCTTGGAACATATGTCACATATGGGTTGATGGAAAGAGTTAGGCAGACACTAAGGCCAGAGGTGCAGGGAGCCAGTTACATGCCAGCAGCCCTGAACCTTGGGCAGCAAAACCGCCGTGCTCTTTAACACAGGAACATTAATTAGCTGAAAGGTTGATTTCAGGAAAAGGTAAAAGACACATGATTTTTGTCACTCCTAATTCCACTGGGAAAAACTGGCTGTAGTCCTTGAATAGAGCTTTGATGCTAATGTACATACGAACATAGAAGCTGACAAATTCACTAGCAGGGAAGATTGCTTTAGTGAGACAAAAATGCAATAGATGTTTTGTTATAATTTAATTAGAAACATAATAGACTCCTTCAGGCCAGATGAAAGGCCATCATTGAAAAGATTCCTCCTCCTACTGGGAGGAATTCTGATTATAACCTTTTTTTCAGATTTGTTCCTAGCTGTTCTATTCATGGTCCAAAAGCACTTAAGAAGCTGAGAAATTAGTAGAAAATGTACTTACCTTCAACTCTGCAGCAGGAACTTTCTGGCCAAGATGACTGAGAGCAAATGAGCTTTGAAATGGGCCTTGGACCAAAAAGGACCGGAACATATGCATCACCGGGAGAGACAGTTGTTATCATAACCTTGGACAAATGTCATAGGGAATGAGCTGCATATTTCTGATAATAGGGAGTTGGGGAAGTGGAAAGCCACCGTCTGCATAAGACACAACTTTCCTGGATTCAGGCAGACAAGGTTCCTAATGATCCTGGCAACGTCCATGGCAGATTATACAGCTGCAGTCTTGTTCTTTCCTAAATGTCATTTTAGAGTTGTTTTTAGGTTTAGAATGAAGGAATTAAATAAACCAGGCTTTCAAGAAAAAGATTTTGGAAGAATTTGTTTTAAAATTGCCAGCAAACCTCTCCAGACTTTTCGTGAACATTCTGTTCATTACTCTCATTGAGAAGGAAATAATCCTTTTATTCATATTTCACAAGAACAAACAATGAGATAGAGGGGACCATGTGCTCAAGGGCATGTAACAACCCATAGGCCAGGACAAAAGCCCATGACCTTCATGTCCTGCCAGTTCTTCTCTGTCTAAAAATGTCATTGAGACCACCATTCAAAGAAAAATTATTTAGTTTTGAGGTGCAATGGGAAGGGCCCACTGTTGGGGTCAGTCACACCAACCTAATTTTTTTTTTCTTTTTCTATGCTGGAAATCATGGCCCCACTCACGCTAAGAACCTGCTCTACCCCAGGGAGCAAACTGAATGTTTAAATGTACATTGGGCCAAGTTTGGGGAGAGATTTGGGTCTTTGTGGCTGAAGCCAAGCCAGTGGCCATTTCTGAAAACATCAGCTCCAGCCCAAGCTAAAAAAATGTTCACATGTGGGTGGTCTGGAAAGACTGAAGGCAGAGGTCTGAGTTGAGTTTGCCAGGAAGATAAACGGTTTTATATAGTGACTTTCCCTGGCTGGCCTGAGACCAAGCATGTTCTGCCAGAGCTCATGGACCTAGATCACCCCAGGTTCTGAGTAGACTTCTGAGGCCCGTCACCTGCCCAGCAACTTGGAATAGGTCTTATGGGCCTCTTTCCCCTCTTTTCCCTTAGCAGAGCCCAATATTGAGGGGAGGGGGAGAGGGGAAATTTATATGAAAGTTCTGGGGCTTTGCCTTCAGAAAGCCACCATCTGTATTACCTAGAGAAGCAGAGTCAACTCATCCTCAACCCTCGTGTTGACAGCATCCCCAGGATTTTGTCAAAATCTGCAGGTCTGATGAGTAGTTAGGAAAACTGGGGTCCAGGCCCCACGGAGTGGGACATTAATCAGCAGGATGGCAGAGGGTAAAGTTTTCTGGAAAGGTAAGCCAAGAGGGTTCCCTGCGTGCGGGGCCCTGGGCATCTCTGTTAGGAGAGACAGAGATTTCAGGCAGGCAAAGTTTTCCTGAGGGTTTGGCTAAGCCTCACAGAACAGCTTTGCTATTTTAGTTCTTCTTTTGTTTTCTTTATTTTTTTTATTTTTTACATTATTATCTGGCTCAGATCCCTCCAATTTCACAAGATTAGAATGCTGAAATCTCTTGGAAGAGTAGAAATGACATAAAACTTAGAGCCACAGCAGGTTCCTGGATCTCCATTCCTTCCTGTAAATAGGCTGTTGTGAGGATGAGTTGGGACCAGATTTGTGAAGACGTCCAGGAACGGGTGCACTTGTATACCAAGACCTGGGTTCTCATTATAAATGGTGCTGAAAGGTTATTGAGGTAGTGGTCATTTAAAAAGAGATGCTTAGTGGTAGGGAAATTCATTCAGTCCTGAGCACTTAAAAGCCAATTGTAAGATGAGTGTTGGTAGATCAAGTCTATGATGGATGTTACAAATGCATCAATTCCATGTGCCCCTTATGGAAAAGCCAAAGGGCCAAGGTGAGGGGGAAGGAGAGGGGAGGGTCATAGCAGGGACCAGGGAGATGGAATGGGTAGCAGGAAGGGGAAGGAGGGAGAAAGGGCCAGGGATCTGTTTCTCAGGTTGGAGGGGCATTGCCCTTTTTTTTGGACCAGGGACTGAACCCAGGAGTGCTTAACCACTGAGCCACATCCCTAGTCATTTTTTGTGTTTTATTTAGAGATAGTTGCTTAGGGCCTCACTAAGTTGCTGAGAATGGCTTTGAACTTGTTATCCTCCTGCCTTAGCTTCCTGAGCCACTGGGTTTACAAGCATGGGCCACTGCACCCAGCC
>CM053412.1:64526370-64570635 GCA_028644305.1 Xerus rutilus | reverse complement strand
TGGCTCAGCTGAATACACCCCATCTTATGCTGAGACCATCACTCCCTACAGGCTGTATGTTTGAAAACCAAGTGACTCTAACAAAACCACACTCTGTCCTTTCAGGGCAGGTGGTCTGCAAGATGCCACCCAGCTCAGCCCACTGGTCTCCATTCACTGAGCACCCAATCCTCCTGAGGTGGCCAGGACACAGTGACTCACTGCTAAGGATGAAATATGGTGCCATGAGAGGCCTCGCCTCTAGGTCTTGGGGACACCGTGGTATCCCTCTTGAGGCCTCGGTTCTTTTGCCTTCTCTCTCTCTCTTTCACTCATTTGGTGTAAAGGAAGCCAGCTGCCACATTGCCAGTAGCCCTGAGAAGAGACCTGCATGCCAAGGAACTGAGGACCTCACCCGGCCGCTGACAAGGTCCCAGGCCTCGTCAACAGCCCCGTGAGTCAGCTGGATGCTGGAGCCTCTTCCAGCTCAACCTTGAACCAGCCACAGCCTTGGGCAACCTAAACTGCAGCCTGTGAGGGAGCTGAGCTGCTGAGCTGTGCCATTCCTGACCCACAGGAATCCTAAGACAACAGGCGCGTGTTTTAATCTGTTTAAACTTGGGGGTCATTTAGCATGCAGCAATAGATAACCAGAGTACGATCACCCTAGGTTCCCTGAGTCTCGGAAAGGAGACGCTATCAGTGGCTTATCTGTTCCCTCTCATATGGGGAGGCTGCCAGTGCCTCTCCAGGGGGTCCTTCTTCCTGCCCAGAAGGGTGTAAGCCACCAGAGAAAATGAGTCAGAAATAATTAGTGAGGAAAAGAAGACAGAGTAAGAATTATAGTTTTAAAGTAGAGCTCTTGATAGGCCCAGCCCACACAGGAGCTGGAAGTGGACAATTTAAAAATGGCTGCTGTGGTTTATTTAAGGGGATACATCAAAGGCAGGGATAAGATTTCAGAGATGGAGTCTTGTTTTGAGATGTCTTCTAGTCTGTAGGTTGATTGGCATTTTGGCAGGTCACACCCTTGTCTGAGAGGCTGTGCGGCTACAGCAGGTCACTCCATCTCCGGTGCTGTGGGACCAGGCAGAGATTGGATAGGGCTCACAATGTGTCTGGGCAGTCTTGGCTAGAGGATATTTCCACTGAAGGTTCCCAGACACCGGATTCTCCTATTCACTAGGCTGCGATGCCTGTGTGGTCCACACATAGCCTGCGGATGGCTCTGGACACTCCCAGGTACTGGCATCGCTGTGTTAATAAACAGTCTCTTAGAAGCATGGAATGAGCACAAGAGTCTTAGCTTTCCTACTGCCTCATTTCTTCATTTATAAAGTGGTGATAATAATACCACCTTCCAGATGTACCCCGCTGGGGGTGCTACAGAAGGAAATGGCCTCTGTCCTCCTTTCCCTTAGCACATACTGACAAATCCTCAATTACTCAGAGAATTACTAATGAGCCAGACACACCTCTCAGGTGTTTAGGAGACGCCATGCAAACGTTGCCTGTGTGTTGGTTTGGGCCCTATGGACTCGCAGTTTTGGCAGGTCAAGACCGTCACTGCTACCTCCCCAGTACCTTCTTTGTGCAGGATTATACACTTGAACCGTCTGATGGAGAATTCCTGTAGGTTCTTCAAGGCCCAAACAACATCGTGCCTGTGAAGCCTTCCCGGCCTTGTCAGGCAGAGCGTGCTCCCTCCTGGTTTGTGATACTGTCCCCCACTGGACACATTGTCAGCCCCTTCCATCCTCCAGGCACTGCCCCAGGCACCAAGCGGGGCCACATATGGCACCAGAACCCAACAGAGATGGTGCTCTGCGAGTGTTTGTGAACTGAGGGGATGTCAGAAAGCCCCCAGGTCTGTTTTTCCTCCCAGAAAACAACATAAAATGGCCTTTTACATTCTTTGCTGACAATGCCTTGTGTTTTTATGGTCTGGCAAAGGAAATCTATGTCTATTTTACCTTGTTTTTTTTTTTTCCCCAAGGCTGAGGACCAGACTCAGAGCCTTGTGTGTGCTAGGCAAGTGCTCTGCCTCTGAGCTAAATCCCCAACTCCTATGCCTATTTAATTTATTTATTTATTTGTGCTGGGGATTGAATTCAGGGCCTCACATGCTAAGTACATGTTCCTCTGCAGAGCTATACCCATGGCCTCATCTATGTCTTTTTAATTACAAAATTCCTAACAGAGTTTTCCCCTGAATTCAGTAGCTTCCTTGGCTAGGAGAGGACAAAAGAACCGTCTTCACTGTCTCCTCTCAGGTGCTTGCTCATGCTGGCCTCTGAGAAGTTCTGTCCCATGGTGTTGGTATTAAAGCCAGCACACCAGGAGCAACAGGGGAACCTGTTATGAAAGACACACTTGAACTTGGCTGTGAGGTAGCAAAATATGTTCTGAGTGGTGCTTCTCACTGAGAAATGAAAATGGAACTTCCAAGCCATCTCTCAGATCAGGGTGGGCTTTGGCTAGAGAGGCTGACGCACCGGAGGAAACAACCCTGATATTAGAAGCAGATTTGGAAGTGAAAGAAATTCATGCCGGGCAGGCCTTTTCTATGCGCCAAAGTGGGGGTCTGGGTCCTGCACCTTAACTAGCTCTCTTGAATGTAATCCCTCTGGGCCCTGATTTTCTCATCTTCAAAATATATTTTCCAGCTATTTTGAGGATTGTTGGAAGAATTAGAGGCATGATGTTTTGCTGATTGTAGGACTCCTGACAAATTTTTATCATTTTTCCTCAAATTATTAAATCAGCTGGGAGAAGGGGCAAAATCCATTAAAGAAAGAGTTCAAATGCCTATTTTTTAAATTTGAAAATCCCATCTAAGTGAGAGGTTGTATCCTGCCTTATAGGCTGTGGGGAAAAGATCTGAGTGCTCAGGATCATTCAGTCCCCTGCATGTGGCTGCCAGGTTCTCCTGGCCAGCCTCTCGGCAGCTGAGCCAAGGGCCACCCTCCTTTGGTTTGTTGTTGTTTGTGGCAGGGATGGGCAGCTGTTCACTCCTAGTGAACATCTGGGTCGAGTGGCACATAATCCTTTGCTGGAGAATGCATTGACCATCCCATCTGGGGCTGGTCCCTTGCTTTTGCTGTTGGGGGCACTGGAATGGAGTGGTTGCCTGCAGCCTCACGAGTACCAAGGTTATTTTCTGAGGGTAGATAATAATTCTTCAGGCAGAAACCAGACCCGAGAGCAACAGGGGCTGGCACTGCTGCCTGATGAACCCGCATGTCCCTTCGAGTGTGGTTCAGAAAGAAGTTAAACGAGCTAACTGTGAACGGTGTTCCAGGAACACAGTGGAAACTCTGTTTGGCAGTGGGTGGAGCGCAGGGTAGGTGAGGCCTCGATCTCTTCTTAGTCACCACCAAGCACACACCTGCCTCCAGGAAAAGGCTGTGCATTTTGCACCCAGCTTTGGGGAGTCCTCAGAACCGAGGGGCTCTACTATGAGCCCTGAAGCAGTGGTTTTCAGCCTCAGAGTCACAATAGAAAGAGTCCAAGAAGTTTCTAGAAAACCTGGAGGCAAGTCCCTACCCTGGGCTACCTGAGGACAGGAAGTGCTTTTCAAAGCCAGCACTGAGAACGGCTGTCCAGGGCAGAGAGCCATGTTGAACAGAGAGCACACCTGTTCCTGACCTTCCTGGTGTCTGTTGATTTCTTTACAGATAACTTTAATTTTCTGGAAGTCAAACACGCCCAAAGCTTGGGAGGTTAGTTAATGACATCAGTACCCCCAGCCCTCCCCACGCTGCACTTTTAGCTTGCTGCTCGTTATTTACCGGCTCGCAGCTAAATAATGAGATATATGTCTACACTTGTTCATTCTTTTTTAAAAAATATTTATTCATTTTTTGATGTTCTTTATGATTATTATTTTTTGTTCATTCTTTGAGACCTTATATCAGCTTCCTTCCAGACAAGTGACAAGTCTAGGCTGCCACACCAGCCTCCTGCTCCCTGTAGCTTGTTAACGTAGTTAGGTGACATTGTCCAGTCACATTTACGTGCTGTGCGTTTCTGACCCTGAACAGGTTGAACGCCATCTGCAGAACCACAGCGTAAGCTGTTATTACATTTCTTTTCATTTGACCACACCGTTTTCTGGGACTTTGCCTTGGGCTCTTGGAGTCCATGTTTAGGTGTCCCCGTGCTCCTAAGTGGTTCTACACACGGCGTCACAGTGCAGCTGGAGGGGGCCTTGCCCTCTGGCTCCTTTCTTGGTCTCTGGAGTTGAATCTCCACTTCCCTGGATCCTGCACGTTCCCTCCTTTAAGGCACTTTCTCGTCCAGGTGGGGTACGTGCGTCCTGAGAGAACGGTTTTTGACTTTTCACATCTGAAAGTGTCTTTGTGGCAATCTTACCTTTGAGTCACATTTCTAGATTAAAAATATTTTTCCCTCAGAGACTGAAAGTGTAAAGAGCAGATGCCACGGACATGCCTGGACACATCGGGACTCACTGAGTGGCTGGCCATAAGGATCAGCACCCAGTGACTTACTTAGTCATGCCTGTTTGCAATCTATAAGGGGCTGTAAGGGGCACTAGCCACAGGCCTGCTTAGCAGTGACTGGTCACAATGGATAGGGAGCACAGCTCCATGCACATGCGCAATAATATGCCCAGTAGGAACTACACTATCTCACTGGACATAACCAATTGGTATTGACTCTCACTGGGTGCAACCAATCACCAGCTCGCACCACCAACTTGGAACTGTATCTAAACTGCTTGTCCTGCCAAACTGGGGGCTTTGCTCCCAGGACATGAGTGAGACTGGCCGCCTTGCTTTCCGTCCCTGGATCAACTCCACCATTCCCTGACGTCCAGCCATTGGCTGAAGAGAACCACCAGACAAAGACAACATCTGCTCTTTGGCTAAGAGAGGTCACATGCACCGAAGGTATTTTGGGGCTCGTGATTGCCAAGGATTGTGTGACTTACCTATTGTGTTTAATTAGTGCTCATTGAATGTTAGCTGGGGTGCTCCAGCACACCCAACACTTTTTACATTAATTGATTATACGTGATGATTGGTATGACTGAATATACACTTGCATTTAAAGATAATCTGCCTCTGAGTAATTATTGATTGCAAAGCTCGCGACAGAGGCCTGGCTCTCTTTTATTCTACCATCCTTATTGCTGATAAGAAGCCTGAGCTCACTTGATTCCCAGGCCTTTTCGAGAATTTTTCTTTCTTTTCAATAGATTGTGTGGTATATTTGGTGGATCTTTTCACACCAGAGTCTCATGCCCTGGAAGAGACAATTTCACTTAAAAAAAAACCAACCTTGTTTTCCTTTTTTTTCTCTGACTAACATTGGAACCAGCATGGTAGTACATGCCTGTAATTTCAGGGACTTTGGAGGCTGAGGCAGAAAGATTGTAAGTTTGAGGCCAGCCTGGGCAACTTAGTGAAACCCTGTCTCAAAATAAAAATAAAAAGGGCTTGGGTGTAGCTCAGTGGCAGAGTGCCCCTGGGTTCAATCCCCAGTACCAAAAAAAATAAGAAAAGATTGGCATTGGATATTCTGGAATGATCCTCCAGGTTCACTTTCCCACATTCTTGAAGGAAAGGATGGAGGAAGGTGCTCTCTGCAGTTGTACGATTGTCAATGGGACAAGGCACCCAGCTGCCAACCAAGACAATTGCCTTTCTGACTTGGTAGAAAGAAGCCTGAGGGAAGGAGCCAGGCGGGCAGCTCTGGGCTCCTTGGCTTAGACTCAGCTCTGCTACTCTCCGGGGCTTGAGGCACCAGGGCAGCAAACATCTCTCACACAGTGCATGACATTATGAGTGGACTGACAAGATCCCAATGTCAAAGCAGAGCAACTGGAATGTGGCTAGAGTTAAGGACTGATGCAGTGACTTCTCTGTAGGCTTGCTAAATACGGGAAGAAATGGAGGACTTGTCTAGGAGAAGAAATGAAACAATTCTCTTTTCCTTGGATCATACAATTCTTCCTGGTAAAAAGCCCAGGTTGCCTGCGCACCTTGTGCTGATAGCCAGGACGGGGGACAGGGCTCCCTATTGCGTTGGTGATTCCAGCTTCCTGTTTGACCTCTGCTGATCTCTCCTTCCAGTTGTGCTCTGTCACCATGGGGGAATGCTGGGAGGCAGTGGAGTCCCCTCCCAGGTGTGCTTCCTGTGACACCATCCCAAGGCAAGGAGGTGGGCTCTGGCACTGCAGGCAGGTGGAGGGGCCGCCATTGTGGGTAGGCAGGGCCGTGAGCTTTTCCAATGGTGCTTGGTTGGATAGAATGGTTCTTATCTAAAACGTTGCTCTCTTGCTAGGCTGCCACGGTTTAGTCTGTTGGCTGCAGACTTCTGCTGGGTTTTCTTTGCACTCGTTTGTGTTTCTGGGTTTCTGACTTCTCAGGGAACTGGCCATTGTGACATTCCTTGGGCCCCAGGTCTCTAACTGCTCCCAGCCTCCTCTGCCTTCTTCTGTCCACATTTCAGAGTCTCCTTACATGTGCTTTGTAGATGACACCCAGTGGTTTTACTCAGTTGTACTTAGTGGAAGTACAAGAAGAAGAGAGAAAGATGCGTCCACTCCATCCTCCTGGAACACAAGTCTCTCCTACATTTAAATCATCGCCTTGGTGCGCTTGTGGAATCATGTAACTGCTTAATGACATACCCCCATGGCACAGAGATCTTGCAAATGTGGCTAATGTAGATAGTGCTTGATTATGTTTGGTAGAACCGGCAAGTTTGTCTTGTGAAACATCATTCCCTGTTCAATGTGTCATTAAAGCTGTGGCGGAGAAAAGGCTGCGGTGCACTTCCATCCGGGGCCACTAGGGAGCAGTCTAGACAAGCTCTGGGGATTCCTGGGTGGCTCAGCCAGGCGGGTGCAAGAACCATTTCAACTCAGAATGAAGACAACATTTGTCTGACTTGAGATTTCAATTTAGAGTGAATATTCCAGCTCCCAACGTGGAGATTATAAAGTTTGAACAGGAAACTATTCCACACTGGTAAGTGCAGCCCCCTAACCTGAAATCATGGTGAAAATGATGTCTATGTAAGGTGACGACATGGACCATAGAATGGGAACCGTCCTGGCTTGGAGGTGACTGCAGAAGATGAGGGTCTGTTTATGAAGCTGAAAAGAAGTTTGAGAGGAGCCCAGGCATGATGTGTGCAGTTTGATCCTCTGGGAAGGTCAGGAGCTCAGAAACTATATTCCTGCATAAAGGTGCAATCTCAGAGAGGTCAGGGAACTGGGTCCAGGCCACAAGAGGAGCAAAGAGAACAGCAGGGATCGTCCCCAGGCTCATGAGCCTCTCCACACAGGCACTTCCCGCTGCACCAAGAAGCTATATATGAAAGTAAATCTGAGTGTCAGAAAAAAAAATTTAATAGAAGATTTTAAATCTTGCCAGCAGGGAGAGAAACTAAAGAGTTATTGTAAGAAACTCAGTGATTCGGGATGGGTGGCAGGATGAAATAAATGTATTTTTACTGAAAAATAAAAATAAAAGAAGGAACATGAAAATGTTAATGTTTCAATGGGTTTCATGTTTCAGAAAAGCATGCAATTTGTTTTTTATTTCTTATTCCTGGTAGCCACCTGTGGGTCAGTCTTTGCTCCCTGGGGCTGCCCCTGCTTTTCCTGGCTCTTTCTATTGAGGTTTTCTCCTAGTGAATACAAAGCGTGGGTGAGGGTTCCCCGGTGAGGCACTAAGCAACTCAGTGAGACCCTGTCTCTAAAAAACCACAAAATAGGGCTGGGGATGCGGCTCAGTGGTCGAGTGCCCCTGAGTCCAATCCCCAGTACCAAAAAAAAAAAGCCAAAAAACAAAAACACAGTCACCCTGAAGGGAGGGATTTTGTGGCTCTTACCTGTGTACTGGATTCCCAAACTCAGGGGGACGAGGGTAATGCCCTCAACCATAAAATCCACAAGAACAAGCTCCAACTAAAACTGGCCAGTTGGACAGAAGTGGCTCCACATTCTCTTGGACATTTACCATGCGCAGTGGGAACTTGGAAATCTGATGTCCTCCTGCTGTCAGTCAAGAGTCAAGAGGCAGGCCTGGGCATGACTCTCTGGAAACTTCCCTGGGACCCCCAATAAAACAGCAGGACAGAAGGGCACTCTGTCCTGCTCCTCTCTGGGAGAATGATATCTCTCTCGAGATGTCCCCTTTCTCCTTTTGTTGTCCTTTTAATAAACTCTGAGGGACATGGCTAAAATCTTTATGGCATGGTCACAAGAACCAGCAAGAGAGGACCACTGTGGCCACCTCAGCCTGTGGCTAAGGCGGATGAGCAGCAGGACGGGGCTGTGTGAAGGATGCCATTGCACAACCCTCCTTGCTTTTTGAACTTTGAATGGTATTTTACTTATGCAAAAATACATAAGAATAAAATAGTAAAAAATTTGGAGATATGCACTTTAATATTATTGCCATTATTAACTGTTGGGCCAGAGAAATGAAAAATGAGTCTATAATTTACAGGAAAGGAAATCTAAGTCATCCTTTTTCTCCACATTTTATTGGTGCATTATAGTTGTTCATATTGATGGGATTTGTTGTTGCCTATTTATACATGCACAGAATATAGCAACATAATTTGACCACTCCCCAGCACCCCTTACCTCCCACCCTTTGGTCCCTTTCCTCTGCTGATCTCCCTTTGATTTTCTTGAGATCCACCCAGCTTTGTCTTCATTTTTCCTCTCTATTTTCCACATATGAGAGAAAACATATGACCTTTGACCTTCTGAGTTTGACTTATTTTGCTTAACATGAAGTTCTCTAGTTCCATCCATTTTCCTGCAAATGCAATAATCATATTTTTATTTATGGCTGAATAAAACTCCATTATGTATATATACCACATTTTCTTTTTTTGGGGGGGGGGAGTACCAGGGATTGAACTCAGAGTCACTTAACCATTGAGCCACATCCCCAGCCCTATTTTGTATTTTATTTAGAGACAGGGTCTCACTGAGTTGCTTAGTGCCTCGCCTTTGCTGAGGCTGGCTTTGCACTGATGATCTTCTGGGATTACAGGCACATTTTCTTTATCCATTCATCCACTGGTGGATGCGTAGGCTGGTTCCATATTTTGGCTATTGTGAATAGTGCTGCAGTGAACATGGGTGTGCACATCTCACTATTAAATCATTCTTCAGCATATGAAGAGGTGTTCTATTTCATGTATGATGAGAGAACGGGATATCAAACCTGAATTGAGAAAGCATTTTTTCATCTCTAAAACTGGCAAAATCTGAAGTTCAGCAACACTTCTTATATGATGCTTTGGTGAGAGCATTACTTGGTACAATCACCTGGAAGGCATCTTGATTACACTAGCAAAATTAAAATGTCTGCACCCAAAATAGATCCAGTACACCTTGCACTTTGAGCACAGCATAATACTGGTGCCAGCTCAGAGGTTGAGAACTCATTTTACCAGGATTGTGCAGGATCTTGCTGTTAGGAAACCTGATTGGTTTTCATTCCACATCTGGAATGTAAACAGAAAGGGAAAACCATTGGAGAAAATATCCTTGTCAATAGCAAGAAGATCACTTCTGATAACTAACTGATAAATAGTGAAACTATGAAAAGTGCATTCGCTTACAGTAGTTAATACCTTGCTGATAAATGAATGAGTGAATGAGCCAACTTCCAAACAGTAATCGATCATGTGGACAGTTTAACAGCAGTTCTTATGAAGAGACGGATGTTTTAGGTATCTGTTTGCAGAATATGGGGAAAGAATTACTGCTGATGTAGGTTCAGTAAGCCATTTTATTCAGTGATAGTATGAATGAAGGAAACAGGACTCCGTTCGGCAACCCACACTGAAGGCCTAAAAACCAGAGGTCATGCTGAACCAGTGATCCCACCTCTGCAGCTTCTCAGATACACCCTCACCTTGTGATGAAGTGTGATCTGTTTACTCTTTGCAACACTGTTCGCAGCATCGAATGAGTAGAAAGAACACATTCTCCAGCAATAGGCAGACATGAGCATACAACTGGGTGTATCCCTGCAGGCAGAGCAGACCTGAGCTGATGCAGGAAGACACGGAAGGCAAAATCTGCATGTGCAGAGGAAGGTCTACAGGAGAAGGTACGCAGCACTGTCTTCTGTGGGCAAAGGGGGAAAATTCGTTTATTTTTTAAAAATAACGCTTATGTTTGCATAAGAAAATCTGAAAGCATGTCCTATGGTCTCAATGTCTGTGTCCCTGAAAAGTTTGTATGTTGAAACCTAATCCTAATGTGATGCTCTGGAGAGATGATGCCTTGGGAGGTAGTGAGGGGACGAGGCAGAGCCTCAGGAGTGGAATTAGTGCTCTTCTAAGAGGGCTGCAGGACCTGTGGGCCACTTCTGCCCTGTGAGGACACAGCAAGAAGGCACTGTCCTCAAAGCAGAGAGCAACTCCTTGCCAGACACCGAATCTGGTGGCACCCAGAGCTCAGACTGTGATCACTCAGTTTATGCTTTTTATCAATTCCCCAGTCTGAAGCAGGAGCTATGGCAGCTCCAGATGGACGGAGATGGCACGCGTAAGATTAACGTGGTCACCTTGGGGAAGGACTGGGGACGAGGTCTCGTGGGAATTAAAAGAGTTAATTCCTTTTGAAGTCTTTGAACATATGCCTAAAATTAAATAATTGTTAAGAAACATGGAAAGACTTGGCTATTAGAAATAATCTTAACAGCAGAAGGGCTGTTTGCTTTGCCAAAGCTCTCTCCGATTAACACATAGCGGGGAAGCGAGGCTAGCATTCAGGTCTTAAGATTTCGTTGTGCTTTTTTATTCTACATGGTTGATTTCCTCTTATTCTATGTCTTGCTTTTCTGGGTGCTAAATAGTTATTTAATGTAGTAATTAATAAGATAGATTTTCTTTAAAAATAACCAAGATCAATTTACTCCTGTGACTTTTTTTGTTGTTGTTGGAAATAAAACATGGCCGGGTGTGGTAGTGTGCACATGTCTCACTTAGGGTCTCACTAAGTTGCTGAGGCTGGCTTTGAATTCTCAATCATCCTGCCTCAGCCTCCCAAGACGCTGGAATTATAGGTGTGCACTACTGTGCCTGGCAATGTTTGCATAAGAAAATCTGTTTTATTTAGCTGGCTTCTTTCAAGATTTTCCCCTAGGATACATTGACTATGGAGATGACGGCTCCTAAGGTTGTTACATGTTGGAACTGAAGATGGAAGAACAATTATGGGTAATTTAAAGATCTGACTTTTCATCTAGTTGAGGGCTTTGAGGTCAGTATTACAGTGTCTGCCTGACGTTGTTACAACCTGTCGCTTCTGCCCTTAGGTTCCATAAGTAAAATGGGATGGTGAAGCAATTAGCTGTCCGTCAGGACCCAAACATATTTCTCTTTGGCTGCAATGAATGATTTCATTTTCTGCACTGGTTGAATCACTTAATAATATATTTACTTTGCTTATTCACTAACTGAAAGTAGAGTTGTTGCAAGATACCAAAAGACACAAAGATATGTTAGAGAGGTTCATATATTTCCTTTTGGAGGAAGTGCCATTTTTGTTTACAAACCAAAAGCTTTCAAAATATTGGACTGTTATAAACAAGAGCCTTTAAATCCAATCAAAGCCCTACATTGAACTGACTGGTTGGAAAAGATACTTAAAAATTTGTCTAGTACTTACCAGCTACCTGCTTAAACTTTTAAAAATACTTTTTACTTTGTATGAATCTAATGACAATAGTTTTTGGTTTTGTATCCTAAAAATATCCTATCAATCAGATTAGTTGAATCAGTACTGTTCTAGACATTTGGAATGGCTTTTTAAATGTTGACATTCCCTTTTATTACCTTGACATAACTTCTCCAATCAAATGTAACCTTTAAAAATCTACTAGTGAACTCTGACATTCATTTCTGTGGCTGAAACTTAATGAAAGATTTCAGGTAATAAAAACCAGTAAGATTCATATTTGAGTTTCATCAAAGGTTCCCTGGCCATGCAAAAATTCATCTAGACTGACAAAAATACCTCCACTTTTAAAATGATACGTGGCAAGATCAAGGATTTTTTTTTTAAGTCCTCATTTGCAAGTAGTAATAGGGTGACATAAGAGGTGGCCTGTTAGTCCCTGCTCTGTGTGAACAGTTGTGTGTGTTTTGCTTCTCCCGATTGTCTTATGGGGAATTGTGTAGTCACTCCCAGTAGGAGGGATCTTGAGGAACATCTCCGCCCTGCTTCTGTATGCAGTGATGCTACATTACATGTCCCACAGGTGACTTCTCAGTCCCACTGATGTCTCCCCAGCTGTCTTGTGAGGTCACCAACTCTCACTCTGTTTAACCCCAGCTCCTTCTCATGGAGCCACATCCATGCTGAACAGCTCTGCCCAGTGCACCCACAAACACAGGCACCGGTCCCTTGTTCTCACTGATAGCCGCTGGACACTTACAAACCAGCTTATTCACAAGGCCAGAATTTTATGCGTGTCTTCCTCCCTTTGTTATGATTGGAAAAATCTAGTGGCTTAGATAGTTGGGGTTTCTCTTCTTCACTTGTTGGGGTTTTTGTTTTTGCTTAAGTATTTTAAAAGTCACTCTATTGTTTAGATCAGTTTTAATTTCACAGCAAAATTAAGCAGAAGGTACAAAGATACCCCATACACCCGGTTCCCTGTACATAATAGCCTCTCCTATCAGCCCTGTCCCTTGCAGAGTGAATCATCTGTCACAGCCGATCAACACGGACACATCATTATCATCCGAAGCCCACAGTGTGGGGTTCACTCTGGGTGGTGTGCTTTTATTCCGTGGATTGGATAATGTTCAGTGGCACGCAGGCACCACTACAAGTCACAGTATCTTCACTCTCCTGAAAGTCCCCTGAGCTCTGCCTGTTCATCCTTCCCTGCCATCTAGTCCCTGCCCACCGCTGATCTTTTTACCATATCTTCTGTCTCCCCCTTTCCAGAACGGCAGGTACTTGGAATCATGCAGTAAGTAGCCTTTTCTGACAGGCTTCTTTCACCTCATGATAGGCACTGACAGTTCCTGCATGTCCTTTCAGACTTGGCAGCTCATTTCTTTGCAATCTGAGTGATGCTCCATCATCTGGCTGTGCCACAGTTTATTGACCTGTTCCCTGACTTGAGCACATCTGGGTTGCTCCCCCATGATGGCAGTTAGGAGTAAAGCTGCCATAAACACCTGTCTGCAGAATCTCTGTGAACATAGGTTTCAACTCCTTTGGGAAAATACCAAACAGTGTGCTTGCTGAGTCCTATGTTAAGAGTATGTTGAGTCTTGTAGGCGGCTGCCCCATCTTCCACCCCACTGTGGTGAAGGAACTGCTCTTGCTCTCTGGGTGTGGTGCTCTGGGTCTTCACATCTAGCAGTCCTGGTATTGTCATTTGCATTTTGCTGATGGTGCATGACCTGGAGCATCTTTTAATACACCTCCCTGCCAGCCATGTTGTTCCTGTGGTGGGGTGATTGCTCAGGTCTTTGGCCCATCTATTAACTGGGCTCTTTGTGTTCTTGTTGAGTTTGAAGAGCTCTTTGTGCATTTTTGCTGATTCTGTTATCAGATATGTCTTTTATAAGTATTTTCTCTGTCTGGGGTTTGTCTTTTTATTTTTTTGGCAGTATCTTTACTCAGAGCAAAAGTTTGAGTTTTATCAAGTCTAGTTTGTTGATTTGCCTTTCGTGCATTGTATCTTTTTAAAAAGTCATCATCAAATCCAAGGTTACCTAGACTTTCCCCTCTCTCATCCTTCGGAGTTTCATAACTTTGTTTTACATTCATGTCTGATATCGATTTTGAGTTAGTTTTTGTGAAGGGAGTGATCTTCTGGTTCTGTGCACCTGAATATCTATTTCGTCCAGCGCCATTTGTTGAAAACACATTTGTGCTATGGTGTTGCCTGTGCTCCTTTGTCCAAGGACAGAAGAGGCTGCATTCCTGTGAGTCTATTTCTATGTGTGTCTACCTTGTTGCCAATACCACAGTATCGTGAATACTTGAATAGTGGGTTTTGATGTCAGGCAGTACCAGTTTTGTGACTGTCCTTTTCTCCTTCAACAGTGCGTGGGCTATTCTGGATGCTACAGTGAGATCTGGAAAATCCCGAGAGGCCCCTGTGTTGAAAGCTTGGTGCCACTGGGAGGTGGTGGAGGCTTCCAGAGGTGGGGCCTGGTGGAGGCCTGTGGATGATTAGGGTATGCCCTTGGGAGACTATGTGGACCCTGGTCTCTTCTCTCTTTCCTTTTGCTCCTGGCTGTGAGGTGAGTGGTTTGCTCAAACACACACTCCCGCTGTGATATTCTACACCTCCGGCCCCACAGAGGCCTAAAGCAATGGGTTTGCCTAATCATGGACAAGAACCTCCCAAATTGTGAGCCACAATTAGCCTTTTCTCTTATTAAGTTGACTGTCTCGGGTATTTGTTATAGGGATGAAATGCTCCATATAAACTTCAGAATCAGTTTTTCAATATTCACAATATAACTTAGTGGGATTTCTTGACAATATTGAGTTTACTGTTTTAAATTAATTAAATGGAAGTACAATATCAATATGAGGTGATAAGGCTACAGAATGAAGTTTTTAAAAACAATTATAGAGGTCAGGATGTAAATTGGGGTAAGCAACCTCCACAATCCAAAAGTTAAAATAAACTTCAAACAGCAGCAACTGATTAAATGGACTGTCTCTCCATTAATTGTTTTAAAAAAATCATCAGTGCTTTCTAGTTTTTAAGTAGATCTTGTACATATTTTTGTGAATTCATACCAAAGTGTTTCATTTTTGAAGGTGCTACTATAAATGGTATTATGTTTTTAGTTTAAAATTTCACTTGTTCATTGTTGGTATGTAGATTGTATATATTAGCTTTGCTTCCTTCACCCTTGGTATAATCATAGTCATTTATTAGCTCCAGGAGTGTTTTGTTGGTCAATTATTTTGGATTTTCTACATGTTTGATTATGTTGGTTATAAACAAAGATTGTTTCTTCCTTCCCAATCTGTACACACTTTCTCCTACTTTCTTGTCTTATTTCATTAGCTAGGATTTCTGGTATGATATTAAAAAGCAGTGGTGAGAGGGGAAGTCCCTGCCTTGTTCCTGACCTGAGTGGACAGCTTCAGGTTTCTTACTATTATGTGTGATGTTAGCTATAGTTTTTTTTTTTTTTTTTTGTAGATATCCTTTGTCAAGTTGAGAGAGTTATACTGTATACTTGACTCTTACTGGCACTTTTTTTTTTTTTTTTTTTTACCTCTGCCACATGTTTTTCTCTTCTCTACCTTAGGAATACTGTATGTCTGCAGTAGATCTCTGTACTCTTTCCTTATTTCAATCTTTTCTTACTTTTCTCATCTCATGTTTTTTCTCTAAATCTTCTGGGAGGTTCTCAGGATTGTCCTCTGCCTTGCTGTCTTGGTTCTTTCCCTGTGTTGATTCTATTCTTTGCTGCTTGAGGTTTACTTTTAACCTTTCAATTATGATGGTTCTTTGCCCCAATTCATCTCCTGACATCTATAGTCTCTTTAAAAATTTTAATTATGTAGCCTTATCACCTGATATTGATGTTATAAGCAGTTAATATGCTTATGGACAATTATAAATACTTATATTTTGGGGTTGAACATATTTTCTAAAAAAGATATCTCTTTTATGTGTGAGGAGTACAACATGTTCTTTTTCATTTTTCTTTTTGTTGTAGTATTTTTAAAATTTATTTCTTCTTTTAAATTATACATAATGTAGCTGTATACAAAATTCTATTTGCTCAAATATAAAGTAAGTAGATCTTCCTTTTCTCTCCTCTTACTTTAAGGGCTGGAAATTGATGTTTTATACTCCAATTCTGCTTTTTTGTTAAAAAAATGGAAATATATCACTTATTTTTTGTTTCTATATTCACAAAATCATAAAGATTGAGGACAAGGATGAGACTATGCCACAGCATTAGAGTTGGACTGATGGTCGAATGAAATGCTTTCTTAATCTCTCCACCAAAACTATCCTCATGAGCACAGTAAGTGGGCCACGAATCAACAATAATTATGTTAGTAGAAAAAAATCCATCAGACGATCCAGGCCCTCAAATCTTTCCTTGTCCTTCAAAAGTAATGTTATTTTTCCTCCTGAAAGGTCAAAGCTAAATAAATAAAACATTGACATGTTTAATTTCCTATTGAAATCCAATTTTGAAATGCTAAAATTGAATGTACTTGTTCTGAAAATATGAAATTGAAATAATTGCATCAGTGTGTAATTAGACAACGTGAATATTATTTTAATATGTTTTTGATTTCTTGTCCTCATTGTATTGCATTCAGTTTATCTTTCTTTGGTGGTTGCTTTTTGATCCAGCAAAAATAAAAATATAAAAAATTAAAAGGAAGAATTATTTATCAAAACAAGTTCACCTGAGGACCAAGATTACTTTCCTGATTCTGAGCTCATTAGTTTTGTGAGCAGCAGAAGCCCTGAAAACTCACTTTAAAAGTGATTTTTACAGTATAGACAGGGGCCATGTATATTTTAATATTATTAATATTACAAATGTTTTATATCATTTTATATAATAAAACATTATGGATCTTATGATTTAAGGGATATAAACTCAGAAATAAACATTTCCCTAAAATTATTTCTTCTTTGAAATAAATGGTGAGAATCTTGCTTATTTATTAATGATTAAATGAAAGCTAATTTGATGAATGTACTTCCTTGACTCTCAGTAAAGCTTTTCATTATCTCAAGTTTTTGAAGCATTTACATCATATCCACCAGGAATATTTGGGATACATTAGTGTGTGTGCGTGTGTGTGCATGCACATGTGTGTGTCTGTGTGGTGGTTGCTGCTGTTGTTGAATTAGATAAGTATTTGAAAGGACTAAAATAAAATGGGGGACACCGGAAGGATGAGGGGACACATGCATTCACAATATATCATGTGAAATGATAACAAACTTTGTATCTTTGGCTCAAAGGGCAAGGAAAGTCATATAATAGGTGCTTAATATATTTTTTTCTTAAATAAATGAATGAATAACTCAGCTGAAGGTGAATAAAGGAGTTTGCTATTAGCAAATAGGGACAGCGATGATACCAGTGATGTGAGCAGTGCTGGGGTACCCAAGGCCACCCATATGTTTGGAGATGCTTTAGAAGGACTCATAGGACTAAGAATAGCCTTGTTCTCAAGGCTCAGAGTTATCACAGTGATATAGGGAGGATCCGCAGCTGGCTCATAAGGGAAGTACAGGCAGCCTGCAGAATCCACAGACAGCCTTCCTGTGCCCTGCCCTTCCCCTCAGGGGGACACTCGAGTATGCTTCCTTCTCCTGAAACAAACAAACAAAGATCTGCTGTACTATATGCAAGCTATTCCTGCCAGGGAAGTCCTTTACAGACTCTGCCCAAAGTGTCTGTTGGCAGCTTGTATGAGTTTCCTGTTGCTGCTGTGACAACTGACCACCCACAGTCGTTTAGACAACATGAATTTATCATCTTACTCTTCATAGGTTTGAAATCTGACTCTGGTCTCACTAAGCTGAGATCATGGTACTGGCAGGGCTGTGCTCTTCCTGGGAGCACTGAGAGGGAACCCACTTGTTTTCTCCATCCTCTAGGAGTCACCTGTGTCCTTGGCTCATGGCCAGTCCTCCATCTTCTGAGCAGTGACGTGACATCTCCCTGTGCCTTTCCTTCACAGTCATCTTGGGGATTTTATTGGGTCTGCATAGGCAACCCAGGACCCTTTCCCTATTTTGGGGTAGCTAATAAGCACCCTTAATTCCATGTGCAACTCTAGTTCCCCTTAGCCATGTAACATCACGACTTCACAGTTCCAGGGATTAGCATGGACACTTTGGGGGCCATTATTCTGTTTACCCACAGTGTGAGTCATGTAACCACCCTTTGTTAAGCACATGGCAAAATCTCAGGCTCCCTGAAGGAAAAGCAGGTGTTCAGAACAACCTACTGTTGGCACAAATAAACTGTCCACGTCTCACATAGTAGGTCGGGGGCAAGTTCCCAAACACCAATCAAGGACCAACTTTGCAAATAGGTCTCTAGAGAAGAGTGACCTGGGCTTGCAGTGCTGTTGCTTCTGGACAGTAACTAATATCCACTGAGACCTCACCATGTGTCAGGAATTCTACTACAGGCTTTATGAGCATTTATGTTAAATACTCACAATTCCATGAGAGTCACCATGATTATTATCCCATTTTACAAATGAAAAAACTGAGACTCAGACCAGCTGAAAAAGCTTGCCCAGGATTTCATACAGGAACCTACGTGTGATCATAGTGGAATCTGGGTAGTTGGACTATTGCTACCATATAACAATGCTGGGTCCCACATGGACCTGAGTTTCAGTGGGTAGTATTCTACTTACTGCTGTGGAGCTGTACTGAGAATCAGGACTCCAGTTTTTGAAGAACTGTAGATATGAGTGAGGGCTCAACTTAGGATCCAAGCTAAGGGTGAATGTGGTCTCAGTTACCAGATGAAGTCCTGAAGGCAGGTGCTTAGACCCAAGACATAGCAGAAGTCTCTTAGTAGAACCAATGCCCAAGGGAAAGAGGGGACTGGCCTGGATTTTGACCTGGTTTGCAGCTGAAAAGTCCTTGGTAGGTGGCCCAATTAGCCATTGCCACACAAAAGCTATATACCAAGTCCCTGCAAAACTCAATGACTTAAAACAATAATCATTTGTTCTTAGAGATCTGTGGATTTGCACAAAGGCTACTGATCTCAACTGACTTTAAGCTCATCTCAGTTAATCTCAAGTGGCTTTTTGGGGGTGAGGGGAGTCTAGTCGTTGGCTAAGAATAGGCTTGTGTGGCCCAGCTAGTGAGTTCTGACTTTATTCCATGAGTCTCTCTCCTTTTAGGACCAATGAGCTCTTCTAGGACAATTCTTCCCTTTAGTACTGTGTGTTATCTTTTCATCCCTGTGACCAAAATATCTGATAGGAACAACTTAGAGGAGGAAAAGTTTATTTTGGGCTCACAGTTTCAGAGGTTCAGTTCTCAATTGGCTGACTCCATTCCTCCAAGTCTGGGGTGAGGCAGAACATCATGGCGGAAGAGCACGGTAGAGGAGAGCTGCTCAGCTCATGGCAGGCAGGAAGCAGAGAGAGGGAGAGCTCCACTCACCAAGGGCAAAGTATCAGCTCTACAGGCATAGCCCTGGTGACTTCTTCCTCTAGCTATACCTTACCTGCCTACAGTCACCACCAGTACAGTATTCCTCTCAAGTTGTTAATCCATCAAATGGAGTCCCAGCTCCTACAATCTAATCATTTCACCTCTGAACATTGTTGTCTCCTGAGCTTTCGGGGGACACTTCATGTTCAAACCCTAACACACTGCCAAAGGTGAAAGGGGACAAAGAGGTCCTCAAGACCTGCTAGCTCAGCACCCTTTATTTTTATCACATCTTATTGGTAAAACCAAGGCTAGGGTTAAGGGCAAGAAGCTGGGAAATGTGGTCCTGGTGGGCAGAACTTCAAAGACATGGTGAAGATCATGAATTAGAGGGTTGAAGAATTTGGAGCAATGATACAATCTCTTATAAGATTCTCTGAATTTTGGCCTAGAATTTAGTTCAGAAGTTGCAACTTTCAGATGGGACAGAGAGACTTCAACTCTGCAGCCTGGAAGGGATAGAGAAAGTTTACCAAGCAATGCTTTACAGCAGCATGTGATGATCAGTCTTGTCTACCTGTATCTCCAGGGATTCAGGTGTGTCTTGAGAATTCATTTCTGGAGAGATACATTTGAGTTGAAAAGTCTTCCTCTAAAACATAGACTGGTATTGAATTAGTAAAAAGGCAACATGCTACCTATGCTAAAAATAACTGCATGCAAAATTTACTTTGAAGTAAATGCTGGATAGTAGCAAATGAGATTTTCACTTCTGAGAGCCTTCTCCTGAAGCTACAGGAATATTATTTATTAATGCTTAAGTATGAAATTGAACCAATTGAGCTGATCCTCTTCTCTAGTCTGGGAATTTGTAAATCTATGAAACGCGGAAGACAGCTAGCTATGACAGGCATATTTGGGCATCATTTGTGACTGCCTCTTGGTTCTTTTTTAATTTTTATTTATTTATTTATTTTGGCCCTACTAGGGACTGAACTAATTAAGGAATCCTATTCACATAAGCTGCTCAAGGTTAGTTAGAACCTTGAGATTGGAAATGGCACCTTGCATTGGACAAAAAAAAGACCATCAAATCAGCAACACCATGGCCTTGGAAAGGGCAAAGAAACACGTTCTCTTCAGGGACAGGAGCAAAGCCCTGCGGCACATGGAGTTTAGCTCAGTGAGATCGTCTTGCACTTTCTGACACGTGGAACTGTAAGATGCTAGATTTATGTCATAAGTCGCTTAGTTTGTGGTCATTTCTTACTAATACCGCCACATCCTCAAGTGGCCAAGGGGGTGGTCTCAGAGACAAATTCAGACCCATCCTGTGCCCCCTGCAGTGCTCCTTTGGAAGAGCAGAGGCCTCTAACCCAGCAGACACGGAAATTTCGGGGATAGAGGTGAACAGTTGATAGGTTTACTGATGGAGAGAAACACCTCCTGTCTCTCCTTGACTCCTGGATCCACTTCTGTTGCTATGGGGTGCAAAAAAAAAGTTTGCTGATTCAAAGCCCTTGGTGCATCCTGAAGGAAACAGGCCCATCTCTGGAGAGTTTTGCCACTGCGTCAATGTCATAAAAGTTGTCAAAAGGTGTCACTGCTTTGTCAGGGCAGCTACTTCCTAGTGAAGGCAGCATGGTAAGACTGCCTTAGTAAGTAAGAGAATCCCATATTCATGGAAAGAGGAGTCAGTGGGTCGGAGGAGGATGCACAGCAAGGACTTCTGCTGCCTTCAGAGAGGAGGCAGAAACACTGCAGGTGGGAAGAGCAAATCCAAGCAAGTTTCTCTCCCAGTGAGAGTGAAATCCTGACAAGAAAGGGAGAAAGGGGTCTCCACTCCACAGGCCCAATTCCAATCCCAATAATGAAGCTGGTTTGGTCCTATTTGACATGTGCCCATGGAGGAGCAGGCTGCTGATTGGCCGGTGCTCCCAGGAGATGCAGGCAGAGGCAGCGGGAGAAGGGGAGGTGGTCTCCCCTTCTTGTAGAAGGGACATGGAGGCAGGGAGGCCCAACCATGGGAAAAGGTGAGAAGGAGTCATCAGCCACTCAGGTCATCCTATTAATTATGCTAATTCAATAAAGGGTAGCCAACAGTTCTACCTCTGGAGATGAAATGGCTCTAAGCTGACAGGAAGTTGTGGGCCATCACCTTGAGTATATTTTGATACCAATCTAATTAAAGAATCCAGAGTCATCTATCTTATGAGTATCTCACTATGATGTTAAAATAATACTACACAGACACAGATTGGTTAAACTTCTGAATTAAAAAAACTGGATTAAACATCAGAAGACACATTTAAAATTAATGGAAATGTTTACAAAATTATGTCTACCCATTTTATTATAATTTTGCCTTTTTATTTACTATGAAAGTGTAATGTTTGTTTTTAAATTTTTATTTTAATTTACTTTTTAAATGAACTCTAATTTATATATTTTTGAAGAACAGAAAATGGGAAATATTATGTCTTGCAGTAAACTACTCACAGAACACAATCTGTATATCAAGGTCATATACTGAAATCTAAGTCCTTGTCACTTACTTGGTGAGGATAGCCTCATTCTGGGTCAGGAATCTAAGGAGAAAGCACTAAAAACTCAAATGATGTGGAGGCAGCTGTGGTGTTCTGGAGGCCACCTGACATGCTGAGCTGTTTGATGTCTCTGTCACAGGGGGAGGTCAGCAGAATGGACGCCCAGGCCAGCACAGGGCCTAAAAGTGCAGCTGCCTTTGCTGGTTGTATTAGAACCTCAGGAGTTAATGTTGGAGGACTATTTGGAAAATGGCCTGAGAATATTTAAAAATCATGATTTTTTTTTCTGAGAATCTCCTGTGCTATTTAACTCAAAGAAAAACTAAGAGTTCACAGAAGTCTCTTTAACATCCAATTTTGAGCCAAGTACAGAATCATTACTTAAAGTATTCCAGCCTTCAACTTGAAGATCATCCATCCATAAATTCCTGGCTGTGGGAAGACCTTCGTCTTTTCAGGAGGACAGCAGACACCTGGCTGGCAAGGTCACAGAGTCTAGGACACTGAGGAGAGTGATCCTTAAACATCACCTCCAGACCAGCTCTTGCTAACTCTGCTTTCTTGGAGAGGCATCTGTGGTGTAGTGTAACTTTGTTAAAAAAAAAAAAAAAGTCCCCAATTTTCCATGTTTAGTATCTCCCATTACCTACGGCCCCCTAAGAAGAATGTAGATGGACCTGTTTTAACAGGTTGGCTCCCACTGTTCCAGATCCAGCGTCTATTTCATGAGTGCTCTAAATTACTTAAAAGCCAAAAAAACCCAACTGAGAAAATGTCCCTCTCCAGGTGCTCCATTGATTTCTTGACAGAGAACTTTAAGCAGTGAGTGGGTTATTTGGCTCCAGAGCAGATATTCACTAGAGAGGGTTCCTGCATCTTTCTATGATGCAGTTGCTTTTAAGTTATTGTATAGATTTTTGCCAAGAGATATTTCCCTAAAATCATATGAGGATTAATTTTCTGAGTTTGGGAAAGCATGGCTATAGTTTTGCACCTGAGTGGGTGCTTTAGTCAGCTTTCTTGTCACTGTGACCACAAGACCTGACAGGAACAACACAAAGGAAGAAAAACCTCATGATTTCAGAGGTCTCAGGCCATAGATGGACGGCTGCATTGCTCTGGGCCTAGGCTGAGGCAGAACATCACGGGGAAGGGCCTGGAGGAGGAAGGCAGCTCAGGACATGGCACCAGGAAGCAGAGAGGGCTCCACTCACTAGGGACAAAATATATACCCCAAAGGCACGCCCTCAGTGACCTACCTCTTCCAGCCATATCGGGGGATTGATTCACTAATTAGGTTAAGGCTCTCATATGCCAATCATTTCCCCTCGGAAAATTCTTGTATTGTTTCACACATGAGCTTCTGGGGACACCTCACATCCAACCATAACACTCCCATGAAAGGCACAGTATGTCAGGCAGGATGGCTTAGCCGCTACAGAGGAGAAGCCAGAGGTCCAGGGGTCTCAGGGGACAGTGAGCCAGCCCTGACAGGCAGAGCTGCAGCTCATGTTCCCAGAAAGCCACATGAAGGAGCGAGCAGAGGCCGGGGTTGGGAAAGTCGGAATGCTCACCAACGTTCTGTATGGAGCATTTCAGAGGCTGCCCCTCTTCCACCTGGTACCCCAAAGCCACACAGAGCCCCCAAATTTAGATACGATCCTTAAACAAGAATGGAATCCAAAATGCAAGTTAAGTAAATTCTCGGGAGAAGAAGAAAAAAATTAGATTCCTGAATACCTTGAATCCGTGAATGGGTATTTGTACAAGCTATTTATACCTGTAATTTATATCTGGGATGGACCTAGGGGTCTAGTTCTTGGCTACAACCTCACAAAGCTGAGCCCCCACCAAACTTCACTGCAAGCTGCCCCTGGATTTCTGCATTGAGCCTGTGGGTTTCTCTTACCTGAGTCACTGTCACCAGTCTGGGAACATCCACGCACCCTTCCCAGTGTCCACCTGGAGTGCTTACATGAAGAGCCTGGAGGCCCTGTGTGGACAGTGGTGTGACCTGGGCTGGCAGAGAGCACATTCAAAGACATAGGGGTGAGGGAAAGAAAATAGCCTTGGCAAGATGAATGCATTGGTTCCAGCCTGGCAACTAGTACATCCAGACCCTCACGAGGAAACCTTGCTGGGGGCCATTCACAGGTCATAACCAATTAAGGGGCAGGATGTTGAGATGATTTTCTTAAAAAAACACCAACTCTGTGTCACACCATCCTCTCTCAAGGTGCTCCCTGTAGTCCCCATGCTGTCAGTCAAAAGTCAAGGACAACCTGGGTGGAACTCTCTGGAAACTTCCCTGAGGGGCACTCTCTCCCTTGAGACTGTCCCCTTTCCCCTTTCCTATCACTACTAATAAACTCAAGAAGGGATCTGATTGGCATGTCTGAAATCTTTTTGGCATGATCACAGAACTGGTGAGAGAGGATCACTGTGGCTGTCTCGTCTCCTGGCAGGTTGGTGCCCCACAGCAGGAGGAGCCCCAGGCTTTGCATTTCTTACAAGTTCCTGGGTAAAGCTGATGCTGTTGGTTTGAGAATCACATTTTGCAAGAGGTCTGCACTAGGGAAATCTCTGTCTAGTCTGTTCCCCTACTTCTTCCCAGGGAGATAGAACAGTTCATCAGAGGAAAGAAACCAAAAAGCTTGGTCTGATTCTTTAGTGAAGCTCTCAATGGGTTCTCAACCAAGGCAGGAAACCAACGGCCCTCAAATCCCCATGTGACTAAAAAAGGAAATTCTGAATTAAGCTGGAGAGAGTGACAGATCTCATTCTAATAAAGGCCCTCAAAATCTCATCACAAATTCTCTCATATCAGACTGCAAGCAATGCTGTTCTGAAATAACATTTAATTTTCTGAATTACTTCAAGTAGTTTGACTAATACGAGAAGGAACTCTTTTAAAACAAAGATTAAGAGGACTTCTAAGCTGATAATATAATAATATCATTTTCAAGAAAAGTTCAGGACTTCTGGCAGATTACAACTCAGCTTATAGTTGTTCATTTTATACGTTTTTTTAAAAAATACATCTCGTGGAGGATTTGTGCAAATCTATTATGTAAAATAAAGAATCGCATAATGATTTTGTTCTTTCAACACCGTAGTTGGGCAATTTAAGAGTGTAGCTTAAGAGGATAATATATGCTTTTTGTTGCGTCTAACTCGTGTGAAACAAGGGCAGTCGCCGTGTCCAGGAACCATCTACACCCTGCTACTCTGGTCACACGGCTCCCTCTCCCTTGCTCACAGGGGTGCTCCAGCTGCAGCACAGCAAGTGTACAGTCTCCCTCCTTTGGACGTTGGCCTGTGCTGCTGAAGCTCCTCTCCCAGAGCATCCTGGTGGTCACCTCCTCTGGAAGGTGTTGGACCTCTCAGGCAGGACCCTGCCAATGCCACTGCTACTCTTTGCAACAGGTGGGTTGTGATTGTCTGCTACTCTGAGCATCTTGCTCTCTAAATTCTGGGTTTCTTTTACAGCAGAGACCATAGTTCATTTATTTGTGAATGCCCACTGTTCAGTAACTTACAGTGAATATCTGTTTGCTGAATGAGCGGTTGAGGTGCCAATATTTTTTTAGGGGAAAGGTTAACATGAAATTATTTGTTTCAGCATTAAAAGGTATTTTCAGTGCCATGTGTTCCAAATCTGTAGTCAGTGATTAGATCCCTGTCAAGATGTCCTCAGTGTCTAATTCGTACTGGTGGGTGGCTGCTGTGCACATACTTGAGTTTGATCTGGATATGCAGAATTAAGAGAACTGTGTTTCCTGGTTGATTATGCACTCCTGCACTTTACCCATGAGCGTCCCCTTTTATTTTCAAAAGTTGTTCAAAAATCAAAATTATATACAAAAGAATATAAGAGTCTAACCCTTTGGCCATCTGCCCTATTCATGCTCGTCTCTAAATATTACTATTTTAAGTATTTCCTGATGTATACCTTCAGTGCTTTCAAATGCAAATATAAGAGATTATAAATACATTCTTGATTTTTTCTCATTTTATTTATGAATATTAACATACTAGTTCATTGTCTACCTTGCTTCATTACATTAGGGAGGTCTTAACCATCTGAATATGTACAGAGCAACTCCTTCCTCCTTCCTTTACATCTTTTCATCAAGATGAGTAGTTGCTGTGGTTTAGATCTGAGGCGTGGTCCAGAAGCTCATGTGTGAGGCAGCGCAAAACAGTGCGGGGGTGAGATGGCTGAGGCGGGGGAGCCTTACCTGACCAGCCAGTGAATCTGTTAAAGTAGAGGTTGGGTGGTGACTGTAGGCAGGCAGGGTGTGGCTGGAGGGGCGGTCACTGGGGGCCTGTTTTGGAGGTTTATATTGTGCCCATGGTGAGGGGCGCTCTCTCTCTGTGCTTCCTGGTGCCATGTCCCCAGCTGCTCTCCTCCGACAGAGTCTTCCACTATGACACACTCTCACAACTTCTTTTCTTTTGGGGCGTGTTTTCTCGGCCAACGTTCTTCACCTGCAGGGAAGTCCAGCTGTCCCCTGTAGTGTTTCCTTGCGAATGCTCCACCTTTGCTTGTACCTGAGTGAGTTCGGTCTCCCACCTGTTGGCAGGGCCCCTGTGGAGGGACGAACGGCCTGGTCGGTCCCGCTGCCTCCCAGTGCAGAGGCTCTCCGTTCATCCAGGCATCTCTGAAGCCAGGCCCTCGGACTCCTTGGCCCTCATCTGGTTGACAATGATGCTTTCCTCCATGGGGCTCTCCACATACCTTCTTACAGGGCGCAGAGGGCCCTTGCTCCGCCTTCCCAAGATCCCTTTCTCTTCAGGAGAGGTCGACTCACTTCTGCCTCTCAGCTCCTGGGGCGACCTGGGCGCCTCTTCCTGGCTGCGGACTCATGCCCAGGTCCTCCTGGGTCCTGCTCACCGCAGCTCACCAGGGTCGCGGCACCGCCCTGGGTTCTTGGGTCCCTGGTCACCGCTTTCCGATGCTCTGCTCTGCGGCGCTGCCCTGCGTGTGCCTTCCCCACTCGATGCCTGCTAGTTGGGGCTTCTCAGCCGAACTTATATGTCATTTAAAGATGGCGAGTTTATCTTTTTCTTAGTGCCTTATGGAAGATGTAGTCAGTGGGCTTTCCTTTTTGTTCTGTTTTTTAATTTAGTTTTCCTTATTGTTTCGTTTTATTTCAAGGAAGAGGAATGAGAAGATTCAGAATGAGCTGTTGCTCGACGGCTTCCCGATCCAGTTTTGCTATTCATAGTCTGACCTCTTGGCGTTTGAGAAACCCCTGGACGGAGTGAAGACATGTGCTCAGCGGTGGGCACACACCTGTAATCACAGAGGTTCAGGAGGCTGAGGCAGGAGGACGGCAAGTTCAAAGCCAGCCTCAGCAACTTAGCGAGGCCCTAAGCACCTCAGTATGACCCTGTCTCTAAATAAAATATACAAAAGGGCGGGGCATGCGGCTCAGTGGTTAAGCGCCCCTGGGTTCAAATACCAATACCAAAAAAAAGAGCTGTACTGCAGGGCTGGGATGGTCATGCGGGATCTGGAGTTTGTACAGAGTCACCACATAGATTTGGGAAAGCTATTTGACAACCCCGCTCCTGTTCCCTCCTGCTGTGGGGTTAACAGCTGCAGGCACCTCCAAGGGATGCTCTGTGCCTGAGCTAATGCAGGAAGCGCATTGAGAACAGGGCCCAGCGCAGGGCCGGGTAGCTTTACGCACCAGCTGCCTCCCTGTTGTGGCTGCGCTGTCTGTGCGTATCTGTCTGTCCCGGCTTCACGCTTCCCATGTTTTGCACCGCAATCATGTTTGTCTGACTGGAGTCTGTGGCAGAAACTGAGCTAATAACTAAGGCCTCGTCATGTCAGTGATGGCCTATTTAACCTCCGGGGCCAGCATTTGCTTTTCTATATTGTAAAGCTCAGAGGGTCGGTTTTAGGAACAGGCAGAGGAGATGAGAGGAAGTAAAGGACAGCAACCATCTAGCGACACAAGCGCTTCAGGTGTTTGGTAAATAGGGCTTCACACAGGTCGCCCTTGATTTCACAATGTTTGAAGAATAAGTCAACCATTCTGTTTTGATCATGCAAATACTTCAAATTGGGTGATATTTATCTATTTAAAGCAGAAAATTTACCAGAGAGCCCTTAGGGATCAGGAGTTCTTTTTACCTGTATTTGAAGAATGCTACTTGAGTCTTTCTACATTGTTTGGATTTTCAAAGAAACAAGTTCTCAATACATTGAAATTTGCTTCTTCTGTAGATTTTAATCATTTGAGGTTGCTTTTTAGCTTCTGGATAAAACAGTTTACTCTTAAAAAAAGACGGAAAAGCACAAAAAAGGAGAGAATCACTTGAAATCTCATTACCTGAAGATAATTGCCCTCAACATTTGGGGGACTTTCCTTCAGTCTTTTAAGTTGGCATATGTTTCCCACCAAAATCAACAAATTTAGTGTCTTTCCAAGTGTTTGTTCTGCAAATGAATTGGAATCTACTCTAAGCAGGGCTGTACAGAAATTGAGACCTTTTTAGGTCCTTTATAAATCATTTTAAACCAGCAGATCCTACTTGTATTTAAATTTAGTATTAAAAATTCTAGAAATTCTAGCAATCATCTTACACATATTATCTTACATATATTCTCTAGATCAATGGTAGAACTCAACTCTGAGTTGAGTCACTATTGAATTAGCTTCACCCAGGCCTCTTTCTAAAATTACATCTCCGTTGTGTGTACCTCCTTTTTTGTGTTTTAGAGTAGTGAAACCATTTTAGAAATCTAAATTTTAGAAATTTAGAAATATATACGAATGTGATCTGTATAACAAGATCCTTTATTACTCTCATTGGATAATTATCCAGCATCATGCCAGGAAGACGACAGAATAAGATTGTCTCAGAAAACAGACTCAAGTAGACAAGGTACAAATATAACTATAATACATTCTTCATAATAAAAGTCTACAAAATGTAGAGGTAAGCCTACTGGAAAGTACCCAAAATATTTTATTGGCTACAGAATCAATAGATGGTAAATATTTTTCAAATTACACAATCCAAGAGGACCTGTTACTTGTCTGGTGTCAGAGACTGTTGTCAAGTAAGGATGTCTTCCTTCCAGCAAGAAAAGAGCCTCAGCTATGAAGATGGAAATAACTGGAGCCTGACAGGCCACTGGCAAACTCTAGAAGAGTCAGGAAGATCCTTACTGAAATTGTGAAGAACAAATCTCAGAAAAGCTGAAGCAGGGTCACCTTGGTGGCACCTCAAGCGTGACTGTGGATGTGCATCTGTTCTCATCACACCAGTGTAGAGGTTCTGTCTCTAGGGACAGCTGATTTGTCAAAAGCTTTTGCATAACAGGCCGCAGGTGACTGAGGAAGTGGGGGCTCTTTCTAGTTGTAGCTTTGTTAGGCCATTTCGTGAGACTGGAGGTCTCTCAGGGTGGTTCTTCTTACCCACATTTGTGGCTGGAGACACTGCAGGGCCTCACAGACTGTGGCCTGGATCTCGTTGTATTTCCACAATTATTTTAGAGCTTATAAAATGATATTGGATTTTTTCAGAGATTAAAGCAGTTCTTAGGACTCTCCACCAGTATTTACAGCCGAGAAGGAAAGATTGATGTAGAGGAAGGTGACCAAGATGGTTAAGAAGCTGAAAATAACAGAACAGCACTCACAGTCCTAGGAAATACCAAAATATCTCAACCCCTATATGAGTATAGCCCATGTTTTGTGTTACCAAAGATGCCTCTGTTTATTGGATATCTCTGTGATTTTGAGCATAGTGAGAATTCGAATTCATAGCATCCTCTTTTTTTTTTTTTTTTTGGTACCAGAGATTGAACCCAGGGGAGCTTAACCACCAAGCCACATCCCCACTCCTTTTTATTTTTTATTTAAAGACAGAATCTCACTATGTTGCTTATAGTCTCACTAAGTTGTGATCCTCCTGCCTCAGCCTCCTGAGCCGCTGGGATTAAAGGCGTGCACCACTGCACCCGGCTAGCATCCTCCTTCTATTGGTTCTGGAGGGTGCAAGTTGTCTTGTGGTTTCTGCTGAGTGGAGAGGAAGAGGGGAGGCTGTGCGTGAGTAAGCAGTGGTGACATCGACAAGCCATTCTGCCTGACAAGGTCCTGGGAGGCTGTCAGGAATGCATCTGTGATCAAACAAGTGGATGCAAGGCCCACAGGAGAGGAAGCTGTCTGCCAGGGAACCGTGGGGTGCTGCAGTAACAGTGTGTCGGGACATCCATGACAGGATGTGGACTTGGGTCTGGTGATGTAGGAGAAGGTCTACAGAAGCAGAGGTTCGCTCTGGATGGAAGGGTGTCAGAAAATGGGAACACCTTCATCGCTGGGCATCTGAATCAATCTCCTTGATGCCGTCTGTATCAGGGGAGATGGAGGCAGGAATAAAGTTGACGTTGGAGAGAAGTTTGCCGCTGCTCATTGCAACAGAGAGGAGATGTTTCGTATCTGGTGGGTTTCACGGTGACCTTGTTTTTGCTCACTCTATGCTGAGAGCGACGGGGCTCCATGTGCAGAGTCTGTGATGTTGCTGTGGCTTAGCTCTGAGCATCCCGTGGGTTTTTGAGACATTGCATCCCAGCTGTGAGCAGCAGTTCAGTTCCAGGGATCAATTTGTTTTCTTCCGCAGCCTTAGCTTGGTTGGCGACTTTCAAGGCTCATCAGCACATCAGAGAGCTCCACAAGGGACAGGCGGGGCCATTTTGTGGATTTCCTAAGGACAAACACTTCTAAGCTGAGGCTCATTTGCAGATTCCCGCCTCCCTTCTTACTTGATAACATCTCCAAATATTTCAGTAACAGCAGATGGCCTGAGAGACTGTTGAATCAAGAGCTTTCCCTGGGAGCTGCTCTCAGACAGGAAAACACCTCTTATAACAGTGCTGGTGTACCCCATCCACCCTGTGAAGACTCCCAAGTCCCCAGAGTCAGGCACGTTCCAAGTCCCACAGGTGCCTTTGGGACAGACAACCCTAGAGGAATGTCCCCTGTCACAGCAAATATAGGACCGGATGTTATCAGGAAATGTCAGCGGAAGTTGGAGCGTGAGTTGGAAACATGAAGACTTCAAAGAAATAATAACAGTTTTCAAGTGTTGGAGAAACGATCATTCAGCCTGCATTGTGGATAATACTCGAAACAAGCTTTAAAGGGGGACCCAAGGGACGTTCCTAGGGAAAGACACTTTGCATGGCATGGTGCAGCTTTCATCCAACAGCTGCGGATTCTAGATAATTGTTTACAACTGGGCAATTCAGAAATTAGGAACTTATGTAAATTCCTAATATTTCTTTCTCTTATGAATGGTAAGACTTTTTTATTTGTTTAATTAGTTAGACATGATAATGGAATGCATTTTTGACACATCATACATACATGGAGTATAACTTCTCATTCTTCTGGTTGTACATGATGTAGGATTACACCAGTGTAGTCATATGTGTGCATGGGATATTAATGTCCAATTCATTCTACTATCCTTCCCATCCCCATGTCCTCTACCCTCCCTTCAGTTCCCTCTATCTAATCCAAAGCAGCTCTATTCTTCCTTAGCTCACCCTCCCATTGTGAATTAGCATCTGCATATCAGAGAGAACATTCTGCCTTTGGTTTTTTGCATTGCCTTATTTCACTTAGCATGATATTCTTCAGCTCCATCTATTTACAAGCAAATGTCATGATTTCATTCTTCTTTATGGGTGAGTAATATTCCACTATGTATATATACCACATTTTCTTTATCCATTCATCTGTTGAAGGGCACCTAGCTTGGTTCCATAGCTTAGCTATTGTGAGTTGAGCTGCTATGCACATTGATGTGGCCATGTCACTGTAGTATGCTAATTTTAAGTCCTTTGGGTATAAACTGAGGAGTGGGATAACTAGGTCAAATGGTAGTTCCATTCCAAGTTTTCTGAGGAATCTCTATACTACTTTCCATAGTGGTTGAACCACTTTTCAGTCCTACCAGCAATGTATGAGCATGCCTTTTTCTCCACATTCTCTCCAACATTTATTGTTGCTTGTATTCTTGATGATTGCTATTCTGACTGGAGTGAGATGCAATCTCAGTGTAGTATTAATTTGTATTTTTCTAACTGCTAGAGATGTTGAACATTAACTTTGGCCACATGTAAACTAGCTGAATCTCTGATATTTAATCTGTAAAATGTAGATACATAATTCTTACAGATCTTATGGATTCATAGGAAAAATACAATTGTAAAAGCAATTAGGTAATGCTACTAGGACTTCTCTTATACTTGGAGTGGAGGATTTAGAAGTAAAATAGAGATTGTGGTGGGCTTAATAATGTTATCACTAAGTTTATGCTCTAATCTCTGCAAGCTATGAGCTAGAAAAAGGATCTTTACAGATACATTCCATTATCATGTCTAACTAATTACCAGCTCTGTCATTACAGCTGGTAAAGGGGGAGAGGAAGAGAGGGAAGGAGGGAGAGAGAGGAAGGAAGAGAGAGAGACACAGGGAGAGAAAGAGATGAGGGAGAGATACAGGGAGAGAGGGAGACGGGGGAGAGAGACAGGGAGAGAGGGAGACAGGGAGAGAAAGACAGACAGGGAGAGAGAGCCTTCCGAGAGCCTCCAGGAGGAGGCAACCCTGTAGCATCTTGATGGTTTGGGGCTTGGGGACTCAGGAAGCCTAGGACCAAAGGACCCAGATGGCCAGACCACAGTGGAATCTTCACTGCAATGCAGAAGTGCTTTGTTGATATTCCCCAGAGTCTTCATGGTTGCCAACCTTTTTGATCTGCTCCCTGAGGCAATGCTCTCAGCCACCACATGAAAGCCTGGAGGGTCTGGAGCTCAAAACTGGGTGGTGTTATTTTAGTTCTGAAAATACTTTTATAATTAAAAGAAAACATTAGCAGGGGATTTAACAAGTCTTTCATATAAAGCAATGAATTTTTTCTTTGCCTAACTCACCTGGAGTTTAATTGAATATTTACATAAGCCAAAGAATATGAAGAAGGACTTTGGAATATCAAATATTATTCAAGTTTTATGAGATGAAGTTCGTGGCACAAACATGCTGCTAAAAATATAAATTATAGAATTTTAAATAGTTATGGTACTGTGAAGAAGAAATCTAGTTAACATCAGGAGAAATCACTCAGACTCCCCTAATGCAGTCCCTATTTCAAAAATCTCACCACTGGAATTTTTTTTAAAAAATTTATTTGAGATTTTTCATGTGCACATTAAAATCTTATATTTTTCTTATTTTTCTCCCTGGGATGAATAAAAAGATTTTAATGAAGAAGACAAAACATGGGAGCATAAAATTGTGTATGGACTCGGAATAAAGTAGGTTTTCTTTTTTAAAAAATATTATTGTAGATGGACACAATATCTTTGTTTATATCTTTATGTGGTGTTGAGGATCGAACCCAGTGCCTCACATGTGAGGCAAGCGATCTACCACTGAGCCCCAGCCCCAGCCCCAAAGTAGGTTTTCATCCGCAAAATGCAAATGGAGTTTAGATGGTTGTCTTAGTTATCTCACTGAGTAACAGATGACTCCAAAATGTAGCAGAGTTTCCGAGGGTCAGGAATACAGGAGCTAGGTTGGATGCTTCTAGTTCAAGATGTTGCATAAGGTCAGTCAGGCTCTGTGTGGGAACTGGGGTCAGCTCCAGGCTCAGCTGGGCTGAAGCCTCTGCTTCCAGGCTCATGTGGTAGGCAGGATGCATGTTCTTATTGCACAAACCTCCTAGAGACATTCTTTTTTTGGTATTGGAGATTGAACTCAGGGGCACTCGACCACTGAGCCACTTCCTCAGCCCTATTTTGTGTTTTATGTAGAGACAGGGTCTCACTGAGTTGCTTAGTGCCTCACTGTCTGAGGCTGGCTTTGAACTCACGATTCTCCTGCCTCAGCCTCCCTAAGTGCAGGGATTACAGGCGTGCACCACTGTACCTGGCTCTCCTTAGGGCCATTCTCAATGTGATGGGATGCTTGCCTGGATGGAGAGATGAGACACACACACGAGAAGGGCATGGAGAAAGAGAGAGAAAGAGGGAGAGAGAGAGAGATCACATAAACCTGTCCTTAAGGCTGTTCTCAATGTAGTGACAGTCTTTGGATGGAGAGATGAGAGAGAGAGACGGCACACACACACACACACACACACACACACACACACACACACACACACATGATGGAGGGAGGGAAGGGGAAATGGCAGGAGGAGATCACATAAGCCTCTCCTTGGGCTCTTCTCAATGTGGTGGCAGGCTTTGCCTGGATCAACAGTTAGAGAGGGGCAGGGGTGGAGGGAGAGAATGAGAATACTGAAGATAAGCCACTGTGCTTTATACTCTAACCTTCAAAGTGACGTCCTCCAGTTCCTACCAACCCTGTCACAACATAGAGGGGACAACTCTAGGCTGTGGGTGTGGAGGCCAGGAGGTGGGAACTGTAGAGGCCATCTTGGAGGTTGTCCATCATAATTGTTAAAGGTGTTCCAATTTAAAGTTATCTTCCATTTTAAAAATTTTATTTATTTATGAATTTAGTTAGTTATTTACTTATCTTTTTAGTGCTGGGCATCAGACCCAGGGCCTTGCCGGTACGGGACAAGGCTCTCCCTCCGGGCTCTTCCCAGCTCTGTCTTTCCATAGAGGATATACTATCTCCGAACAAGCGTTGCGTCTAGCTCTTGATATCCATGTTCACTGTGTGCACTCAGAACCTTCCCCAGGTGCCTTTGGGTCTCTGTGGAATCTGATCTGTATGTTTTCCCCATTCCTCCCCCTTCGTTCACACTCCCATTTCTTTTAATGTCAAAAATGTATTGGAAAAACCTGTTATGGGTTGAACTGGGTCACCAAAAGCTCGTCCTGACCTCCAGGACCTCAGAACATGACTGCACTGCAGATAGGCAGGGTCTTTAAAGAGGAAATTGTGGTCAAATGAGGTCGTATGGCTGGGCCCCAACCCAATATGTGTGGTATCTTTGTAGGAACAAGAGATTAGGACACAGCACAGGCCAAGAGATAGCTGTGTGAGGACACAGAGAGGACGGCCACCTGCAAGCCCAGCAGCGAAGCCTCAGGAGAAACCAGCCTTCCGACACCTTGATCTTGGACTTCTAGACTCCAGAGCTGGGAGAGAAAGGCTTTCCACCTAAGCTCCCAACTACTGTTTTGGTTTGACAAACCAACAAGCCTCACCCTGTGTGTGTCAGCAAGTACCAGTGACATAGAGCACCACTGTTGCTGTTATTGCGTGGGATCATCGAGCGGCCAATCCCCTGCCCACTTTTCCTTGTTGCAGGACCTCGTGGGAAGTGTCAGGTAACTCAGATGGAGGCCACAGAAGGCCACGTTTGAGGTCCCTTCCTCTGTGGCACAAGTTGTTGCCTTTTTTCCTATTCTCTGCTGCTGTCCTGCCACCCTAGATGGTATCTTGTACTTAAGGTTCTTGAAAACCCTTGCCAAAGTCAGATAGGCTTCCTGTGTGAGGACCAACATTTAAACGTACGCCATGGGACCAAGGTTTCTGAATGCAGGGTGCGTAGAGACTGGCCACGGTGTTGTTTTACGCCCATGTATTCTGCGCCTGAAACAAAAGGAAATGCCGTTCCCATCTGACCTCCCTCAGTTTAGCCTTTGGCTTGTGGTTACGTCTGTTCCTCTTCTTCCTCCTCCTGCTCAGATTCCTGTTGAGACATCAGCTTCCCTGCCCACACTGGCAGATTGGGTGGAGAGACCCTCACTTCCAACAGTGTCTGTGAGAAAATACTCTTCTGGCCATTGTAATGATTCTGTCCCATTTTTCTAACCATTTTTCTGACGCTGACCTTTACCTCACTGTGTTTCTGAACAGCATCCTCCAGCAGCGCTCTGGCATGATTTGGGAACAGCCCCTTTCTTAGGGGACCTGTAAGAACTGTGTGCTCACTGGACACAGCACGTGGACTTGGGTATCCTTGGAGAAAGCCCCTCTCGATCTTAGTGACACTTCAGTGTAACCACTGACACACACACAGTAGCTTTTCTTCTGAACACTGCCAGCTGCGTGGTGCCCACGAGAGGGTGTCCATGCTGTCAGGGGAAGTTTGGCCCAGGGGCTTGCAGAACTCCGAGAGCAGGCTCTGCAGTCTCCCCTGGTGGCCTTTCTCTCTCTGCCCTGCATGTGAAGTCCAGCAGGACTTCTTTTTACTACTTACTGAAATGCTATTTGAGCTTTGAGGACTTTCCACTTTGCACGTATTTCAGTCGCCACAAAATTCAGATGTTGCCACACGTGGAATTGGATACCTATAATTGCAGCAGCTTGGGAGGCTGAGGCAGGAGGATTGCAAGTTCAAAGCCAGCCTCAGCAACTTAGGCCCTAAGCAACTTAGTGAGACCCTGTCTTAAAATAAAATATAAAAAACAGGCTGGGGATGTGGCTCTGTGGTAAACTGCCCCTGAGTTCAATCCTTAGTACTTAAAAAAAAAAAAAAAAAGGATTCAACCTCCTCACAATGAAGAGATGTGACCTTTGGTGGAGCTCAATTCACCTGCAGCAGAACTAGAGTCGAAACTGGAGACCACAAGAAGCAACCCCAAAGGCTGTCTCCTAGGAGTGGTCCTGGTCTGGACGTATGGGAGTGTCCCAGGATGTGTAAGGAGGGAAGTTTCTGGAATCCTGGTGCTAGGAGGGGCTGTGTATCGGCCCCCGTGTTTCACAGAGGGTGAAGCCGAGGGTTGGCCTGCTCTCCTGAGCCTGCCTTCTGGGTCTGGATCCAGCTCCAGAGTGGGGATGGAGGATCTCGTGTGTGCTCTCTCCCTGTGTTTACCTGCGACCAGTTCTCAATTCTTAGTTTTTGTTCTACATGAGAATCAGTAAGGACAAGTCAATCTAAGTGACCTGGGAGATGTGGACTCATTATGTGGCTGTAGTGTATCCATGCGTATCCATAGAGATCAGCCCTTGTTGGTGGCTGAAGTGGCCCAGATCAGCTAAAACAACATTGCACACTCTGGGTACTGAACCTGTGCTGAGTAGTCTCCAAGAAGATGAATGAGATGGCTTTGGACAAGCACACCACCTATTTATTTAGGTGGTGAAAGCCTAAGTGCTCAGAGCAAGAAGCCAAAAAGCAGATACAGGAGTGCATCTTGCCTGCTGGGGAGAAACGTTCTGTGGGGTCAGGCTCTGATCCAAGAGAGGCTGAAGGGAGACCAGGCTTGGGCTGGAGGCTTCCTTGGGGTCCTCGTCACTAGGTGGCCATTAACCTCTCAGTTCTCAGAGCCACAGGCCCCTTTGCCTGTTTCAGTTATTGTCTTCTCGCCATAGGAATCAATCACTGGAAGTTGGCTTCGCTCCTTCAGCCATTTGAAACAGCTTTGATTCCAGTGTGGCGGCTCCTGAAGCGCTTTGGAAGTGGAACAGGGAGTAGAACTGGCTTTTAATGAGGGCTTCTCTCGTGTCCCATTTCATGTCTTCTCTAGTCACTTTGTGGATTTGATTATTCATTTTGTGTTTTATTCAACTGCTCCTGAAGTCTGACTTAACCTCAGCTCAGAGTGAATGGGCAGTTTGTCTCCAGGTCCGGTGGCCGGTGGCCGTCCCCACAGGATTCTGACAGCCTGAAAGCCTGAGGGTAAAAGTAAGTCCTAGTATCCTGAGCCCAAGTTTTTGTTCTTTCTTTTTTTTTTTTTTTAATTTTTTGGTCGTAGATGGACACAAATATCTTTATTTTATTTATTTATTTTTATGTGGTGCTGAGGATCAAACCCAGTGCCTTCTGCATGCAAGGCAAGCGCTCTACCACGGAGCTATAGACCCAGCCCCTGAACCCAAGTTTTCTAATTAGCATATGAATGCAAGACCCTGAGCAACCACGTTTCTGATCTGAACATTAAAAATGACAATTTAACTCCAACTTTAAACAAGCTATGAGTCAGAGAAATGTCCTCATGATATTTTTAATAACTAAGGTTCTTATTTCCCACTGGGAATCCTTCTGCTTCCTTCCCCTCACACACTTTGATTTCTTCCCATTAAAGAGAAAAGTAAAAAACTCTTGACAAATAATTAGCAGTAGACATCTTAATTATATATAACATCTTAATTTCTGAGTTGCTCTTGAGACAGGTTATGGGATGTGAGTGTTGATTCGAGTGGCTCTCGTGTATGTTAGAGAACAAAAGCCTGTCACTTCCTTGAGCAGGGTTGATAATAATATTGACACCAATCGGTTTGTGGTTTGGACCTTAAAAGTTCCCTAAAAACTCACATGTTAAAAGCTTGATTCCCGGTTGACAGCTCTATGGGGAGGTGGTGGAAACCCTAGGAAGTGGGAGGAAGTGTCACTGGGGATATGTGCCTTTGAGAGGTACATTTGTCCCCTGCCATGAGGTGAGCAGTGCCCTTCCATGATGATGCTCAGCCTTGAGACAGTCCCAGGAACAGAGCCAGGTGACCATGGACTGAAACCATGAACCAAAATCAATCTTCCCTCCTTTAAGTTGTTTTCTCAGGCATTTTGTTATAGTGACAGAAAGCAGACTAACACAAAAACAAAGCATTTACTATTGGCCAGACTTTCTATACCATTCCAATTCCTTTTAGCTGCAAATGGCCCTTTAACAGAGTAGGGAGTGAATGCTGGCTGAGATTGTGTGCACTGGAAGTCGCAGAGCTGGTGGCAGAGCTGTGTTGTGGCTTTGTGCTGTAGCCCCCAGGGCTGTTCTGCCTCCCTTGGTTCAGGCCTGAACCAAGTAATATTGATGACGATCCAGCAGAACGTCTGTCTGATGACACTGTGATGCCGTTCTGTCTCTAGAGATCTGGAAGGAAGCCTAAAAGGAATCTACCAACATAGTATAGTCACCTGAAAACACCCAGGTAATGGCCTACTTCCCATCTGACAGGGCACAATGCATGACGTCTATGTGACAATATTTAATAAGAGATCCCCCGTGGTGGGCATGCCTTTGAGGTTGGTTATCATGTCTCCTAAATGGACAACTTGAGGTCATAGAGAGGGGACAGCAATGACTTCAGTCCCAGTGACGAGAGCCCAGGGCATTTGGAACGTGCGCCCCAGTTCGGATGTTGCTGTCATCAGCCGTTGAATTAGGACCACAAATTCAGTGTTTTTCCTTATTCATTCCCCACTCTCCACTTCTGGACTGCTGTTTTCTTTATTTCCAACACAACATTGCTACAGTATTAGTTCATACATACATACATAAACATTTCACCACAGAGACGAAGTAAGACAAGTTTGGAGGCTTGAGCACCTGGATGATTTTTGCAGAAACTCAGGACAGAATCTGAATCAAAGCTTCCAACACAGACTTCCTACCTACCAACCCCTCATGAGGTCACACCCCCATGTAGGGAGACTGGAATCTTGACCTCCCAATCCCTTTGTCCCACAATCCCCAACCAAACCCATGTGAGCCTTGTTCCATGACAGTCCCCCTTGTGAGTCCCCCTGAAGGACTTTGTTACAGGAGCTCTCTCCATGCCTTCAATGCCTCCCCTCCCCTTTCCGTTGCCCTATGCTGATTGGTTACTTTGAATATTTCCCCTCCTCTTTACCCCATGCTGATTGGCTGCCTTCAGTGCCTCTCCTTTTCTCATCCCAAGCTGATTGGCTGTGTGCCTGACATGGATCAATACCCTATTGGCTGTAACCTAACCTCAGGGCCATGATTGGTCCGAGGACCCTATATAAACTGTTGCACTAACTAAAATAAATGGGTCTGCTTCTCCCTCTGGCAGAGCAGTTTTACCTACCCCCCGGTGTCTGGGTGAGTGACTCTGCCACCGTCCATCCCATAAACTCTCGTCCTCCGGGACCCGTGACATTGTCCTGTGGGACCTCATTGTCCCTCGCCCTCCAGGACCCCTGACCTCGTCCTGTGGGACCCCATTCCTCAGTCCCCTCGTCCCGGGGGACCCCAACTCGTCGCGCAAACCCACACAAGGCACGACATAAACGACATTTTGTGCCTTCCAGTAGACTGCTATATCCACATCGTACACTGGCCTCCAGCTCCCAGTGAACGGCTCTCGTTTGTTGTGCCAGAGAATTCTTTTTTACACTAAGATCTTGAGATGTAGGTGACATAGCTAATTTCAAAAAATTCTTCATTCTGGCTTGGGGTTGTGGCTAACTGTAGCACAAAACAGTCTCCCACGTAATTCGCAGTATGGCACAGTGGAGAAATCTGTTCGGGGCTGAGAAGGTGTGGCAAGTGGGGAAAGGGAATAGGGTTAGGGGACTGTGTGGCCATCAGCCCATCAGAAGCTGGTGGGAGGGGGTCACTCTGGCCCTTCTCAGGAGGCTCTTAGGCTTCTTTCAGACTCTGAATGAGGCTGGAGGTTGGATCTTCATGAGCCTGTGGGGCGTGTCTCTGTAGGATTACAGGGCACTGGAGAAGGTAGTATGGTACCACCATCTGTGCATCAGAGTGGCATTCACACCGTCCCAGAGTAGGCAGCCTCAGTCTCCCATCCTCCTGCAGAAACCTCCCCAAACAAGAGGAGCTCCCAGAACCCACAGTGTCAAAACCCTGGACACCAGTCGATAACTGTGGCGATCCAGGGAATTGATTTAAGCAGTCAAGTTACAAACAGCAGCAAGGAGAATAGAAGTGACAGAGGAAATGTCACGGTGCCCTCCCTCCCACAGAAACATCAAGCAGCAAGTAATGAGGTCAGAACCAGCTTTGCTAGAACTCTGAAAAAACGTCAAAGTTTGCACCAGCCAAGCCACCACTGACTTAAGGGAGACTTTAAAACTTGAGCATCTTAAACTTTGGACTCTAATCAATGATGCCAAATGTGGTAAAAAGTTTTTGAGGTCTAGAAGCTTGGAACTGGTTTTAGAAATGGTTACAGTTTAATCATCATGCTATATTATTGAAACAAAGTATTTCACATTCAACAACACAAAACTAAGGTTTGTCGTGGGGTGCTTTATGAATGTTCCCTTTAAGCAAAAATTTCATCAACTCCCAATGGGACAGCTACTCAGCATTGCCCACCACTGGGGATCTTTTATTGAATGTTATCACATATATGTCACGCGCTGTGCCCTGTCAGATGGGAAGCTGGCTGTTACCTGGGCATTTTCAGGTGACTATACTATGTTGGTAGTTTCCTTTTAGGCTTCCTTCCAGGTCTCTAAAGACAGAACGACATCACGGTGTCATCAGATAGATGTTCTGCGGGATCGTCATCAGTATTACTTTTCAAATTAAGTAAGCAAAACAATCATATGTGAATCAGGGATAGAAGGGCAGGTGGGGAAAGGGAATGGGGTTAGGAGACTGTGTGGCCATCTCTGCCTTAAGCCAACAGATCGGAGAGCCCTCATGCACGGTGGGATGTCCTGACCTGTCCGTGGAGGACTGTGGGGTTGATAGTTGGCCCTCGGCAGAGGACGTGAAGTCCAGGGGCACAGTGTTTCTTGTGTTCTTCTTTGTTTTCTTTTTCTTGAAGTGACATAAGAGAGTGGGCTGAAGTGGCTGCTTGTTTATTTAGTTATTTCCAGGACTCAGGAGGTCCATTTTCAAGCTTCAGATGGCAATCATGCCATGGATTACAGAATTTATCTGTAATATGTTTCCTTCTTTTTCTCAGTGACCATTTATGATTTATGGTAAGCTCAGAAGGGTAAAGCTTTGAACTTCAAGGACATGGTGAGCTGGGTTCTTTGGCTGTGTTCAGAAGGGCACTTTGATATGTAACTTTGAAAACTGCCTTGATCAAAAGATCCAGAAATGCAATGTTCCACCAAGTTGCTTTCACAAGACAATTGAAAACTCCTTAATTATATTTTGGAAGGGGTTTTAAACATCCTGGAATTTTCTACAACTTGATTTATCCATCTGATGTTCCACAGAAGGATCATGAATAAGCCCATTGATGAAGGGTTTCTAAAGAGCAGATTTTCATACCGTCTTTAGCTTCCAACATTGCAAGCATGGTTTATTATTTTTTAAGAAATGGAACAAGTAGAATTTCTAGTCTTATCCAAGAGGGAATTTCTCTTTAGGGTATCACCTATCTTTCAAGAGAGTTGTGAAGTCTGTCTTATGGGATGGGGAGTGGAGACCAACAGTTTTCTGAACTTTTCGTGTCTGTTGGCATTCACAGTCAGGAGCCACAGAAGGCCTCCTTCCTTCATGGTAAAATGCTCGTGCACGTGGTTATTAAACCGCCATTACCAGTCAACTGTTGGCAGTTTTGGAGAGAAAATCGTTCTTGGATTAGAGCAGCAGAGTGTGCATGGCCTTTAAAATAGCATCCTGTCTGTGTGGTGACATAGAAGCATTGCAAATGCTGTGTTTCTTCTGAAATGAGGAGCAAAGTTCAGTTGAAAAGCTAATAACTGCATTTCTGAGAAGAAACCCTGGGGAAGTTCCAGGAAAAACATTAAAAGTATACAACTGCGATAAGCTAGAGAACACACTGTCCTGACATGCTGGGAAAATGCCTTTAGAAAGGAATTATGTGCTTCCATAGGCTACAAGACTCGGTCTTTTTTTTAGAAGCAAATATTGAAACAATATTCGGAAATAATTAGAATCGTTCAGGATAAAGTCATTGAAATGTCTTTCTAGACTTTTCCATGTAGATTTCCAGCAGGGTGACAGCCTGGGCTTTGCGTAGCCTTCACTGGGTGGACGATGCTCCCTTTCCTGCTGCACACCCCCCTGCCCATAACCTGGATGGGCTGGAGAGAATAGTTATATACTTTCCTCTCTCTTATCATAAATTATCCCAAAAACCAGTGGGTGAGGACCTGAGTCCTCCTTTGCATCATTCAAATGCACCACAAGCCACAGCTGCTCCTCCTGAAAAGGGCGCAGGTTTGAAGTCAAAGATCAGGTTGAAGCCTTGGCTGTGTGACCTGGCCAAACCATACAGCCCCTCTGAATCTTAGTTTTCATCACTTGGTTTATAATTTTTAACTTCAACTGTCAGTATTAGATAACATAACTCATGTTGAGAAGAGCTTTGTGTGCCTCCAACTTAGCTACTTTCTGCTGTTACCCTATCAAAATAGGTTTTGCCCAGTTCCGTTCCAGCATTCCTGCGGACCAGCAGGAGCCACAAAGGGCTGAAAACTGGCCTCAGGAAACTCCACAGGTATCCAGCCAAAGAGAGACCAGACTGCTAGCCGCCAGCCACCAGGGAGCCCACACTCAGGGTAAGAGTCGCCACAGAGACCCCAGTGCGAGGCGGCCCCACCGAAGTGAGGCCTGAGCCCGCCCCAGTTGTGCTCCAGAGTTCCTGCGGACAGGCCAGACAGAGGGCCCAAAATCACCCTCAGGGAATGCCAGGGGTGCCCAGCTGAAGGCAGACCAGAGCCTGCTAGCCTCCAGCCCCAGGGGAGCTCACACCCAAGGTATGGATTGCACACAGACTCTCCTGCTTGTGACCCTGCCTAAGTGAGACTTGAGCCTACCCCCAGTTCCACTCCAGAGATCATACTCACCAGCGGGAACACAAGAGAGGGGCAAAACAACCCTCAGGGACCACCACAGGAGCCCAGTCAAGGCCATTCTACTGCCCTCTAGAGGTACATCCACTACCTCCGCCACCAACTTTAGTGGCAGTAGTGTCCATCTGGGGACACTGGAGAAACAGAAGCAACTCCAAGGTGACATATAGGTAATCTGGAGTGTCAATACAGGATTATAGGATAGAATCCGCAATAACTCAGATTGGTATTGCAAGAAAGGAAGATACACAATCAACATGAAAAAACAAGAGAAGAAAGTGCCCCAAATAAACCTTGATACAACTGTAACAGAATCCATTGACAACACAGTTGATTAAATGTCGGAGAAAGAATTCAGAATGTACATAATTAAAGTGATCTGTAAACTAAAGAATGACATGAGTGAACAATTACAGGCAAAAATTGATCAATCCAACAAAGAAATAGGAGAGCAAATAAAGGCAACCACCGATCATTCTAACAAAGAGATAAGAGAGCAATTACAAGTAGCAAAAATTACTTTAGGAAAGAGCTAGAGATAATGAAAAAAAAATCAGAAATTCTTGAAATGAAGAAAACAATAAACCAAATAAAAAACTCAATAGAAAGCATCACCAGCAGACTAGATCACCTGGAAGACAGAACCTCGGATAATGAAGACAAGATATGCAATCTTGAAAATAAACTTGACCATACAGTGAAGATGGTAAAAAATCATGAACAGAACATACAAGAAATATGGGACAGCATCAAAAGACCAAATCTAAGATTTATTGGGATAGAAGAAGGTGCAGAATTTGAAACCAAAGGGATGCACAATCTCCTCAATGAAATAATATCAGAAAATTTCCCAAATATGAAAAAGGAATTGGAATATCAAATACAAGAGGCTTACAGGACACCAAACATACAAAATTTCAACAGATCTACACCAAGGCACATTATAATGAAAATGCCCAGCATACAGAATAAGGATAGAATTTTAAAGACCACAAGAGAGAGGAACCAGATTACATATAAGGGGAGACTAATTCGTATCTCAGCAGATTTTTCAACCCAGACACTAAAAGCCAGGAGAT
>CM053412.1:64474854-64525870 GCA_028644305.1 Xerus rutilus | reverse complement strand
ATAGGAAAAGAAGAACTCAAACTATCATTATATGCAGATGACATGATTCTATACTTAGAGGATCAAAAAAATTCTACCAGAAAACTTCTAGAATTAATAAATAATTTCAACAAAGTAGCAGGATATAAAATCAACACCCATAAATCAATTGCATTTCTATATATCAGTGATAAACCCTCTGAAAGAGAAATTAGAAAAACTATCCCATTCACAATAGCCTCAAAAAAAATAAAATACTTGGGAATCAATTTAACAAAAGAATTGAAAGACCTCTACAATGCAAACTACAAGACACTGAAGAAAGAAATTGAAGAAGACCTTAGAAGATAGAAAAATCTCCCATGCTTCTGGATAGGCAGAATCAATATTGTCAAAATGGCCATACTACCCAAAGCACTATACAGATTCAATGCAATTCCAATTAAAATCCCAGCATCGTTCCTTATAGAAATAGGAAAGGCAATCATGAAATTCATTTGGAAAAATAAGAGACCCAGAATAACCAAAACAATCCTTAGCAAGAAGAGTGAAGCAGGAGGCATCATAATACCAGACCTTAAACCATCCTACAGAGAAATAGTAACAAAAATGGTATGGCATTGGCACCAAAACAGACATGAAGACCAATGGAATAGAATAGAAGACACAGAAACACATTCACATAAATACAGTTATCATAGCCTAGACAAAGTTGCCATAAATGTACATTGAAGAAAAGATAGCCTCTTCAACAAATGGTGCTGGGAAGACTGGAAATCTGTATGAAATAGAATGAAATTGAATCCTGGCATCTCATCCTACACAAAACTCAACTCTAAGTCGATTAAAGACATAGGCACTAGACCAGGGACTATATATTTCCATTTTGTGAGGTCTTCTACAATTTCTTTAATGTTCTGTAGTTTTCATTATAGAGGTCTTTCACCTATTTTGTTAGGTTGATTCCCAAATATTTTATTTTATTTTTATCTCACCCTACATAAAACTCAACTCTAAGTAGATTAAAGACATAGGCACTAGACCAGAGACCCTGCACTTACTAGAAGAAAAAATAGGACCAACTTTCTAACATGTTGGCTTAGGAACTGAATTCCTCAACAAGATTCCTAATGTGCAAGAAGTAAAATCAAGAATTAATAAATGGGATGGTATCAAACTGAAAAGCTTCTTCATAGGAAAGGAAACAATCAAGAACATGTATAGAAATCCTTTGGGAGAAAATCTTCACCACCAGTACCTAAAATAAGGCATTAATTTCCAGGATATACAAAGAACTCAAAAAACATAACACCAGAAAAATAAATAACCCAAATAATGAACAGAAAAAGGAACTGAACAAATACTTCAAAGAAGAAGAAATACGAATAGTCAAAAAAAATATATAAAAATGTTCGACATCTCTAGCAATTAGAAAAATGCAGATTAAAACTACACTGAGATTCCATCTCACTCTAGTCAGAATGGCAATTATAAAGAATACAAGTAACAATAAATGTTGGTGAGGATATGGGGAGAAAGGGAATCTCATACATTGTTGGTGGGATGGCAAATTGGAAAACAGTGTGGAGATTCCTTAGAAAACTTGGAATTTGATCCAGTTATTCCACTCCGTGGTCTATACCCAAAGGACTTAAAAACAGCATGCTACAGTGACGCAGTCACATCCATGTTTATAGCAGCTTAACTCGCAATAGCCAAGCTACAGAAACAACTTAGATGTCCTTCAACGGATGACTGGATGAAGAAAATGTGGTATATATACACACAAAGGAATATTACTCAGCCATAAAAAACAATGAAATTATGGCATTTTCCAGGAAATAGATGGAGACTGTCATGCTAAGTGAAGTAAGCCAATCCCAAAAAACCAAAGGCCAAATGTTCTCTGATTTGTGGATACTAACCCAAAACAAGAGAGGTTAGGGAGGGGAATAATAGAAATCTACTGGACTAGACAAAGGAAAATGAAGGGAAGGGAGTGGGAGAGGAATAGGAAAGACGATAGAATGAATTGGACATAACTTCCCTAGCCTTGTATTTGTATACAAGACCAAGTGGACTACACATCATGTATGACCACAAGAGTAGGAACTTAACTAGAATTAGTTATACTTTACTTATATATATTCTGCTAAAATACATTCTACTGTTATGTATAACTAAAAGTAAAAAAAAAAAATTATTCAAAAAAAAAATCAACCCTCTTCCTGTTGTTCAGGGCTGGAGGGGCAGGAGCAGCCGCCCCTGGGTCCCCCTGAGCTCTTCACATTCAGGATCTTAGTTGATCCTTGCGACAAGGTTGTGAGGTGGAACTAGTATTTTCTTCATCTTTTTTATCAAACTAAGATCCCTGAGCTGGTGAGTGAACTACCAGGACTCTGGGCACAGAGAGTCTCTCCTGGGCCCTCAGAGCTACGGGTTCTCATGGCTACCATTACCCACCCCAGTGGAATTTGGGGATTGTTTACATTTCTTTTTGAAATAGCCTTTTATAAACATCTCTTATTACCCAAATATTATATATTTATTTGGGAAATTTTTGAAAATATGAGTAAATATGAAAGAAGAAATTTAATTTGACCGATAATCCCCCAGTGCAGAAAGTCTACCTATCAGACATTATCCCTCTTGATATTTCAGTATGGTTCTTTTCTGTTTTACACATTGGCATGACATAAAATGTACTCTGCTGAACCAAATCCTCACTGTCGAGCAGTTGAGATCACTTTTCATCTTAGGGTAAATGTTCTTATAGTTAAAATGTTGCCCCTTCTAATGATTTATTTGGGATAAATTCCCAGAAGTGAGAACCAAGATTACTAGTTGCAAAGGTGACCACTTTTAATGCTTTCTTATTGGTGTCACCAGAGGGTTGGACAAGACAAGAGTTCAGAGTAGGTAAACCTTGGGGGAGGAGAGCTGTAGTCTCTGGTGAGTGTGTGTGGATGATACGGAGTCCTCCTCTCTTAGTAGAAGAAAAAGTGCCATCTTGGTCATGATTTGTACAGAGGGGTATTTTTTTCTATGTTTAGTTTCACATGTCTTCATGTGGAAATTCACCACATTGTACCTTGCTGAGTTTTTTGCTTTAAGTTTCCTTTATCACAAATGTGGGATCCATCTGTTGAAGATATCACACTGCTGTCAAATAGCTATGCCAATATGTTGCAAATAGCACTCCAAATGTGTAGTTTGCGTTTAATTTTTTTGACATAAGGATTTTCTATGCACTGTGGCATTTACGGTGTACTTATAAAGGTCTTCCGTGTCCCAAGATCATATAAATATTATTATTTCTCCTTAAAATGTAGAGTGTCAAATTTTATAGCTAAATTTCATTGCAGACTTATTTTGATGTGTGTGACTTTTATGCATAGGAAAGTCCATATGTACTACAAATGCATAGTTTAAAGAATAATAACAAAACAAATACCCCTGGGCTTACCAGCCAGCTACAAAAATGGGACGTGGCTGTCCCAGCCCCATGACAGCCCCTTGCCTTACATTCAGGTTTTTCACATGCATCTGTGTTCCTGAACCATATACTGACTTTTCCTCTTTTGGTCTTTTATATAAGTAGACTCAGGTACCAATCAGCCTTTTATGATGAGATTTTCATTTTGTGTTCAACACTGCCTTCTTAGGGCCTCCACATGGATGCATGTGCTTTCACAGCTACTTAGGGTCTGGGCTTTAAATGTATCAAAATTCATCCATCCTACTGTTAACAGATAGCTGAATTGTTTCCAGTTCTTTGCTCTTAAGGGAATGATTCCCACATATCCATTCTATGCCTTGGATAAGAATTAATGAAACACAGAGTAGGTACCTGCACATTTGTGCTGTGTGTCTGGAAAACACTTGACATTCCCATTAATAAGGAATCAATTCCCATTTTCCAAGATCTAAGCCAACATTTTATTGTCATTTTAAAGTATTTGCTCAACTGTGAAATGTGAAATGGTGTTTCATTACTATTTTAATTTGAATTTCATGTATTACTACTGAGACTGAGCATTTCCAAAAAAATGTTCTTTCAACAGCCACATTTAATCTTCACAGCATGCCTGTCTTGCAGCCATTGGTTTTTAATCATGTCAATTTGTGTAAGTTCTTTGTGTTGGTCACATATGTCACCTCCAACTCCATAGCCTTTATTTTTCTTTCATTCTATGACATCTTTTTTTTTAATATTTATTTTTTAGTTGTAGGTGGACAGGATATCTTTATTTTATTTTTTATGTGGTGCTGAGGTTTGAACCCAGTGCCTCCCGCGACCCCAGCCCCTATGACATCTCTTGATAAAAAGGAGTTGCTGAGTTTAATATGATAAATTGATCAATCTCTTCCTTTATGATTTGTTTTTTGTGCGACTTTTTAAAGAAGTTAATTTCCCTGATATCATAATCGGGGAAAATATAAGATCCATTGAAATTAATTTGAAAAATTATTCAAACTCTATCAGGTAACAACATATTATAGAAATATTACTTGCATGTAAGTTCTATTTATTATGAAACAGCAGTCACCATGAGACCAGGGCAAAGGACAGGTAGCTAGCTGATCATCAAAGAAAAGGAAATGGGTAGGTAGCACTCCCAATTACCTGGTTGCTAACAGCCTCCAAGAGAGGAAGGATCACACTTTCTAACACAAGCAATCATCCCTGGACGGCTTTCTTCTTGCCCCTTTGGTCCTGTAGATAGGATAAGAGGAGGAGAGGTCATGAGAAGAAAGGAAACCTAAAAGGGGTAAGACACCCCCATTCTCTCTGGCACCAGCTCTGAACTCCCTCCTCTATAGAGGAGTCTCTCTCTCCCTCTCCCTCTCTCTGTTCTGTTTCTTCAATAAAATTTACTTTTTGCTCTTGCCTTGGCATTTCTTGGGTGTTTAATCTTCAACACCAGGGGAACGAGGGCCCGATCCGGATTTTCCAGACCAGTTTCAACAATGTGGCTTTGTTAATTAGGAGGAGAATCTGTGGTGATTCTCCTTTACTAGGTTTTCCTCTGGTAAAGTTGTTGGAATCAAGGGAGCCAGCCCGGCCGCGTGGCTTCCTCTGGTAGCTATCAGTGTCTGTCAGCTCTTATTCTAGAAATGAAGTGACCTTTCTGGGTTTGCCTCTTATGCAGGGTTTAGCAGCAGGGCCTCTCCCTGTGGCCTGCTCTTGTGTGGCCACGCTTTTGTGGTAGGGAGATGGCGTAGCTGGAGTCTCCTTTGGAACCAGAGCTGTCTTCCTACCGCAGCAGTGGGCTGCAGTGGGCTGTGCTGGTGCCGGCGGGCTCAGGAGGGAGCAACCCAGGAGCCCCAGGCAGGAAGGGGCCCTGAGCTGCAGGAAGGCTGAAGTGGAACCCTCCCACCTGGAATCAAGCAGGATCAGGCTGCCCTCCCCACACTCTTTCCAGGTCCTCCGCGCAGGTCCTGTCCACATGCTGTGCTTAGCCAAAGCCAGAGGCCTGGGCCAGGTGGGTGGGAACTCGCTTCTGTGCCTACATCAGCCTCTGCTTAGGTGTCAGATGAATCTCTCTGGAGGTGGAGTTGGTTTCCTGTCCCCTGAGGAAGGGGACAGCAACTGGGAGCTGAGATCATGTCTTACTTCATCTATTTCAGTGATTGCCAGTTAGGTGGGAGGAGCATCCTAGAGTTCTTTCGCATTGAAAGTCCAGCTGGGTGGATCAGAAGGATGGGCGGCTCTGCCTGTGTGTTTGTGTGGAAGCGAGGGTGCTTTCCTCCTGCATCCCTTGCTTTCCTCTTTGGATAAATCCATGGGAAAATGTGTTTCTCAACAGATGGCGATTTGCCAGCTAACTGAAAACCCAGCTCGCAGGGTGCTTTAATAGGCTGGTCTGAAAAAGACCTTGTTGCTTTATTTTTATAGCAGGCTTAGCTTTTTAGTTAGTTTTTCTGATTTCTTCTTCCTTCTTTCGGTGTGCGGGATGTGTTTCAGGGACCGATTGGCTTTTAGCAATAGATCAGAAAAGATGCCTCCAACAGGAGCCCCGCCCTGCAGCTCAGATACTCAGCATTCAGCCCTTTCTGTCCTGCCCCCAGTGTGGCCACAGGGAATAGCAGAGGTCGGGGTGAGGAAGGAAAGGTGTGATGGAGAATTTCCTGGCCTTCCTTCTGTATCTCTTACACTGGCCACAGGCATTCAAGCCCAAACCTGTATCCATTTGTTATGTTTTTAAAAATTTGATATACTGTCTTAGCTACAGGTTACGTTGTTAAGAGTGAATGTTGTCATTTGACAAATACCTTCCCAATTAATCCACCCAATTACCTGTTACTTACTTAATACAGACTGGGTATGGAATGGCTGGGGCACCATTCTGATGGCTTGAAGGACCACTGGTAACAGAACACGGAAGTCTGGCCTTGACTCCGATGGACAGGGCAGGCAGCCCCTGAGAAGCCCTTTCACCCTGTCCACTGTCATCTGCCAACTGTCCCTTGCACTCTGTGGACTTTCTCTCCATGGACCACCACCACCTCAGAGCATGAACAGCTGCCAAAACCGACCACCACGTTCCATCCTAGGTCACCCCTTGGCCTTCTGCCCATGGAGCAGAGCCAGGGCCACTCACTGGCCAGCCACACCAGCTCCTGGTCTCCAGCCTGGCCTTTTCAGCCCTGTGTCCTCCCCCGTGACTGCTGCTCACAGCTGGGCCCGTCCCTTCCACCTTCAAGTCCACCTTCCTTCTCTGGCTCTCTCCCATGAGCCCTTCCCTGGATCATCTGCTTTGCTGAAGCTGCAGACTTGGAACCTTCTGAGGCGGGCTTGTGCGCTTCCCTCTGGTCTCTGAGGAGAGAGGTGCCACCGCCGTGTGTCCTCCTTGCCCACACCCCTCTGGTCATGAGGTCCCATCCCTAGAGGATGCAGTAGGTTCAAGTAAAACAGGGCACAGAGAAGAACGGGGCAACTCCCCCCAAGTGGGTGCCAGCTGCTCCTGGAGGGGCGACCCATGTGCAGGTGGGTGCAGGGCTAGACACCACCAGAAGCCTCTGCAGAAGCACTTGGGAGCAACTCAGAGAAACGGAGCAACCGCACAGGAGGGGCTTAGAGGTGTCCACAGGTGGCAAGGCAGCCAGAGTAGCCGGGCGTGGTGGCTGGGGAGGGGTGTGGGGACTCTGGCTGATTTTCATGAGGGCCTGCCCTTGCCTGCTAAGCAAGCTTCTCATTTTTGAAAGAGAAGACTCAAAACTTTTTATTTTCAATGGGTTGTGGAAACCTCTTGGATGTCCTCTGCCCGGGGACACGGCTCCTCTGCTGCTGTCATTTCCTGCTGTGTTTCATTCCTTTGTACGTTTACCAAAGAGGAGGAGTGCTGACCTTTCCAACTTTGTGGCCCTACTGATAAGAACCGTCACTCTTCAATAAATTTTGAATGACTAAACACATGAATGAATGATTGCAACATTCTCTCCTGTCCTTGTCATGGACCATGGAAGTCAGGTCTGTAGGGCCCAACACCGTGCTCAACAGAATCTAAAACTGAGTGGTCCTTCTTCCACCTCAGGGGAGGGTCAGGAATGGGTGTCAGGTTCCTGCCTCCTCCCAAGTCCCCTCAGTAGCCGTGGGTGACAGCGCTTCTGTCTGTCTGTGCCCTGCCCAGCTCGGTGAGCTCACCTCTTCCAGTTCCAGGCTCCTCATCTGCCCTTGGCTGACTCACAAAGAACTGAAGCTTTGAGGTCACTCCCTACCTTGGGTTGGAAGCCCAGGAACTGATGAGTTTGTTTGCTTTGGTCAGCAAGAGTTTTAGCATCAAGGGTGGGTAAAAGGCCATGCTGTCCTGGTCACTTTCCATGCTGACAGTCTTTTGCCATCTGACTGCCCATTCCCTTGCCTCACTGGGAGCTTCCTCTGTGTCCCAGTCAGTTTTTCCTTACTATAAATTCAGAAAGTGCTGTAGTTCCCCCAAAAGCATTGGTTATGTTCTACAACCCCAGTAGCTGCCTGGAACTGCAGATGGAACAGAGCCCTGGATATACTGCTTCTTGCTTTACATACACACCTATGATTAAGTTTAACTGATAAATTAGCATAGTACAAGATTAACAACAATAACTAATAAATACAGTAGAACAATTACTGTATTAGGTACAATAAGGGTTACTTGAACACAAGCACTGTAGTAATTACAATACTCAATCTGACAACCTGGATGGCTACTTAGTAATGGGTGGGTAACATATACAAAGTGGATACACTGGACAAAGGCATGATTCACATCTTGAGGTGCACCATATGATCATGTTTTACAAAGTACATCCTGATAACTCTATTAGGCACATAGACAGATTTTTCTTCATCTCCCTGGCATGAATTTCAGGCAACAAGGAGCCTTACTTGGTCTACATTCATTCCCATTTTGGTGCATTTCTTTTTCTGGCTAGTTCCTCTTTCTCTTTTTCTTGACTCTGAATTTGTCACTGCTGGTTTCTTCCAGTGTTGAATATTGTACCAGCTATGACTTATATGAAATATTTAGTATCCCTCCGGTGGAACCAGGAGGAACCATGGATGAGGGCTGCCATCTCATCAAAAGGGAAGTTCAGAGCACATTCTGGGGTGACTTTCATGGCTATAACTCTTTCCAGGACGCCAACTCCATTTCTTCCCAGGAAGAAACTTGTATTCACATAAAACCTGGAAGTTCTTCAGCAGTTTGATTTAACATTTAGTCATTTCTCAGATGGACTTAAGCATTGTGGTGCTCTATACCCTGGAAAATCACTGGAATTTCTTTCAGAAGTAGTTAAGCAGGAGACATAGCTATTAAAATGGCAGAAATCATCACTTAGAGCTTGAAGTTCAAACTTACTATCTCAGTGCAGAACAAATAATGGAATCAAAGTTTGTCCCCTTATATTGTAGAGCAACAGTCTCCAACCAATATAGAGTGACCTTCTGGGAGGTCTGAGAACTTTTCCTGGTTGACCCCGTAGCCACATTCGATACATCTCTTGCACTGCTGGTAGCAGGCCTTGCCCTTACCCATGAATTATCAGAGATCTGTGATCTCTGGCCCATTTGACAGAAGGACCTGGCAACTGAGCCAGCTGCTTAGCAGGGTCAGCCAGAACAGAAGGCCCACTCTACCTATGCAGGGGAACCCCTCTAGAGTCACAGGCACAGCCACTCTCCACTATCACTTGTGTTTTTGATCTTGATAGTTAGTACTTTTGACCTGAAAGTGCTTTCTTCTGTGCAGAAGTAACTCAACAGTGTTCCATGAAATCTATAGAATGCAGGATTTCCAATCTGGTTTTGCCACAATGATCAAATGATGAGAAACTGTGCCTCATTTATAAAGATTAATTCTGCTAAATTTTTCTGTATAATTAGAGCCACATAACTAAAAACTAGCCTGGTGGTCGTCATGGCAGTCGTCATGGGGCTGGGCGTGTGTCCTTTAGCACGTAGGTAGGACTGTAACATGGTTGCGGTGCCTGGTGGCTGCTGGTGGCCATGTTGGATCCAGCCCGTCATCAGCCAGCCTACCTGAAGAGGGATCCTGTCCTCATAGGTGGCAAGAGTATGGTGGGGTGGAAGTGCAGCCAGGTCACCTGGGCAGTGCAAGATCAGGACAGGGTAAGAGTGGCCATGGGTGTTGACTGTCCTGGCCTTGGCAGCCTCTGGTGTTCTCATCGATGGCTTCCTGTCTCTCCAAGGATCCACCCCGCAGAAGCTATGGCCACCTGTTCCCTGAGACTCTTGGACTTCTCATTGGAAGTTCCTCCTTTCAGCCGCCCAGAATACGTCAGCATCCCAGATGTTAATGATGAGAATTACAATTCTCTTTGTGACGTATGTAATTGACCCAGTTTCACATCCATACATTTTGGTGCCATGGAAAAGCAACTCATTTTAAAATTTATTCACAGCCCAATTTGTTTTGAAGAGGAATAGACACACATTGGTCCTGCTTCCTGGGCCCTTCCTACACCTTCCTTGTGTGCAGACCACTCTTGGCTTGGCAGTGGTCCTGGTCAGGTGGCTCCTGTCCCCCACTGCACTTCAGCTCTTTGAGGGCATCAGTATGTGTCATCTCTGCCTGTCCCGTGCCACCTGGACTGGGAATTGACCAACAGAATGAATGGGAAGAGCAGCTTCTGGGATGAGCTCATCTGAGAGTTCTTAAAAATTCACAAGTCCCAGGAGGAAAAAAGAGGTCCCAAGACCTGTGCTGGGGTTGTTATGAAAGCTTGGTCCTTGTCCCCAATGCCCATCCAATAAGGAGAACAAGGTTTGAGAAAAAGGAAAAGAAGTTCTATTACTTTGCTGGCAAAGGAGAAACGCAGGAGATTTCTGTCCCAGAGCCTGTGGTTTTAACTATCAGGCAGAATGGAGAGCTTTTAAAGAGGAGGTTCAAAAGCTACATTCCAGCTGGGCTGTCAGGGGTCATGATTCATTTGCAGCCTTGAGAGAGATCTGTTTCTTAGGTCTCTGGCACCAGGCCTGAATCTGAATGCCTTCATTCCTGTGGTGTGTGAGCTCAAGGACAGGTAACTCAGCCTGGGCTGGGAAAAGGATAATCCAGCTTTCTGCAATTAGGGACGGGGAGAGCAAGAAGAGGGAGGAAAATAAACCATGTCAATTTTGAAAGCAGCTGCAGTGGCAGGGAGCAGGGCTATGATCCCAGCATGAGTGGACCCCCACTGCAGTTGGAGCTGGAGGACACCTGCCCACGCATCCACTCGGATTGCCATGATCAGGGTCAGCGGGTCCTGAGGACAACACAGGAGAGGTAAAAAGGATGGGGGACTGCAGGTGGCATGGAGTCGAGGGGAGGAGTCAGTGAGCCAGACACTGTTGCTCAGAGACCTTGAAATGCTCCCAGGGTCAGGTGTCTGCTACAAGGGAGCAGGAAATACCACCCAGTGGGTGCTGAGTGGACGGATGAACCAGAGAACAAATATTCCCTTTCAGGAATGGACATTTGTAATAGAGCTGGGGTGGGGTTGGGGTAATCAGGGCAGAGCTGTGACATAGCTGAGGTGTCCCCTTTCTTGGGGTGTTCTGACTCCACTCACCCTGTGTGTGCTCTAATAATGGCAGCTATCCAGCTGTCTGGGTCAGTATGTCTGGATAGGCTTTCTGGTCAAAGCCCAGCTCTGACACTTTCTTGCTCTGTGACACATCAGTTTAACTACTTGAGGCCTGGGCTTCCTTGCCTGTAAGATGACAGTGACGTGATCTAACCCTAAGTCTCAAGAGAAGATTAGAGGAGATAATGGGTGCAAGGTGTTTATCATAGTAAATGCAACAGAGTAATTTTAAACTATTATTGTTGTAGAAATTGTTACAAAGATAAGAAAGATGGAATTTTGAAGAGAGAGTTCTGGACCTTGATTCAAGGAGCACAGACCATTTCTATAGGTTCTATCTGTATTAGTCGGTTTGTGTTACTATAACAGAATACCTGAAACTGGCTAATTTATAAAGAAGAGAAATTGATTTCTCAAAGTTCTAGAGGCTGGAAAGTTCAAGATCAAGGTGCTAGCCATAGGGCTGGTGAAGACCATCTTGCTGTACCTTTGCATGGCAGAAGGGGGAAGGGCAAGCAAGCAGGACACTGCATGAAGCCTCTTTTATAAAGGCTTTGACCCCATTCACAGGGAAAAGCCTCATGGCCTAATCATCTCTTAAAGGCTCCACCTCTTAATGTCACATTGACACACTGGAACCACAGCACTGCCTTCAAATGAACACTGTGTGGGATGCGTTGGTTCTCATCAGCGGCAGCCATTCAGAGTCCCTTCTCCTGTGCACAGGGAGGACTCTGGAGGGACACTGGTGTCCAAGTCTGCACTCAAAGCACATGCAGGCTATGCCAGTCATCTTCAGCCTCCACTGTTCTTTCCTCAATTCAAAGAGGTTCTGTTTTCAGAGGCAGAGATTTATATATAACTAACTAATACTCATGCTGAAGGGTTTAGCTGTAATGATCTGGGAAAGAGTACATTCATGATTCCTTTTGGGGAAATGTGACAAAATATCTGAAATCGATGCTCCCAATTGACACTACAAAAACAGCATGGTTGTAGCTGAAGTCGTCTCTTAAAGGCTTTGTGTATGATAAGGAGCATCGACATAGACGTCACAGGGCACAATCAGACTGCACTACCAGTACACCGGAAACTCCCAGGCCCGGAGGTCAACTTTCTCATTAGGACCCTCTCATTTTCATGTTGGCACATTTATTTCTTTTCAAAGATTACAAAGTTATACATATTTACTGCAGAGGGACACATGAAGACGAATAAAGAAGGAAATAAAACTCTTCTGTTCAAAGATAGCCACTGTTAACATTTTGGCATTTTTCCCATAGTCTTTTGTATAAACTTATGTACATGTGTGTATATAATTTCTATCTGTGATGATTAATTCTAGTGTCAACTGGAATAGATTAAGGAATAACCAGAAGTCTTGGGTATGTCTGGGAGGGACATTGATTTAAGGACCACAGACCATTACTAGGGAGGAGATTGGCAAGTGGACTGTGTAGGGAATACCCACCATTAATGTGGGCAGGCACCTTCTGATCAGCCTGGGGTCCTGGACAGAACAGTAGACAACAGAGGAAAGCATCTCCTGTGTAGCCCTGGAGCTGGGGTGCACTCTTACCCCTGGACATCAGAACCCCAGGTTCCCTTTGGATCTATGACTCACACCAGTGGCTGCCCAGCTTCTCAGGCCTTTGGCCTTGGACTGAGAATTGCACCATTGGCTTAGAGTTCCTTCTGGGACCTTCAGAACTAGACTGAGTCCTGCTAAGGCACTAGGTCTAGGTCTCTGGCTCGCAGGCGGCCTGCAGCGAGACTCGCCACCTCCGTAATAGCATGAGTCTCATCCCCTGGAACAGCCCCTCTTACATCTGTGTATATCCTAATGGTCCTGGCTCTCTGGGGAATCCTGCCTAAAACACTCAGTTTTAATCTATAGGATTTAAAATTTTTTATTTATTCTTTTCATCCATCACATTTTTATAAAAAGTTCTTTTTAAAAATGAAGAAGAGTTATTTTAAAAAATAAAAACAACAAAAACATCCCCCAACTGGTGCGCACGATGAATAGGCACGCATATCCACCGGAAATGAATCCGGCCTCAACACCTCTCATTGGGAAGCTGCAGGCTGAGTTAATGTCACCGTTTGAGACTCATCAAAAGATGCCCAGAAACATCTACACACATTTCACCCCTGTGGTCACCCAACTGAGGTGCTCACAATGGCTCAGATATCTGGGTCAGCTCCATAGTAAGTGGCTCAGGATGTCACATAGTGATTTACTTATTTCTGACGCCTAACTCCAATGCCAGTGCAGACATGGATTTCAGTTACTTCCTCCATTTCTGTATTAATCCAACATACATGCATTACTGAACTGTCTTGCACTGGATATTTCCCCCTCTGCTAGAGAGTGCAGAGATGAACACACATGCTCCTCGGTCTGCTCTCGGTGAAGGAGACACAGAGATGCACCTGCATCTTTACATGCCTGGACTTCAGCATGTGGAGGGAGAGAGAAAGGAACTATGTAATCTCTGAGCAGCTCACTGTTGGTATACAGATGTAACCTTGCATGATTATGGAAATGGAAAGACACAAAGAAAATTCTATCTTTATTTATTTATTTTTATGTGGTACTGAGGATTGAACCCAGTGCCTCATACATGCAAGGCAAGCGCTTTACCACTGAGCTACAATCCCAGCCCGCAAAGAAAATTCTAAAGTCACAAAGACAAGCAGAGTATTAAACATTGTTAGACTATTACAAAGAAAAGATGAGGTCTATCAGGGGGAAATCCATTTCCAGCTTGAACCTGTGGTGGAAGTTCCTCTTCTTGTTTATAGCCAATGTGGGAATGAAGGTCATTCCTGTCTGGTGAGTGATGGGAGATGGGCATTTTTGTAGATCACAGCTGTGTTAGTTAGCTTTGCGTTACTGTGACAAATACATGCTATAATCAGCTTATAAAGAGAAAAGGTTTACTTTGGCTCATTTTTGTCTAGTTCTTCTGACAGTTACTGGGACTGAATAAAACCTAAGTCAGAACCATAGGCAACAATTTGCCACCTAAGGGGACCAGCCAGAATGATTCTGCTCTGTGTAGGCCTCAGAGTGACCCAGCAGAAGCTACACTCAGTGAGCCTCTTTCTCCTTATGAATGACTCTCCCTGTCCTCTATCCAGCATCACCCAGTGTCCTGTATATCCTTCATGCCCCAGGAGGGCATACATTCTGAAGACAGAGAGAAGTCAAATCTAAGAAAACATTATAAAATTCAAATACATTTCTGGTGAGTTCCTATATACCAATAACTTGTTTGGTTTAATGAAATATTTTCTTTTAACCATTTTATATGAATACTTATCTTTATTCCCAAAGAACAAATTGCAATGTGGAAGGATCTGGTGGTATAGATTAACAGTAGTCACCAAGAAGGTCTTTAGAGCTCTGCAAACATTTTACAGCTACTTTCTGAATTTATTTCAGACATGCAAATGAACTGGGATGACAATAAGATTCGAAAGATTGAAAGCGAGCTGTTGTTCAAAGAAGTTGGAAGCACTTCATATGAGCTGAAGTTTTTACTGTCTTTCACTGGGCAGAGGCGGCCATCTCTCAGCTGCCGCAAGAGCTGACTGGATAACTCCACAGCTTCAGATTAGCCTGGAGAACATCCCTGTCTATCACGGGAGAACTTCCCATTCAAATGCGGGCCATAGTGCTTGAGAGCTGATGCCCTTCCTTCCTCCCTGAGGCAGCATTAGCCAATGACCAGCCAACACAGGAAGGTAGAAGCTCAGCTCCAGGATCTCCAATGGGGCTGACCCTGCTGCAAGTCAGGCTCAGTTCGTGGCTCTGGGGTGGGGATTAGAAGTAGTTTGCTTAGATTATGGCTTTGCTTTTTTTCTTTTTTAACCACTGCCTCACACCACTTCCCTGTGGGAAGGGGAGAGGGACTTCAAGTCAAGTGGATCCATAGTGGCCAGAGATATAATCAGTCATGCATACATAATGAAGCCCCCCAAAAACTCCCAAAGGACTGGCTTTGGAAGCTTCCCAATAGTTGACTATGTAGAGGGACCAGGGGAGAGATCCCCAGAGAGGCCACAGGACTCCACGACCCTTCCTGAGTACCTCCTTCTGTGCATCTCTTCCACCTGGCATTTCATCTGCATCCTTTATAGAATCCTTTATAGAAAGTGGGTCCATGTAAATAAAGTCTTTTCCTGAGTTCTGAGCTGCTCTAGCAAATTAGTTGAACCCAGAGAGGGGTGGGGTAGAGCATCATGGGAACCCAAAACTACAGCCAATCCGTCAGAGGCACTGGTTACAATCTGGAACTCGGGGGTGGCATCTGAAGAAGGTGGCCCGTCCTGTGGGACTGAGTCCTTAACTCTTGAAATCCGATGCTCTCTTCAGGTAGGAAGTGTCAGGATGGGATTGGATTGCAGGGTTCTCCGCTGGTGCCGGCCTGAGAATAGGAGTTTCCCTATACGCAAGTGTTAGTGCCAGAGGTATGCAATCGCACAGTGTGCATGCACAGAGGGGAGGACGTTCTTCTTCAGACCCAGATTCCTGCTCACTCCTGTGCTGGGCTCCCTCGTGGCCTCTGCTCCCCAGCAGGTGCCAAACGGGCCTCTACTCTCTGTTCTGTATGCACATCACCTCAAAGTCAAGGTTCAGCCTCCTCCCCAGTCTCCACCCAGTCTGGCATTTTGTCATGCAATGCTGTCTGTTACAGAGTTGTGTTCACTGACAACCTCAGCTCCCTGGAGGCAGTGGGAAGACAGCGGGAGCCCTCAAGAAATAGCAGCACTTTCTTTAGATGATATTACCTACAAAAGCCATTGAAAACCAACTTTAAAGATAGCTCCTTCTAAGCCAGGCACAGTGGCACACGCCTGTAATCCCAGCACTCTGGGAGGCTGAGACAGGAGGATGGCGAGTTCAAAGCTAGCCTCAGCAACAGCGAGGCACTGAGCAATTCAGTGAGACCCTGTCTCTACATAAAACACAAAATAGGGCTGGGGATGTAGTTCAGTGGTCAAGTGCCCCTGAGTTCAATCTCTAGTACCAAAAAAAAAAGCTCCCTCTAGAACTTTTCATTATGGGTCTAATTTCCAAATGCCAAAATGACCAGGCCACTGGCAGTGGCTCTCGGCTGCTCTTGAAGACACCGAGCGTTTGGTGGTCACGGGCGTGTAGCTGCACTCGGGCAGGTTGGAGGCTGCACCTGACTTCTTTTTTTTTTTTTTTAGTTGTAGGTGGACAGAATATCTTTGTTTTTATGTGGTGCTGAGGATCGAACCCAGTGCCTCATGCGTGCTAGGCGAGCACACTACCACTGCACCATAACCCCAGCCCGCCTGACTTCTTGTAGCTGATTAACTCCTTTTTAGAAAAGTCGCCAGGAGAGCCCCTTCCTTTCCTGTCCTCCTTGACCTCGGCGCACGCCAGCGAGCCATCTTTCCTTTCTCCCAGCCCCAGACGCAGGCGGTTCCAGGCCTCTCAGGAACGCGGCCGTGTTCAGGTGGCATCTTCCCGGAAGAACACGGTACTCCCAGACTCCATCCCAGACCTGCCGGGAGTAGGGCCGCGTCAAGGGGAGCCCGGGTTCAGGCGAGGCGGCCCTGGCCGCTCTCCGGGTGGACGCAAAGAGAAGGCCGCTGCAGCTCAGCCCTTCCTCCTGGAAACAGGGCGTCCGCGATTTCTCACCAACGGAGGCCTCTTCGGCCTCTTCGGCCTCATCCTCTAACAGGACAGATGAGGCTGCAGTTGCCCTACCGTTTCCGCAGTGCCTGAGCCGTGGACTCCGCTGCTGCCCCACCAGTGGGAAGCTCACTGCCAAGGCAGCCTGTGTGGCCCTTTGCCTGGGAGGGAGGCCTCCAGCAGACCTCCTGGGGCACTGGGCTGCTCCGGGGGTGCAGGGCAGAGCCTAGGGTGGCCTTGGCAGGGAGAGCCCCTGCTGGTTTTCCCTGTTGATCCTCAGCTACTGCTTTTCTGGTGGGGAAGGGGACTTGGGATGTCTTCAGCAGTGTGTGCACATCTAGTCTCCTGGTGGGACACAGTGGCCAGTGTGCTCTCCTATTCCAAGAGCAGGTAGAACTTGAAAATCTAATCAGGTCCCAAAAAAGTAAATGTGACCAAAAAAAAAAAAAAACCTTGAAAAAATATTTTCTCCATGTTGGTCAGAGATATATTTCCTAGAGTTTTTTAGTGAAAGGAAAATGAAACCCCAAGTCTGGTCTCTTACCTAGGTTTTCAGAGAGGCAATGTCTGGAATACTGGAGCCCAGGTTGTAGCCCCTGCTCCCCAAATCCATCTTCTAGATCCATGAAGAGCCAGCAAACAGCCTCAGTTTAGGCTTTGCTTTGTTTTTGTCCTGGGAGACACGGAAATACTCTGTTTTTAGAAAATCCCAGGAACACCTGTTTTTGGCTATTCTTTTAAAAATTCTGTTAAAATTTCCATTGCTGAGATTCTTCTTTCCAGAATCCACATTTCACAACAGAGAAAGGAAAGTAATAAAACTGTTTGAAGCAGCATAAGGCACAGCCCAAATCCATTACACGCCTCGCCATCTTTGTCTGTTCTCTGATCTTGAGGGTACATTATGTCAGATTCCAGGAACGAATTTTCCACTTGAGTTTCAGAAAAACATAGGGCAAGGATATTATGTTTACCTAAGTAAAAATATGATTTTTAAGTATTGTATTCCTGAATGGGCAATGTATGGGGTTAAAATCTTTTCCAAGAAACTACTAACAGAGATATTAAGGAAAGGATTGTGGTTCAGAGTAACAGCCACACATCTGATTTTTAAACAGCTTTGGAAATAGATTTGTCCTTGACTACCAGTGGAAATCATATTGCATGGAATGTGAAAAAGTATAAAATTTCTCAATATGCTGTTCTAGACCTTTCCTCCAGAGATAACAACAGGAACGCCTATGTTTCTTGTAGAGCTACACATTACCTTGCAGTGGCCGTGGGAATACTCCCTGGAAATATCCTTTCCGTGGAAATCCAACCTTCGTGTGAACTGCTCTGATCCAGAAAGAACGTGGGTCGTGGATCACTGCTCTGCACTCTCGGGAGCAGCGTTTCTCCCCACTTGAACTGCATTCTTTGATTTTAGCCAATTCAGTGGGGTTTATTTTTCTAATATCTATTTCATATTCTGTTTAAGGGCTCCTTGTTACCACACACAAATCTCGGGACTCCTTCACCAGGGTCACACTTGCTCTTCTCGTAACCCTGACTGTGACTACTTTTGCCTGTAATCTTTTTTAGTTTACTAACAGATGATACCTTGTTAAGTAAAAAGGCTATGAAGTAGCTGGAGACTTGGGGGGCTCTTCTGGGTGTTTCTTGCTTGTCTGTATCCTGTGTGTTTGATTTCCAGGGTGTTGAGTTTGGTAGGAGCCCAGCTCGTGGTGAGGAGTCGCGTTCTTCCTGTCAGGGAGATCCTCAGAGTGCTGGGCTGAGAGTTCAGTGTTTCAAATTGTTTTGTAAAGGACTCAGCATTTGATCAGAAGTCAATGCCAATGTTACAAAATTTCTTGCTAGCATGCAAGGGACCTCAGGCCATGTTTGGCACAATGACTCTCCATATTCAAATTCCCTTTAAGAATGGGACATATCTTCTGGCCATTTGAACCCGGGTGAATCTTGTTGAGATTTACTTTGACTCAACACCATGGATTAGAAGTGTCATGGACAGTTATTAGTTGGGTGGGCCTCAAGATACCCTTGTGCTGCTTTTCTTTACCCTGAGGACCCTGCCCAGACACCACGAGAACAAGCCTGGGTAACAAGAGGGACAATGAGAAGCATGTGGACCAGCTGCCTTCACTGCTGTAGCTGACACCCGGCCAAGTCCAAGCAGAGGCACCTCACTGCCCTGCAGATGGTCATTGTGCGTAACAGAGTCTAGCTGAAACCAGAAGAACCGATTGGCTCAGCCCAGTCAAAGACATCAACTCCTAGAAGCACAAGCTAAATATGTAGTTATTTGTATCACCCAGTTTTTGAGGATGGTTTACTGCACAGAAGTAGAAAGCTGATTTAGAAATTTGTCTCTAGGTCCATCCCCCTCCCTTCCCTTTATTCCCCTTTATCTGATCCACTGAACTTCTATTCTCCCCATCCCCATGGAATGAATCTGACATACCTTCCCATATACACATATGAACACAGCACAGTGAGTCTCAACATTGGGACACCCACAAGACTGGGATCCTAATTAGAATAAGATATATTCCATGCTTGTATAAATACATCAAAATAGACTCTACTGTCACGTATAACCAAAAAGAAAATAAATAAAATTTTAAAAAAAGAAATCTGTCCCTAGATATAGGATATTGCCATAATAACCAAAAATATGTGTGATTGTGTTTAGAACCAAGCTAGCAGGCTCTGAAAACGTAGAGAGGAAATTGTAACAGAAACTGAGAAACTGGCAAGCAAATCACTAACAAGGGTAGGCAAAATAATGTGGAAATTGATACTGAAAACAGAGTGACACGTTGGTGTAGCAGTGAAACTGTGGCTGGAATAATTTGACAGAAAGCAGATGGAAAATACACTTGATAAATGTCTAGATTTGGCCAAGCTCTTCAGTTCTCCAGAATGTGGAAGCATCAGATGACCAGAACTTTCTGTGTTGGGCAATAAAACTGTTTCTCTATCTCTGGTCCTCGCAACCAGCAAAGCTTCTCAAAATCAAATGAGTTCTGGGGGAAAAGATTACATCAAGGTCTTTGGTGAGACCTAGTAGCACTAAGTAAAGCGGTCCTAGAGAACGCTGCGAGCTGCATTGAAGTGGTTCTAGAAATTGTCAATGCATCTTAATTCATCATTCTGACACCCTGAAGGCACCTGTAAGTCAGGATTTCATCTTCCAACATAGTCTTGTAGGAGCAGAACCTCACTCACGATAAAGGGCCAGGGTCAGTGTCCCTATAACAAGACAGGCTAACAAGAGAAAAGCACCACCACTTTGTAATCAAAATTATGCACGACATAGGAGCTTTCAGAAACGAAGATGCGAGGCCCTGCAGACTCATTTGTTTTATGCTTAGGTTCAGGGAAGCATGGACAGCCAGGTAGAAATGTGATTTTTTTTAAAAAGAGTTTGACCTAATGGTAATAAACTGAGTTTGGAGGTCCAGCAAGGCCTATCCAGATTCTTCTTGGCCCTCTCTGTGTAGCATTTCTTCCTTCTGACATGAGAGTCTTGTGATCTATGGAGACAAGGTGGGCCACAGAATTTCCTTATGGCCAGCTCTATGGCTGGCTTAGTGGAGGGGTTTCTATGTCCTGCCCCAATTAAGAGGCAATTCTGGTTTCTATGACCCAGTTTGGAGGAATAAGGGGAGCAGGAGAAGAATGGGCAGAAGATCAGAAAGTCCTCCTTACTGACTTCATTTTCAGCAGCACACCAAGGTGCTGTATTCTGTGAAGAACACAAAAGGTTAATGGTTAGAACAAACTGTGAACGTGACTTTTGAGTCCTGAGGGCAGCCAGTCGAAATTTCTAGATGCTGGGCTTGAAGCATCTTCAGAGGGGGTGAGGGCAGGCCTTGACAATCTGACAGACTTTGCCAGTTTGAAAATTGTATCAGGTGCCCTGTGAACTTTCTGAGTAGTCCACACCGCAGCAGGCAGGAAAGCTGTTCATACATGAGCCACCTGGTGACTTCACTGGAGTTTAAATCAAGTTGTCTAGCTTCAGCTTGCAGGACTCAAACCAAGGAAAGTTTTCATTCTAGTGATTCCAGAAGGGCGAAAGAAAAGTCACAGCTTCTGGGACCTCAGCTAATTGAATGTATCAAAATGATGAGCACAGAACCTGCCCATTTTGGAAGAATGTGTTAGCCTCACTAGAAACAGCTCAGAGTCAAAGTCATCACAGTGGGGAAGTTTTAATTTGGAAACTGCAGAAATTACTATGAGCAACCTTGCTAACGATGACCCAGGGCAACAATCAGACAGGCCAACCAAGAAAAGAGCAAGCATCCCTTAACTCGACCCCTTGTTGGAATAAAAGTTTGTAGATGAACTGGTCATAGTTCCAGAATTCTTTCTCAGTAATAACTTTAAGTCTTAAAGTCACGTTATATTAAGTAATACATGAGGCAGGAGAGATTAGGGACTTTTGTCTTAGGCCTCACCCCACCTCAGTAAGCAGAGCTGACCTGAGGCTAAGGGCCTCCCTTTCCTCCTGCCCCTTGCAGTTATCAGAAAAGCAAAGTTCCCTAAAGTGCCATCTGTAAGATCCTGGTTTTTCAAAAAGGTTGCCTAACCATCCTGAGGAGCACATGCATAGTGAACCCATAGAAACCTAAAAGGGAGACCTCCTACTTCAGGCCTCACACATACGACTTGCAACTCATGCATCAAATGTAAAACTCTGGAATGAACATGTAGTGCATGCGCCATAGGCATTACCGGCAAGGCTCAGGAATCTGTCAATCATCCCTCACTTAGCATAAACCACTCCCAGCAAAAAGCCCACCAAAAGCAAAGAACTCAAAAGAGCATGTAAGCCCCCAAACCTCTGAGTCCCTGGGCTGAGGCCTTTGTCATGTCCCTGCTGCAAGGACACAGAGCAGCTTCCTCCAGTAAACTCTTAACTGCCACTGATTGTCTGGGTGAATTCTTCTCACTGCCCATGCGCCTGCCGTCACCCAGGCCTCATGACAATACATATTCGTTAAGTGTCTGAGTCATTTGTAAGGAGGCTAAAATACTCAAACACTAATCGCTGAACATAGATTTAGAGTATATATACTTTGACATCTTGTTTTTATATAGTATAGAGAAGTTATATTTTTATATAGTATAAAGAAGTTATATTTGGATCTATAAATAAACAAGGAAAAATTATGCTATGAAGAAACATGTTTCTAAGAATCATGAAATGTTTCTCATTTAAAAAATGCTGATAGAAAAAATTGAAATTGCTTACTTCTTAGGTACCGACTAGGCATTATGAATGCTAGAGTTTTAAAAATTAATTAATGTATGGTTGTCACATTGACTTCATATTTGAGGAAAGTGAGGCATGTTTTTGGTGAGTGAAGCTTACATGAAAGATGGACTTTAATGAAGCGAGGGCAAAGGTAATTTTTGTCCTAAAGTAGAATGGCTGGTTGTTCCAAAATGAGGAAGAGGAAAGAGGTAGGTTTGTGGAAGATGAATTTTTGAGAAATGAATTTTAAGTGTGATTGAGCTAGCTAAAATTACAAGGAAATTATTTAGACATATTTCTATAAAACAATGAGCATCAATATCAAAGGCGAACTGATGCAAGATTAGAATTTGGTCCTTTCTTAAAACAACAAAGTTTCCTTGGAGCATTGACACGTATTAGGGAAAGTGCAGGGTTGTCCTTGGCCTTTCAGGTAATCGGCACAGGACACAGGGACTGCATTTCATCAGTGATTCCCGGGCTTCATCCTGTCTTTTTAAGTCTTCCGGTCACTTAAGAAAACCGGGTCCTCTCCAGTGAAGAGTTAAGGGTTTTCTGCAATGAGACAGCTTTCTGAACTTGCCTTTGAAGTCTTTTTTTTTTAATATTTTTTTAGTTGTAGATGGACACAATGTCTTTATTTTATTGCTTTGTATGTGGTGCTGAGGATCGAACCCAGGGCCTCACGCATGCGAGGCAAGCGCTCTACCGCTGAGCCACAATCCCAGCCCCCTTTGAAGTCTTTTAATTATCACAAAGGCTGAATGAAGGGATATTATTTTCCAGTGACCGATGATCCTATTTTGATCAAGTGTTTTAAACTTTTGGTACTTTTAAAAAAGCTCCTAAAGGCACATTCTAAATTAAATCTATTCCTTGATCCCAAATGAACTTTGAAATTTTCCAGTTGAGTCCCTGGAAACCTTAAAGGATGTGTCTCTCACATTAGAAAAAGACATTAAATTATTTAGACTTATTTGACATATTGGATCATAGAAGAGGCATTATCAAATGATAACAGTGATAAATTTCCTTCAAGTTATATTTATGGATAAAGTATTGATATGTGTGTTCTAAAATCTGTATGAGATTTTAGAAAACTAATATGTTATCAGTAAAATGTTCAGTGCTACGGAAATAACCCAATTTTCTTATCAATTAGTGGCTACAATAAACTTTCATCAGATTCTTCGTCATCCGCACAGAATGGTTTTGATTCCTCTCTAAAAGCATTTGTAGTAGCTACAGTTCAAAATTACCTCTTCTTGGGGATGACAGGGTGGGGGCCTCAAGGGTAGAAAATAAACAAATACAGGTAGATACAGGTTTCTCATAATCTTCAGATAATAGCCCTAGTCTGGCCAAAAATCCCCAGAACTCGAATGAAGAGATTGGCTGGTTTATAAAACTACTAACCTATCATCAACTAGAACAAGGACCAATTAAATACCAAGAAAAGAAAACTAAAGGCTGATATCTTTGATGGACATTGACACAAAGGATACTAAATAAAATAGGAGAAAACTGAATTCAACAGCACATTAAAAGGATTGTATACCATGACAAGCGGTACTTACTCCCAGGATGCAAAAATGGCTCATTCTACACAAATAAATTATTGTGACACACCATCCTAACAGATCCTTTTAGTAGATGTAGGAAATGCATTTGAAAAAATCCAATGTTCTGCAATGATTTAAAAAAAAATCTTCGGAGTTTGCTATTAAAGGAACTTACTTCAATATAAATAAAGGCCATTTGTGAAGAGCACACAGATAACATGATCCTCAACTGTGAAAGACTGTAAGACTTTCCTCTAAGACCAGAAGCAAGGCAAAGATACCTCGTTCCATTCAGCATGGTACTAGAAGTCCCAGCCAGAACAATTAGGCAGGAGGAAGAAAGAAAGTGTACCCACGTACACAAGCAAGAAGAAAAATTGTCTTTTTGCAGATGGTATGACCTTATATATAGAACAACCATAAGGACTCCACAAAAGAAAAACTGTTAGAAATGTTAAATGGATATCATAAAGTTGCAGAATATAAAATTAATATATAAAAATCATTTGTATTTCTAGCTGGGTGTGGTGGTGCATTCCTGTAATCCCAGTAGCTCTGGAGGCTGAGACAAGAGGGTTGCAGATTCAAAGCCAGCCTCAGTAATTTAGTGAGGCCCTAAGCGACTTAGTGAGACTCTGTTTCAAAACACAAAAACAAAAGGGCTGGGGATGTGGCTCAGTGGTTAAGCACCCGGAGTTTAATCCCTAGTACCCCCTCAAAAAAAATCATTTGTATTTCTAAACACTAATAATGAATTACTAGAAAAGAACTTAAGGGGGAAAAATCCACTTACAATACCATCAAAAAGTCAGGACTGAACAAAGAGTCAAAAGACTTGAGTGCTGAAAACTGCAAATCATCTGTCAAAGAAATTAAAGAGGACACAAATAAGTGGAAAGACATCATACGTTCGTGGGTCAGAAGGCTTACTGTTATTAAATTTCCATATTACACAAAACTATCTACACATTTCATTCAATTCCTACCCAAATCCCAATCATTTGGTTTTTTTACAGAAATAGAAAAAAATGACTCAAATTCATGTGGATCCACAAAAGCCCTTGAGTAGCCAAAGCAATTTTGAGAAGAACAGATGGAGGGATCACTCCTGCTGATTTCCAAATATATTTTACAGGGCATTGTAGCTCTGGGATAGAAAGGGAAGTTTAGACCAACGGAACAGAAATGGGGCCAGAAACAAAGCTGTTACGGTCTACTGGCCTTTGACCCGCTGCCACGAATAAACATCGAGGGAAGCAGAGTCCCTTCCAGGAACCTCAGTGTCCACGTCAAAGGAGTGAGCTGCACCTTCGCCCGTGGCATTCTCCCGGAGAGAACCGAGCTTTCACAGGGTACTGGGAGCAGCTAGAACCCACTGAGACCACAGCACAGAAGCCTGAAAAGCGTGGAGATACAAGTCGAGTCCCGCGGGGGCTGAGATGCCCGTGGGAGGATCTAGAGGAGAAGGGAAGTGAGCTGGGCGGGGCTGGTGGAGATGGTTTGGGAGAGTGAGGGAGGAGCCAAGCATAGCCTGGCTTGCATCTCTGGAAAATGGTGCCCCCGTGCTGGGAGCATCCTGTTAGCCTGGACCATGGCAGTCAGCCTTTGTAAGATGAAGGGAAGCCGGGCGTGGTGGTGCACGCCTGTAATCCCAGCACTTAGGGAGGCTGAGACAGGAGGATCGCGAGTTCAAAGCTAGCCTCAGCAAGGGCGAGGCGCTAAGCAACTCAGTGAGACCCTGTCTCTACATAAAACACAAAATAGGGCTGGGGGTGTGGCTCAGTGGTCGAGTGCCCCTGAGTTCAATCTCCAGTACTAAAAAAAAAAAAAAAAAAAAAAAAAAAAAAAATGAAAGGAAACCTCTGAAAGTGAATCTTAAATGGAAAGCCTTGTAAAATAGAAAACAAGACATTCTAGTTAAAGGTGGGCAGGAGGAGGTCTAGCTGGAGGAGGGGTGCTCAGCTCCGTGTGCCTCACCTGTGTCACTTCTCTTGCACCCCCAGCCCACCCAGAACGTGCCCTGAAAATCCTGGGTTACACGGTTTTGAAAGTCACCTTTGGCTGTCCAAGAGGCAGTGTAATAGGTGACAGTGGCTCTGGGTGCAGAGGACCCTGAATTTAAATCCAGCCTCTAATACATACTAGTGATAGGTGGGTGAGTACCCGACATCAGCTTCTGCACCTTAAGTTCCTCAGGTGCCAAATGGGGGTTAACAGTAGTACTTAGCTGACAGTACCTTGTAAGGACTTAGTGATAGGATTCATATAAAATGTGTGGCTCATTAAATGGATGGAGAGATGGATGGATGGATGGATATGATAGGATTTGCTAAGTATTGTTAGTACTTTCATTTTGGGTAAGAATAATGGGGTGTGGTTTTATGGGCTTTTCGTGTTCTCTGCACATTTATACAGGATGGTATCGTAAAGTGTTGGGACAACCTCTTCCTCCTTATCTTCTGGAAGGGTTTCTATTATAGCTGGTGTTCTCTCTTCCTTACATGACAGATTCCTCCTGTGAAGCCATCTGGGTCTCCAGTTTTCTTTGTAGACATGTTTTTAATTATGAATTTAATTTCTCTAACAGATAAAAGGTTAGTGAGAGAGGGGAATTGTAATAACAGAGGAATTCTCATGTAGCTTTCCAGAAAGCATCTAGAATGTGGGTTAAACACATAAATATGAATTTAAATAAGTCATTTGGAAAGTGAATTTGAGATGTTTCTACTTTGTCGAATTAACTGACAAAGAGTCGATGAATAATTCTCATGGATTATTTCAGTACCAGAGACTTCCACCGACCTATTGTGAGAAAGTAAATGTAATGGGTGAGAAAGAACGAAAGAAAGAGAGGGAGTGAGGGAAGCAGGGAGGAAGGGAGGAAGGACCAACTGTCCCACACCTTTATAAGCAGTTGACAGTGACTTTTAGTGGACACACTTTGACACCCTCAGAAGGAACTGACATAGAGCATACCTAGAGAAAAGGTGTGAAATTCACCTAATTATTTTCAACAAATATTAAATGGGAAGTAGCAACACTGAACACGAGGCAAAAATAATTCAAGGCAACAGATTCCACCTTGCTGAGCAGGCGTGACGTATATAGACAAAGCAAACAGGGAACCGTGAAGTCTGACCACGGCCTTGGAAGCAGAGGAGAGTTGAGGAGGAGACCTCCAGGGTGCCCCCCGTGATGGTTATGAATCTTTAGCGCCATTACCATGGAGGCCCCTGGTAGGCTCTTCTCAAGTGCTCACAGCGATTTGCCAGAATCAGCATTGATGTTTTAGAGATGAAAAGGGAAGTACATGGACCTGTGGAAATTGCTGAAAGTCACACTGCAATTTGTCCTGGGCTCTGTTCTACCACTTCAACCCACCATTCTCCTTCCTCCTATCTGATTACCCTCTTTTCTTTTAAATAAAAATGACTCACTGAGGACCTCAGTGACTGTCATTGGAAATTTGTATTTTGCAATATAAGATGCCGGTTCAGAGTTGATTGGTGCACACCTGTAATCCTAGCTACTCAGGAGGCTGAGATGGGAGGATATCAAGTTGGAGGCCAGCCTCAGAAACTTAGCAAGACCCTATATCAAAATAAAATAAGGGAATAAGATGGACAACAATGCCCTAGGTACATGTATAACTGTACATCATGTACAACAAGAGAAATGAAAAGTTGTGCTCCATTTGTATACAACAAATTAAAATGCATTCTACCATCATGTATACCTAATTAAAGTAAATAAAACAAAAAAAGTAAAGTAAAATAAGGGCTGGGGATGTATTTCAGTGGTTAGGGCACTTGCCTAGTCTGGACAAGACTGTGGGTTTGATCCTCAATACTAAAAAAAAAGCAATTATTTGTGCACACCTGTATCAAGACATTCATGATACCCCATAAATATGTACTCTTTAATGTGTTAATTTTTTAAAGTTGATTATTTGAAGAGCAATGTAAAATGGATAATAGCGAAGAATGTATGAGCTCTAAATACACAAGATTTACTTTCATGATTCTCAGTCTTTTAAGTAAATTTTAAGAGGCAATTCAAACATTCTTCAAATAACTTCTTTCAAGATGTGTGGAATATATTGCTTTAGGCTGATTTTCAAAGGGACAGTGTATTTGGATGCACAAATTCCGGTGATTTTGTTTATAAAAAGGAACTTCTTTTTCTAAAAATGAATCTGTTTCATTGACATTATTTTCAAAGATAAATAACTTTTTTCTTTTTTCTTTCTTTTTTCTTCAAATAAGAATTGTCTTTCAGACTTCTGATTCTAAAAGAGAAAAAGTGACCCCTAGTGATCTGAATCCTCATTAGTACTGGAAAGTACTGAGGAAATGAGCGTTCTGAAATAAGGCAAAACATTAGAATTATAAGGAATTTTCACAGATTTACCTGTAATTTGAACAGGGCTCGTGTTTAACGAAATAGTTAATTACAATGAAATCAGAACTTTATCTGTGACTTCTCTTTTGATCCTTGTTTTTTACATTCAGCGGAATGTTTTGGCTGTCCAGCTTGGTATAGACTTTTTGGAAACAGGGTTCATTATTATTATTTACCTGAAAACTCCTTATACAAAATAGTGGGGTGCACATAAAATGCATGTTGTGAATTTTTAATGAATGGGTAATTTAATTAGCTTCACTGGTGACTAACACAGGGTCTTGCCAATAAGGAGTAGAGGAGAGATAAGAACCCAGTTCTTGGTCCTAATTCATTAGTCTCTGAGCAGCTTCTATGTTCCAAGGTAAAGATGGAAAAACGTGCCATTTTTCTTCACAGTATGGCTCTTTGTTGTTTTGTTTTGTCTGAGACAGGGACTCTCTACAGTGCCCAGACTGTCTGTCCCCCCAGCTCCTGGGCTCAAGGGATCCTCCACCTGCCTGGGCCTTCCCAGCAGCTGCCACCATAGGGGGACCCCATATGCCAGGCTCCTCACTACAGGTTTATTTGTGTCTCTGTGTGTCACTCATCTAGACTTTGTTCCTCTGGGGAATTTTTCTAACACCTTCAGAATCCATTACACCCTTTTCTGCTGCGTTCTTCTAGCGAATCCTGCACCTAACTGTGGACTGTGCTTTTCACTCTGGAAACTCCTCACTTAAGCATCTGTGTCCCTTCTAAGACAGGGGGTCGCCCCTTGGGACGGTGTGAGGATAACTGTGTTGGCTCGGCAGTACTAGGACAGGCCCTGGGCGAGCCCTTTACCTAAGGGATAACTGAGTCCCTACAGCCAGTTGGACAGGTGGCTCGCGTTGTCCCTTTTTAGGCATGTTGAGCAACATATCCGAGATCACAGACTGCGAAGTGGCAAAGCTTGAAACTGAGCCCGGCCCTACCTGCCCCAAAGGTGGCAATCATTTCAGGTTTCACGTAACCCACTCTGGTCTGCACACCGCCTGTAAAACGGAGGACCCCGGCTCGCGGCTCCGCCTCTTTCGGCCAGGGCGAGGTCGGCCGCCAGCGCGCCCTCTAGTGGCGAGCCTGCGCCCTGCTCCGAGACCGCAAGCGCAGCTCGGTGCTACGAAGAGGCGACCGAAAGGATGGGTTCAGTCCCAGGAAAGGAAGGATCTCATTTCCACGTCGGACTTGATAAGGACCTCGGGATCGAGCACCTAAAAGAAGCTGTTCGCTCCTTTCCCGTTGGTGTTTAAAGCCCTCTACGATTTGGCCAGCACTGGACATTCCCAAGTGAAGATGCACAGCGGGATTATCCAGGGTGCTGTACAGACTGGTTTTCCATGCGCCCGGGTTCTAAACCTACTGAATCCGAATCTGGCAGAGAACTCCTAACATCCCTCCATCTCTCTCTCTCTCTCTCTCTCTCTCTGTCTCTCTCTCTCTCTCTGTCTCTCTCTCTCTCTCTCTCTCTCTCTGTGTGTGTGTGTGTGTGTGTGTGTGTGTGTGTGTGTGTGTGTGTAGGATTGAACCCAGGGCCTTGGGCATGTAGGCAAGTACTGTACCATTGAGTTTCAGCCCCAGTGCAGCTTATTAGTTTTCATTCTGAAAGCACTTGCCATCAGATTCCTATGTGCCCAGCCCAGCACCTATCCTAAAACACCTCTTAGGCTTTGCCATCCCTTACTATTCCTCACCACACTTCTTCCAGGAAAAAATAGTTTGTCCACCTGCTATAGTTTGAATGGGGACTGTTCCCCAAAGTCACATGCCTGGAAGGCTTGGCCTCCTACCTGGGTGCTATTGGGAAGTGGTAAAACCTTTAAGGCGTGGGGCTTATGGGAGGAGGTTATGTCCTTGGGGTGTGCACTTACAGGGGACAAAGGCCCTGGCCCCACCTGTCATTTGCGTCTGTCGGTCTGTCTGTCTCACCTCCTGGCTGCCCAGCTTCCTCATGATGTGCTGCCCCGCCACAGGCCCAAAGGCAAGGATCCAGGCGATCCTGGACTGAGACATGGACTAAGCTTTCCAGCTGCTGGACCGCTCCCACCCTTCCAAGTCCAGCCAATGTGCCAGAGCCTCCTACTTGTCCAGGCCCAAGTGGCCTTTCCCTTCTCGGAGTCCCAGTGTCATTTCTTACTGATCCTACTACATATCTGTTCTATGTTCCCTTAAGTCAAGGTCACTCAGGTGTAGCCACAAGAGGGGACATAGGCAAGGCATAGGAGAATGGCTTGTGTATGTCCAGGTCCCAGAGAGACCATCCCTGCAGGCTGCATTGGGGTCCCACAGGAGCAGTACCCAGGGAGCAGCCTCCACCAAGCAGGTGGGGGCTGAGGGACAGTGAGGACCTGCAGGCAAGGGCCTACTGGGGCTCAGGCTGTGGTCACAGAAAGATGTGATGGGATTTCACTGGTGAGTTTAGATGTTACCCGTTCAAGGTCAGGGGAAGGCAGCAACCGGCATTTTCACACTGGTGTCCCTGGTTTCCATGTTTCAACTTTGCTTCGATTCTTAAAATTTAACTTTTAATATTATTATTTAATCGTAGTAAACATTTTACTCCATTTCAGCTTCTTTTGTCTTATCCTTATATACCTTATTCTTTTTTTTTTCCCCCAGTACCAGGGATTGAACTCAGGGGCACTCAACCACTGAGCCACATCCCCAGCCCTATTTTGTGTTTTATGTAGAGACAGGGTCTCACTGAGTCGCTTAGCGCCTCGCCCTTGCTGAGGCTGGCTTTGAACTCACAATTCTCCTGTCTCAGCCTCCCTAAGTGCTGGGATTACAGGCGTGAGCCACCGCACAAAAACAAGTATTTCATTTCATATTATAAAAGTAGGTGAAAGGTGACGGCTATACAATAATGTAAATCTACTTAATGCCACCTTATTCTTCCTTAAACCTTCTACCTTTCCTGGCCTTGTTTTTTCTCTTTTCCTTTTCTCCTCCTTTAGCCTGTAGATCCCTCAGCAGCACCCATAGGAGCTGGCAGGGCCAGTCTTTCCCCTGATGACCAGCCATCTCACTCTGGCCAGTAGGTTTTTTGCTCCACTTGAGGAAAGCTCTTCAAAACCCTCACCTGACACCCAGTTTTCCCACTGGCTATAATTCCACATGTGAGTCTGGCACTTCTGAGTTCCTGGGTTGTTGTTTCTTCCTAAATTCTCGTGCCATTTGGGGCTTTACCTACACAACATACATGTAAAATGGATTCTCTGACATATAGAGACAAATAGCCAAGAGAAAAGTGCATGTGGCAGCACAGGCAGCTGCCACCGGAAGAGACCCCTGGGCTGAGCCCCATCTGACCAGCCTTGCTCCTGGCAGAGCACAACAGGGTGCTGAGCTGCACATGGGTGCAGGCCAGCTGGGAGTGCTCTTCCCTCCAAGTGACTCTGCTTCTGTCTAGTGGGTCATAGGAAGGCCCTACTTAGCAGCCTCTCGGAGTTGTCTTTAAGTTTCTGTCTTGCATTATAAAGTTTACCATAGCTTTTCAAAAGAGATCCCTATAAATCTGTTTGATGGCACACTTAATTTGTTAGGATTTTCATTTGACAATCCAAATCTGCTGGAATGCCATGACCTATGAAGAAGGAAAGCCATTTGCTCGGACATAAGCCTCATTCCCCTGGTAAGAGCCTGTAGGAAGGCGCCCACGCTGGACTTCTCTGTCTCCACAGAAGGCATGTGTAGGGTGGTAGACTCAGAAGCTCCAGGATCAGCGTTCAGGTTGCTGATGGAAATCCTGCAGTCTGCACACTCTTTGTCTAGATATCTTATATTTCCTGAAGGAAACTTCTCTCTATACAGCAAGTTCACTTTTTTTTTAATGAACAATTTCTATTCGTAAGTAGCTTTTTTCTTCTGTGTATAGAAAGTGATACCCTTGTAAAATTCCTGAGAACAGGGACAGGGTCAGCATTTTCTACCTTCTGTCTTCCTGTTTGTATCCACTTAGTTCACACGCAATTGTTCTGTGTACCATTAGGTGAACAGAATATGATTCATCTCTGTTATTCAATCTCCATATTTTTAAATATTTTGTTTCACATAAAAGTGGGTGAAAGGGTGATGGTTATACAATAATGTAAATGTACTTAATGCCACTTAGTGATATACTTAAAAAGGCAAAAACAAGGAAAAGTAGAAGACTGGCAGGATGGTTAATTGACTTTAACCAATTTTGCGTGGTGGGTTAATTAATTTTAGCTCCACAGCAAACCGTGCAAACCCTTGGTGGCATACAAAAAAACCTGTGTTTTCTTCACCTATGGGCTTCAGCCCATATCGATGGACTTGCCTGGAAGCTTCTGCTGGTTTTCTCCGAGGTCACTTGGATCCAAGGGTTGTCTGGAGGTTGGTTGATTCGGGCTGGACCTGGCTGATGGATCTTTATTCCAGGCGTCTCTCATGAGCACAGGGACAACCCAGGCATGTCCTGCTCAAGGTGCTGGTGGGTGTAAAGAGAACAAGTCTCAAGCACACCATCATTTCAAGCCTCTGCTGTCATTTCTGCAGAAACTGAAGATCAAGCTTTTGAAAGGAAGGTTATATCTTATGCTACTTTATAACACACAGCTATTAAATTGGTATTTTAGAAAACTAGACAATTTAGAGTTTTCTTATTAAAGTTATGAATTAATCTGGCTTGTGGTAATATATTATTTTTGAAGAACATCTAAAAATATGTATCAAATTTAAAGAAATTTGTTAAATACTTTTAATGCAAAATATCATGGGGGATACTCTGTAGAAGCTTGGGTTTTGTTTTTTTAGGACCCATTGTTCAATCTGAGTGGAAAAAGGCAGAAATGAACATCTTAAAGGCTGAATGATAAGGAAACAGGCTACTGTTTTGAGCTAATTATTGCTCCATAGGATTCAGAGAGAAGAGAGATCAGTCTGCCCCGGAATAGTCATAGAAGACCTCGTAAATGACCAGGAAGGTTGTCATGAATTTCTGAACCCTCCCTTCCCTTCCACAGTTCACCAACAATTACAGGTGATTCTACTGGCCAAGAATTCTCTTCTGGCTTTATCTTTTCATCCACAGTGCCACCAATCCTGAAGCGCAGTGATGTTTTTCTAAATTGTAGACTACATTTAGTCACATCTCCCTAATCTGTTCTCAGTGCTCCTGAATGGGCTCTCCTCCTGCAGTGCAAAGAGTGCCACCTGATTGGGTTCCTAAGCCCAAGGCACAGGGTCTTTCTTGATGGTGCCTAACTTGGCCACATTCACAAAGCCATTGGGTCCACAGCCAACTTGAATTATTCTGAGGTTCACCTCCAGAGCCTGTGCTTATCCAGAAGCTCATCACATGCCTGGCTTTGTCTCTTGGGAGATCTGGTTCCTTGACAGGGCCATCAGGACTGGATGGTTTGGATCTGTGTCCTCAGTGCTCTGGCCGGGTCAGACGGTCAATAATGATCTGCTGAACAATTTAGAAAAAAACTGTTACCGTGAAGTTGCTATATCACTCAGGATCCAATCAAGAAAACAGAGCTCACGCCAGGCAATTTAATAGGGATGTTTAATAGAAAGGAATAGCTGCAAAAGTCTCAGAAGGAAACCTCTGAAAGAAAGTGGAAAACTAGATCCTTCATCCTTTCGCAGGAGACGTTCCAACAGGGTTGGGGAGGGCTCGGCATACGACCCTGAGTGCGTGCCACCGCCGTGAACCCCGCTGGACGATGCGTTCCCGTGCTCTGTCCTCGGTGAGACCTGCCTGGACGCCGATGTCGCGGCGATGGCCCGCGCGCCCCTGTGGCGCGGTCCGTGCACACTGCGCTGGGCCGTCCCGGCCGCCAGGCTCCTGGGCCCCGCGCCTGGGCTGCTAATCGGGCCGTCCGCGGGGAGCGCTCCCTGAGGCCTAAATCATGGCATTCGCGCGGCGGCCAGCGCGGCCCTACTCTGGGCCGGGAAGCGCGCGGCTCGCGCTGGGGCTGCGGCCAGGGACGTCGAGAGGCGGAGCTTAAGAGCGCGGAGGCGGGGACCTCCGAGGCGCTGCTCTGCTCATGGTGCCAGCGATCCAGCACGGCCTCTCCAAGTCCCCCTGCGGCCCCTGGCCCCGCGCTCGGACGGGGCTGTCCTCTCTCTTGACGGAAGGCCAGGGCGTCGGACTCCGCAGCTTGGTTTGCGGTTCAGGGGGCCCTGGCCCGCAGCCCCGCGCCCCGGCCCGCAACCTCTGTCCCTGTCATTGGAGATGCTTGTCGGGCGCCACCTGGCGGCCACTTCTGTCCGGAGTGGAGCCGCGAAGGCCGCGCCAATGCTGGGACCCTAGTAGAGCCGTGAGGAGTCACCAGAGACCCGGAGGCCAGGCATAGAGGCCAGGCGTGGAGGCCAATCCCACCTCCCCTACATAGAAAGCTCCACGAACCCAAGAGCTGGCAGGGCCGGGTCCCTTTGTCCACCTGAGTCAGCCCTCCCTTCCCAGGATCTGCACCTGAGTGCCCGCGTCACCCAGAGCCTGCTGATCCTGTCCCCTTTCCTTCCTGGGCCCGTCCTTGGCCTGCGTGCAACACCTTTCATGGCGGAAACCTAGGGCTCTGCTTGCGGAGGCATTTCCTAAGAACAAGGAGAAAGGCAAAGGACAGACACCTGCTCTTAAATAAATGCCAGGAGACCCAGTGGAGGGGGTGGTTTGGTTCGCACATGGTTTTGTTTTCTTTTATTGTTCTTGGCTGTTCTGAAAAGCCTTGGTGCCTGGTTGGGTTAGGTTTGTGCAAGCGTTCTCCCTCCTGTCTCCGCCCTGTCGTCATGACCAATGGCTGTGCACCTCCCCGCCCCCATGTATCTGCAAACTCCTCTCTGGGGTTCCACAAGCATCCCTACCGGTCCATTACTTAGCCCGGTCCCTCCTCCAGCCCCGGGCGATGTGACCTCACGCACTTGCACCTACCGCCTGCCAATGGCCAGGGCTCAGAACTAGCAGTTTGCTCTCCAGGAAAAGGCAGGCTGCATGCCCCCCACCCCCACCAGCACTCTATGCAGCACCTGCCTTGTTTGTTTGGGGGGTTGCTGTCTGATGGGGGTGGGGTCCTTCATTGGCTGGCTCCCTAGAAGGATTTACAGAACTCCTACCAAGGTCAAACTAGGCCTGCTCCAGGACCACCTGAGATCCCCTCTGTCGGCAAAAACTGCCCGAGGCCTCCTGAGCTCATGGGGAAGACATGAACAAGAACAAGACTTCCCCAAACCTCAGAGGCCAAGTCCCAGGAGCTAGGCAAGGCCAGGCCTGTCTTTGGGACGTCAGTAAGTTCTCAATCCCCAGGCCCTCTAGGTCAACCCTTTACTGCACATTTGTTATTGTTCTTTTCTCTGGGATAAATGGAGTTGCCAGGCTGTAGGGGACTTTGTCCAACTAGCACTTTTTGGGGGGTTGGTGTTTATGGAGCTATGCTGAGCTGAGCGCGGTGGCACACACCTGTAATCCCAGTGGCTGGGAGGCTGAGGCAGGAGGATCACCAAGTTCAAAGCTAGCCTTGGCACTTAGCTAAATCCTCAGCAATTTTGTGAGACCCCCACCTCATAATAAAAAATGGAAACTGGATGTGCCTCAGTGGATAAGCATTCCTGGGTTCAATCCTGGTACCAAAAGAGGGGAGGGTATGCAGTTTTCCAGAGTGGCTGTGACATTCTACATGGCCTCTGCTGACATGGGAGTGGCCTGATTTTCCACAAGCTCACCAGCATTTATGAGGTTCCTGCGGTCTGTGGAAGGCGTCTGGAGGCTGCTTCCTGGTGCTCCTCCATGAGCATCTTGACCCCACAACACGGCAGCAAGCATCTTTCCTATTCCTTTGCCTTCTACGTATCTTCTGTGAAATGCCTGTTCTGGCGTCTTTTGTCTCTTTGGTCATTGGATTCGTGCAGAACAGTGCTGTTGTAAGGATTCTTTATCCCTCCCAATCGGATATGTGGTGTCTATTTCTCTCAGTCTGCACTTTGTCATTTCATGTTCCCAAGAGGGTACTTCACAGACCCTCCGTTTTTAATTTGGATGGCTTCCTGTTTCTCTGCTTCTTATGGGCCAGGCTTTTGGTGATGTCTTCCAATTTGTTGTTTGGGTGTTTCCATGTGTTATATTTTATACATATCTATTTCTTTCACAATACATAGAATATAGTCAGGCATGGTGGCACACGCCTGTAGTCCTTGTGGCTTGGGAGACTGAGGTAAGAGGAAAATTCAAAGCCAGCCTCAGCAACTTGGCGAGATCCTGTCTCAAAATAAAACTAAAAACTAAAAAAGGGCTGGGGGTGTGGCTCAGTAGTTAAGTGGGTTCAATCCCAGGTGGCAAAATATGGGGACAGCAGTGATTTAAATCATGGCCTCTGACTCTCTCATGGCTGTACTTGCACTGGGAGCTGCCTGTGCAAAAGTGCAGGTCAAGATGGCCCCGCTGCTGTGGTGATGCCAGCCCAGGGGGCCTGTGTGCAAAGGCATGCAGCCATTATCAGCTGAGGCCTTGAGTTCAGACACAACTCCCAGGAATAGAGAATTCTGAGCAAAATAAGATGACCTTAATGTCTCCCCAGTCCTGCCTCCTTCAGATGGCCTGCTTTGCTGAAACTTTCCCACAAATAACCTTTTAATGACAAAACCTAGATAATAAATGTGCTGAGCTAGCTCCGGGTCAGTCTTCCGCCATCAGGGGCCCCCTTTCACTCTCTGTGCCTGTCTTTTCTTCATCCCCCCAATGCCCCTTGTCTGGTATCTCTTTAATTAAAGGCTGCGCTGAGAGCAGAGATGAGAGGGCCTTGGCAGTTGGCACCTGAGCAGGGACATGAGAGGCCCAGCAGGGGGATGTGTTGTGTGTATGTGTGTGTGTGTGTATACAAAAATACAATATATAACAATATAAAGATGTCTACATTATAGACAACAAAATATACGTGTCTGTGTAAAACAAGTTGAAATGACCATGGACACACGCTCCTGTGCACCGGCCTGCCCTGTGGTTGCTGAGGGCAGAAGGCATCCCTCACTATCAGTTCCAGGGGACCCTAGGCGGACCACCAGACAAGGGCAGCACCCTATCAGCAGACCCAGCCCAAGTGCCGTCACCCTTCCGTGGGGGAGCTGGCTATATCCCCAAACTTCTTAATTTTTTATTTTGAAACAAGGTGTCAGTGGCCAAAGCTGACCTCCAACTTGTGATCCTCTTGCCTCGGCCCCCTGAGTGGCCAGGATCACAGGTGTGTGTCACTATGTCCAACCTGTAGGTATTTTGATTTTTTTCTCTGAAATAAAAATAAGCTATGGCTAGAAAGGAGTCTGATAAATCACATGACATTTAAATTAAGAATCTCAGTTTATTAAAAGAAACCATTAAGACACTGAAGAGGCAAGTCACAGTGGGGACAGATCCATTCGACACCTGCAAGAGAGTTCCTGTAAATCAGCAGGACACAGCCCGGGGGACAGTGAGCAGAAGGCTTGAACATGTCACTCAGGAAAGAAAAATCCAAATGTGCTAAACTTCATCGTGTCCACGTAAATGCAAATTAAAATCTCAATGAGATAGCGCCCTGCATTTGCAGAAAAGACTGGCAACACCTATGTTAGGGGGGACTCAGCTGTGTCCCAACACTAACTTAAGAAGCAGCATACCCCAAGACTCAGGATTTCCCTGCTGGCTTAACAAACACAGGCACATATGCATGAAATGACACGGAAAATAATTACTTGTAAGAGCACAAATATCTGGAGAAAAGCCCAAGTGAAACTTCTGATTTCCAGGTTGGATATTTTCATCGTGGTCCTTGCAACAAGATAGAAAGCTACACACACTGAAAATCAATACCTTTTCTTAGATTCATCAGAGAACTGAGGTCACAGGTCAACCCAGCACCCACCCCCACCCCACCCCCGGCCCAAGTTGGAGAGACAGGTGAATTCAGAGAACCCCAGCTTACCAGGAGCAGAAGTTCAGGAACAGAAGCCAGCCCCCACAGCCAGGGCTGGTGCAGGAAGGTTTAACTGTAAACAGGGTATCTCTGGGGTTTGGGGTTCATGAGCTTGAGAGGTATAGATGAAGAGAGCCCCATCTTGTCCACTCCAGAGCCCCACAGGTGGCCAGAGTAAACATCAGAGTGAAACTTCCTCCTGCTGCCCATGGGAGAGGCACAAAGCAACTATTCTGAAATATACTGAGGGCATTCTTTTCTCCTTAACAAAAGCCTGCCCCTTCAGGTGCCTGGCCACCCTGACCACTGTGGGCCTTCCCAGAGCTTAACACTCTCGGCAGGGGGCACCCAGCTCCAGCCCCCTCCACCTTCCCTTCTCACCCAAGCTGGGGTGCAGGGTGCCCAGAGGCACCCATGAAAAACGCAGCCCAGGGCAAAGATACTCTAGAAGGCTGAGACCAACCCGCCTGCCTGCACACCTCCCTCCACAACACAGTGCTCCTATACCATGACAGCAGACTCCAAGACCCGAGAGAACAGGGGAAGAAAAGAAAAACAAGGGCACCAGAGGAAGTTTTAGTCTTTTAACATCTAAAGCTTAAGCAAAGAGTCAGGCAAAGCTTTACTTCTAGGTGAAATCATTAAACCTCACACAGAAGGCCCACTTGCCTCAGTTCCTTTCACCCAGTACATCCATCTGATTCAACAGAAAATTACAAGACATACTAAAAGGCAAAACACAGCTTAAAGAAGCAGAGCAAGCAACAGAACTAGACTCAGGTATGGCAAGCATTTTGGAATGGTCAGACCCAGAATTTTAAATAATGATGATTATATTAATATATGCTAAGCCCTCAAAGGAAATTAGTGAACAGCATGCCAGGATAGATGGGTAATGGAAGGAGAAAGGTTGAAATGCCAAGAAAGAAACAAAAGGAAATGCCAGGCATAAAAACGTTGTGGAAGAAATGACAGATTCAGCAGCTCACTGAAAATGGCTAAGCAAAGCATCCCGGAGTGTGAAGACACATCCACGGAAACGTCTCAGTCTGAAAAGCAAGTGAAACAAAGAATAAAGAAACAGAACAGAATATCCAAGACCTGGGGCGCAATTATAAAAGTGTGACTCATGCATAACAGGATATCAAAAGGAGAAGAGAGACAGAAACCAAATATATTTGAGGTCACTGAGGTAATAATGGATGAGAATTTTCCTAATTAATGATAGACCACACATCTAATAATCTCAGAAAGCAGTAAACAGGTGAATACAAAATAAAAGCAAACAGAAAAACAAAATCCCAACAGCTACATTTAGGAGGCATACACATTCAAACCTCAAAAAAAAATCAAAGACAATCTGGAAATTAGCTGGGGGTGATGAGGGACCTACCTTCCTTAGAAAGGATAAGGGTCGAAATTGCATCAATCTTTGCTTCTGAATCCATGCAAGCAAGAAAAATAAAAAACACCTAGAACTCTGTATCTGATGAAATTATCCTTCACAAAAGGAGAAATAAAGACTCTCAGACAAAAAGAAACTAAGGAAATTTGCTGTCAGAGGATCTGCCTGTCAACGAGCATTGAAGGTTCTTCCCTCCTGTCCCCCCCGCTAAGGGGCTGGTGCCACACAGGGACCCTGAGCACCTGTGGTGCCCTGTGTGCTTGAAAAAGAGTGAGGGATGTACTTTCCCCACAGCATGGCTACCTCCACCTTCAACGAGGCCCCAAAGACCACAATGGACACAGTGAGCTCTCTAGTTTGTGGGTGAAGGAAATCAACTCTGAAGACTCTAGAGGAAAATGTGAAAAAGAATTTAAAATATGATGCAAACTATCATCCTTTAGCTCCACGAGTGTTAATAAAGTCTCTTGTTGAACCTTATGCCACAAGCTTTCTTATAAAGAAAATCCAGAACTGGACAGTAGCCGGTGAGGCAGTAAAGACGGGTTTTATTCAGGAACTGTTGCCATGGGAGGGAAGTGGGGATGGAACTGTCCCATTCCCAGCTCAGCCTGGAGGAGAGAGGGTTTGCAGCCCAGGAGCAGGGCCAGGGACAGAAGGGATTCTGGTGGAACAGGGCTGCAGGATTCTTGCTGAAGGCAGGCCAAGGTCAGCAGACACCAACAATAGAGGATGAGCAATTTGATATCAAGAGTGATACCCAGCGTAGCATGTGTGTGGGGGTGGGGGGTCTGCCTTAGCCGGGCTCTTGCTAGAAATGGGCAAAGTGGGGCAGACACAGAAGGGTGCCGGGGTGGAGGCCTGGAAGGGTAAGAGAAGTCTGAAGAAAGGTTAGTTGAGGACAGAGTCTTGGTCAACAGAACTGTGAACCCAGTGAAACCATGGCGTCATTTGAGAGCCATTGGTCAGAATGTGAAGAAGACAGAACTTAATTATTCTAAGTGCAGACATTACAAACCCTTTAAAAGGCAACCGTTAGTACAGATTTTTAAGCCGAAAATTGCCACTGAAACATCTTACAGGGTTTAATTTCTAAGAAAGTAAATATTGATCTCTATAAGCCACATTTTTGAAAAAGATCTTTGGGCAGTGGGAGCGGGGAGGGGTCTTCTCTCCCCTGTCCTTAAAAAAGATTTAAGTGCTCTTGAGACCAAAGGTGAAAAATCCACTGTGAATTATCCCCACCTGTGATAGATCCTTTTCTTGCTCTGACCTTATAAGGAGCCATTGTTAGAAAATTTCAGGCACTTGCAGAAGTCCCTGGATAGCTGGGCCAAGGATTTTTACTATTGTTGGCCCAGGAAGCCACCTTGTGGAGACCTGAGGGACTTTGACTACAGTTAGATTTGCTCTTCGTTGTTCGTCTTCTCATTTGTCTCTTTTCTCATCTTTAGTTTGTTAGCATCGTTAGCTGGTTAGGGGCTCGCTACACGCTCATAGGCGTCTCCCGAGGATAAGGAGACCCTATTGAGACCAACCAGGGACTCCAGACTCTCAGTCAGGGAACTTTGGCACCGTGAGATAGGCCTGCCACTTCCTGACTGGGACCTGGGACCCAGAGGTCACAAAGGTCATTCACAAGAGACAACAGAACAACTCCAGCCTGCGGAAGCGCCCCAAGAATTGCAGAGCACAAAGACCCGGAGTCACCCCCAACGTATGGAACTATCTAAGGAGCCACACTCTTTGGTCACGGAAGGCATTAGCGAAGTACAGGTTTCTAACTACCTCCTGAACCGCAGGGGCAGTGGAAGACGGGGACATGGGAAACACTCAGGCTGTCCCCGCGCCGCTGGGCGCTGGGACCTGACTGCAGAACACCTAGTTTGGGATGCCGACCTGAGCATCGCGGTGGACAACAGATCCACTGCTCGCCAGAAGCTGGAAGCCTTGTGTAGCTGTCCCCCTTATGCTGCCCACGACTCTTCTTGGGCCCAATTACCACTTCCCCACAGTGGACACCACCTTGGAGGGACGGGGCCCAGAGCCATCGTCTCTCCAATGCTCCTTTCAGTAAGAAGACCTCAAGGAGCTGCCGGAGCAGACACGGGGCGGCACGAAGATTTCAGCTCTTGCTCCCAGCAAGGACAGCGCTTTAGAGGACACCAGAGGGGCGCGAGCACGAACGTGGGCCAGGAGCAGGAACCGTGCACTGCCCAGCTCCTGACCATAGGGCTCCCTGACCCGCAGCTCAGGCTATCCACCGCCACACATGGGAAAGATTCAGGATTTCCTGATGGCCCAGAGGTATGGTCAGCAGAGGGGCAGCCTGAGAAAGCAAGTGACAAGCTGTCCCCCTTTCAGTGCCCAGCCCCCAAGTAAAATTGTTTTTCTAGCAAATTTCCTTAAAGTTGCTTTTCAGAAATAATGTTCTGCAAAGCCACCCTAAGGTGCATGTGCCAGTGACCGAGAAGAACTTCTTGTGGTGAACTTCAGTTCATCACAATACCCCAAACCCCACCCAGCCAGGCGCACAAGCACAAAGGCGCAGTTGTCAGAGTGCGCCTGCGCAGGATGCAGGCTCGCTCCCGCCGTGCGCCGAGGGACCCTTCCCCCTACCCAGGTGCTCTCCTTGCCCAGGTAAATGGCTTCGGGCCTTCGTTTCAGGGACTCACGCCTTGGAAGTGATTTCCTGCGGCTTCCTTATTTGCTGCCAATACATTTTGTTCTATGTGACAACCATTCTTGGTTGATTCTAAGTTGAGTCCCACCCAAAGGCAGACCTACTGAGTCGGGTAACACTCTGCCCAGGTGATGGCCACCTACCTGATCCTAGGCTACAGGAGACCTGAGGCGAGGAGTCCCAACTGTTGGAGTCCTTCCCCAACCCTTCAGACGCGCCACAGGGTCTCTGCCAACAGGCAGGGGGACTGCACGAGCCTGCCCTTCCCACCTGGAACCTCTGCTCTGATACAGGAAGTCAGAGGCCTGATGAGAACCAGGTCGGGCAGAAGCCCAGCAGCGCGGCCAACAGGCCCGCTGGTCCCCGCCCCCGCGTATGGCCCTGGGGCGCCCTCCACCCCGGCACGGGCTTCCGTGGCGAAGACCCAGAAGGAACCGCCTGCTGCGGAAGCGTCCTCGGAAGGCGCGGTCAGGCAGGCGCGCAGCCCGCAGAACCTGCCCGCAGCTGTGACCCAGCCTCTGCCTCTGCCCGCTGGGGCCGGCGGGAGACCCCTGAAGCCGCTTCAACTTCCTACTCAGACGCAGGAACCGAGGCCGCTCAGAGCCAGGGGAGCCGAGGGAACCTCCGCGGGGACAGCAGAGGCAGGGACGGAAGGGCGCGCGCGGAGGTTGAGTTGCACTCCCGCGCTACCCAAGGTATCTTGCAGCCCGGGATCCAGTTTTCAGAGTCAGAGGAAGCACAATAGTCCTGAGCTCCATGGAAGTGTAGGAGTCAGTGTAAAAGACAAGCCAGCAAACTGCACCTAGGAGCCGAGCAAGAAGCTCGCCTCCCCGAGGTCTCGGCGTGCAGGGGTGGGGGGGGTGAGCCAAGCGTTCACGCCACAGGGTTCAAAATAAGGGAGTATCCAGTACCTCCAAAAGCATTCAAAAACACTGTGTCCAAAATAACTTATAGGCTGAAAGGCTGGCCTGAGTCGCTTGGGAGACAGGGCTGCAGGTGGGGTCGTCCGGAGGCTGCCCAGATTGACTGTGTGTCTTGGGGCCCTGCGCTTCTCCCTCCTGTTCCTGTCTTTTCTTCCGTGTTCGTGGAGGAGGGGAGATGATTCTGTAGAAATAGACACAATAAAAATAACTGGTAAGCAGTTGGCATCTTCTTTTCTAAATTGCTTTTAAGGATGGATTATGAGAGGTGATTACTGATGTGAGTGGCACTTGTTCCTGACTGCCTGAGGGAACATGAATTATCACCTCCTGGAGCAAGTTTGATAACATGAATGACAATAGCATTTGCTATTGGCTAAGGACTATACCATTTCAATTCCTTTTAGCCACACATGTCCATTTAACAGATTGCAGAACGCATGTTAAGAAACGGTAAGAAGTGTGTCGACAGTCAGTCACAGAGCTGGTGCATGGTGAGTTTATATGTGAGCTGGTGCTGTCCAGCCTCCCTTGGCTGCAAGGGCTGTGGTCCTCAGGAGTCCTTCCTGGTTTGGAGCATCCTCTGGAAGTTGGTTGTACTGTGTCTCTTCAGTAAGTAACTGGCCATATAGAGATGTGACCACCAATTGCTTGGTGAAGCAGTGTCCTGGGCTCCCTGTGAACTCACTTGTCTGGAGTCCCCACACCCTCTTGGCATAAGCAGGACACAGACACCTGGGATGTTAATAAAAGACACTTGATAAACAGTCAAATTGACACTCATGAGCCAGTCTGATTGGTTCTTAAAATGCACACATCCATTGTGAATCTTAAGAGGAGAGTGTCCACAGTTATCCAGGACCATCCCGCAGGACCTAGGAAAAGCTGCCTCAGCCTGCAGGTGGCCTGGGTGCTCCCCAGAGACAGGCAGGTCAGAGCCTCCCTGAGGGGCACTGCTCTGCCAAGGGACAGACAGACGCAGGTAGAGGCTGCAGACACATAAGGATGAGAAGATCCAAGCCTTCCAGCTGAAGGGGCTTCCACCTGACCCACCGCTCCCCTGCTCTGGACTAAGGATTGACAAAAGTCCTTCCAGGGCTGAGGGTGTGGCTTAGTGGTATAGTGCCTGCCTAGCAGCGCGGGAGAGGCCCTAATGGACTCCATCACCAGCCCACAAAAAACAGGAACAGAGAGATAAAGAGAGGGAAGGAGGAAAGAAGGAACAACAGAAGAAAGAGACAAAGAGAAAGCCCTTCTGTTTCCCCAAAGTGAAGCGCCTGGCTGTGTCTGGAGAGCATTTCCTCTTTTTTTGCTGGCTTTTTAGCATTCCTCTGAACTCTTAAGGCAGCACAGAGACTCATCAGGCTGTTAAAGTCACCAGCTATTTTTGTAGCTGAAACATGGTTTGGAGAAAGTAGAAGTTCTTAATAGGGGTAGGAGCAGTCAATTAGAAAATAATTTGATCTTTCTTGGTCCCTGGACACTTAGGGAAATTGTGCTTCCTAAGAGTTCAGTTTTCAGAGTCAAAAGCAGTGAGCTAAATTTTTTAAGTGAAGACTACTTAAAGAGTTGTCTCTCATAGTTCTGGTAAAGGTCAGGGTTATTGGTGAGGGCTGATCATTCAGAGAGGCTCTGACCTAGAAGGAATAGATTTCTCCTGATCTCTCTCAGCCTCTGCTCAGGTCACAAAGTGATCATTGCCCCTCTCTCCTGACCCATGTGTCGTGTCTCAAATGCTCATGCCAATAAGCCTTGTAGTTTACACTTTTCATGATGCTCATAAACATTTAAAATCTTGTAGGTAAAAAGGTCTTTGCAAGTCAGGTCAGATAATGCTTTGGGCGTGGTGCATCCTTGAGCTGTTTGTAAAAGAAGCCTTTGAAGTCGACCTGGGACCAATAGAACTGGGGCAGAAGAGGGGAGGAAGCTGTGAACAAAGGTGGAGCTTGGAATGAGGGGCGCCTTGAAAAGAGTAATTCCTGCGTCACAATTGATCTCATCCCCTGCACCTGGTGAGAGAGAGGGCCAGGCCAGCGCAGGGGCCTTGGGTGAAAGTGTTCAGGCAGGCAGGGACGAGGACAGAGAGCAAGATTTGGTCCTAAGCTTTGTGGTCCCTCCATGCCCCACTCAGAGAGGCACCTTCCATGTTGAGCTTTTACTCTAGAATCCCTGTCCATCCACACAGACATCTCTTGTACCATCCATTAGTTTTCAAAAGGTTGTATTGTCTGTAAAATAAATTCTGGCTGAAAGTTGGGAAAGTCCAGCTGCCGCCTCCCCCTCCCTCTCCCTCACCTGAGTGCCTCAAGGCCTCTGACTCCTTCAGCACAAAACAGCTGCACGACCTTCATAGAGTGGAGGAAAGGAAAGTCCTGCATTGCTTTCTATTAACTGGGGTGTTGAAGTGCTCTGTGTTTTGCTTCCCACAGGCCAGCTGGAGGAGCTGACATACTTATTAGTTTTACAGGTTTCACTTAAAGGAGTAGAAAATAAAGGCCACTGTTGGCTTGAGTGACAGTTCACGCTGCTACTTCCCACTTGCAATCTGGTGGTGAGAGAAGGATGATGTCTTGACTTGGGGCAGGAACTTCTGAGATTAAGTAGAATATGTTAACAAGGCAAGAAAGTACCATGTACTACTTTCTTCCCCCTTTGGCTTTCTCTTTTTACATTTTCCCTCTTTTTTGTTTTGTTTTGTTTTTTTGGTACTGAAGATTGAACTCAAGGGTACTTAACCTCTGAGCCACATCCCCAGCTCCTTTTTGTATTTTATTTAGAGACAGGGTCTCAATGAGTTGCTTCGGGCCTCACTAAGTTGCTAAGGCTGGCTTTGAACTTGCAGTCCTCCTGCCTCAGCCTCCAGGGCTGCTGGGATGACAGACTTGTGCTCACACGCCAGGATCCATTTTCCATCTCTTAGCAGATGACATCACAAAGTGCTGCTAACACCTTCTGCAGTAGCTGGCCTTCAGTTTAGTGCACCTGTCCTGAGCTGCTGACTGGCATTTTTCTGCCTAGGGATCAGCCTCACTGCTCAGGCATCCCCAGACATAGGGACAGTAATTTCACTGAGTGCTTGGTGAGGCCACTGAGAAAAGGTCCCCGATGGACCATTTCATGGTGGGTATGTTCAGCAAGGCCTCTAGACAAAGGGTAGCCCTTTGGGCACAGATGCCCTTCTTGAATATGTCTGGCATAGGACTGGCACTAACAGTGCCCATTAAATAGCATTTCTTCCTCTTCTCTGCAAGACAGCTAAGGAAGAAAATTTTTTAAAAACTCAAGGGAAAACTGAGAAGAGAGAGACCGTTAGGTGGGGCTGAGGTGAGAATCAGGAACATTTTGTGCAAGAGACTGAACTGAGCCAAGAATGTAGTTGAGAGTCAGAAGAACCTTCCTCCAATGATCACATGGAGACAAGCAAGTCCACATGGGAATTAATCTACACATCCAACATGGAACATTGGTGAAATACATTATGGTGAAATACGTTATGACAGGCTCTTTTGATATGATATTATGTAGTCATTTAAACTCTTTCAAATAATCATGACATGGCTATAACAGTGGGCCTTTGAAAAGCATTTTAAGCCAGGAGCGGTGGTGCACACTTGTAATCCCAATGACTCAGGAGGCTGAAGCAGGAGGATCACAAGTTCAAGGACAGCCTCAGCAACTAAGCAAGACTGTCTAAAAATAAATAGGGTTGGGGAAGGGGCTCAGTGGTAGATCAGCCCTGGGGTCAATCCCACATACAGCAAAATATAAATTAATTAATTAAAAAGAGTCTTACGTACAGAGCATAATCCCTATTTTATAACATTGAATGAGTGTTGGCCTCAGTATAGGTCAGTGGCTGTACACCATCGTTTGCCCTGGAGACGAGATTAGGAAGCACAGTTCACGTTCTCATCAAAGAGTGAAGCTGTTACAGAAAGCCAGCACATTTGCTTTGCCCTTGTTCAAATTTACAATGAGATGCTTTGTGGGCCTTAACTCACTTGGTTCTGTTGGTTTTGTCCTTATGGTGCTGGGGACAGAACCCAGGGCCTTGTGCATGCGAGGCAAGGGCTCCACCGCTGAGCCACACGCAGCCCATTTCAGCCCCAGCCCCACTTTAAATGATAGGGAGTGAAGCAAAGGTCCCTGAGGACTCTTCCTTTTGAGGGCCCCCTGAGGTCCTGGTAGAAGCTCTCACACAGTGGGACACCAAGCAATGTGGCTTCTGGGTACTCCTTCCCTGCTGGTGCTCACCTAAGATTCATCTTCCTCTGCCTGCTGACTTTTGTTTGTTTGTTTACCAGGCATTTCTGAAGACAAATACTTATTGTGGCCCAAGGGAAAGTTCCAGGAATAATAATTGGAATTTGATTTCTAAGTGAGTCTTCTTAGGCATCTGGTTAAACTCCTTCATCATTCATCAAAATCTGAATTGCTCTGATTAGTTCCATAATCTCAGTTAGCCCTTATTCTATAACCCCTACAGAATATGATGGTTTTGCTCAAAAGCTTTTCCCTTGTCAGTCACTAGTGTGCTATTTATTACTTTCATCATCTTAAAAAGATTCTGTTTCTGCTTTTTTTTTTTTTAAAGCAGCTGGGTATTTTTGAACTGAAAATTAAAAGTATCTTTGATGATATGCCCGGAGTGGTAGAATAGATTATATAATTTATTACAAGATGTAAAAAGCATTGAAGTTTTTCCTCTGATCTCTAAAATATTCCCTCTCGAGATAGTTTTTCTTTCTTTATGCTCTATAACTTATTTATTTTAAGGGTCCACTGTGTCATCGGAAGTGAGATGTTTCTGCTGCAGTGAGAATAATGGTGCCCACAACCTGTTTTCTGGCATCCCGGTCTTAGCCTGCTCTGCACAGTGGAGACATCAAGTGTTGGCCTTATGAACCAACCCTGGGGGATTTTGCATTATGATCTGAGAGGCACTGAAATGAGCCCCTGCTGTTCTCCGGATGGCCAAATTACACAATTGGAGACTTTTACGGAGTCATTGTTTTAAAATAGAAATCTGGGATGGAAAGCAGCTGTCAGCCACCCTCACCAGGGTTTCCTGCCAGCTAACTGACTCGACAGAGCAGAATAAGCGGGTGACGGAAGCTCTTTCCTGCTGGGTCCAGGAAAGCTGGAGGATGTAAGCTTCACCAGGGACCCAGTACCAGTGCTGGTGCTGCAGTGACAGCAGCCCCCACTGCACTGGAGCTGCAGAAGGAGCAGCATCCTGAACGCACATTTTGCCTGCTCAGTGATTTGCTTCCAGGGTTTACTTTTCCTCTTTTGCAATGAACTTATACTTTATTCCACTTTCCTCTACCCCTCCCTGCTGGCCCTGGCTCTTTTTAGGGATAGTCCTGGAAGAGACCGTGACTTCTCACCCAGGCACGTGTCTCATTTCCATTCTACTTTATGTGCAAAATGTGGATCATCCACCTGTCGGCCTCCTCTCTTCCCTCCCTCAGTTCTTGGTCTGATTCTTGTAGCCTTCTGCATATGTTGCTGAAGACAGAGGCGGGTCATTTCTTTGAAGTGAATTTCCATTTAGTGCCCATTCAGGGACTCCAGACAAACTGCATTAACAGTGTTCGAGGAAACTTACCAGATTACCACAATGATTTGGAGAAATAAGTGATGTGAAAATAGAAGGGAGATTAGTAGAGCAGAGAAAGGGAACTGGGAAAGGGAGGAGGAAAGCAAGAGGGAGGGACTAGGGAATTAATTGGCCAAATTATGTCACATGCACACGTGAAAATGTCACAAGGACTCCCATTGGCATGTATAATTATAATGCACCAATAAAACTTAATTAAGAAAATTTTGGGAAAAAACGAATATGAATTTGAGTATTTCCTTGGCCTGTTTAGTTAGGCTGGCAGCCCCTGAGACTAGCATCCTGTGAGGAAATGCACTCAGGGTTACCCTGGACACTGAGGGGTGGTCAGACCAGCTCTCCATGGAGAGCAGATCTCACACCTCCTCTGCCATGCCCCTGCCTTCGTCATGCTAAGAGACATGCCCTCCTGCTGCAGGAAGAACTGTTAGCCAGCTCTGGCAAGCATTTATTTCTTCCTTCTTCCAAATACCTCAAAGTTGTAGATCTAGAAAAATGTAAGCATTTATCAAAAATGGTTGTCACATTGGCCATGGTGGCGCATGTCTCTAATCCCAGCAGCTCAAGAGGCTGAGGCAGGAGGATCGTGAGTTCAAAGCCAGCCTCAGCAATTTAGTAAAGCCCTAAGCAACTTGGTCAGATCTTGTCACTAATTAAAATATATAAAAGAGCTGGGACATGGCTCAGTGGCTAAACACCCCTGGGTTCAATCCCCAGGACCAAAAAGAAAAGAAAAGAAAAAAATGGTTGCCACTATTTAAAAGTTCCTTTTGAGTTTGGGTTGGTCTTTTGAGGTTGGAAAAGAATGTAGGTCATTGGGCTTCTCCCTAGTTACCTGACACAGTGGTTCCTTTGGGCACCTTACCCCCTTGTATACTTTCTAATCTATTTTCTCTTCCTCAGCCAAGGAATAAATCTCTGCCAGGATGCACTGGAGCTCTAGAAGCGAAACTATTTCCATCTTGATCAGCACAATTCAGGTGACTGTGAGAGCGATGCCCTTTCTAGTGCACCTGCCAGCCATGCGGAGGTTGCCCACTCTCTGCCAGCGGGAGGCAAGCAGAGGAGGTCCACCCACTTTGCTGTTTGCCTACCTGTGCTTACAGCTGTGCACACCCTCCAGGCTGCCAGAGCTCAAGAAACCAGGCAACTGCTGAAGAGCATTTCTGAGAGTTTATCACAGGGCTCAGTAGTCTTCCAGCAGCTCAGGCAACAGGTTCCTAAAACAAAACAAAACAAAACACACAAGTATAATGTAGAACTGTTTTGTAAATTAAAACGTATTTTGAACTAAACAAAAATGAACATCCAACTTGCCCAAATTTGTGGAATGCAGTGAAAATAGTACTTAGAGGAAAATCGTAGATTTGAGTTCATGTATTAGAAAAGGAGGAAGATCTAAAACACTCGCCTAAGAGGGATCCATAGGAAACTAGAAAAAGTAAAGTAAGTTAAATCCAAAATAGACAGGAGAAAAATAGAAGTAGTTAAAGTGGAAGTGAAAAGAATTGAAACAAGGAAATCAGAAGAAAAAAATCAATTAAATGAAAAACTGATGCTTTAAAAGTATCAGTAAAATTGATGAACCTCTAGCCAAGATAAATAAGGAAAAAGAGAGGAGGAGATACACTGTTGGTAAGAGAAATGAAAGGGAGCCACCACTATTGAATTCAGGGGACTAAAAGGATAATAAAGGAATACACACACAACCAACTCCGCCCCCACAGATTGTGTAACCAGATGGAATGGACCAATTCCCAGGAAAACACAACCTACCAAATCTCACACAAGGACCAGAGATGCTGAACAGCCCAGTATCTACTAAAAGACCTAAACCCATCATTAGTAATGGTCCCAAACAGTAAGTACTAGGCACAGAGGGGTTTACTAGTAAATTCTAGAAATTATACAGATTCTCTACATTCACTTCCAGAAAACAGAAATAGAGCAAATATTTCCTAACTTATTTTATGAGGTTAGATTTACCCTAAAACCAGACAGACAGCTTACAAGAAGTAAATTGCAAGTGTGGTCAGTGGTAGAGCATATACTTAGCATATGCAAAGCCTTGGGTACAAACCCCAGTACCACAAAGAAAACTAGGGACTCTTACTGTCATGGACACAGATGCAGAAATCCCCAACAAAACATTAGTCAATCAAACCTAAATACGTTTAAAAAATTATATACCATGACCCATTGAGATTTATCCCAGGCATGAAGACTGGTTCAACATTTGAAAATCAATCAATGTTGTCCAACACATCAACAGACTGAAGAAAAATCATATGATCACATCAGTAGAAGAAGAAAAAAAGCATTTAACAAAATCCAGAATCTATTCAGGATAAAAAGAAAAAAAAAAAAACCTGTCCACAGAATAGGAATACAGAGGAACTCGGTCAATTTGATAATAAATATCTACAGCGGATCTTTTGTTTAATAAGGAAACACTAGATGCTTTCTGTTAAGATCAGGAGCAAGGTAAGGATGTCTTC
>CM053412.1:64446676-64465113 GCA_028644305.1 Xerus rutilus | reverse complement strand
GGGCACCTTCTGCAAGGCACAGCAGTGCAGTTAGATGTCCCCTGTGCAGCTGATGGCATAGTCGAGGTCTCGCACAAGAATAAAACTAACCAAAGCTGCCTTTGTCTCTAGTTAGAGCTCTGGAAGGGAGCAGACAGGGGCCGCTGCCCTCAGGGCAGCAGTGCACGGTGTGCACGGCCCTGCTGCAAGCGAAGCCCCTGACCAAGAGTTTGAATCACGGTGCACACTGGCCACCTGCCTAGTGGGAGGTGGCCGATTGCACCAACCTCAAATCTACTACTGTACAGTCCTCTGCTTCTCCTGAGTGCTGATGGCATCGACCCAGGTGCCTGTGAAACTGCTTCAGCCCCACAGGTCACTATGCCTGCTGCTGGCATCTCACAGGAAGGGCCTCCTATGTTAGCCCATACTGAGAATGTCTGGTGGACACACGTGTGCAGCAGGGGCCCCTGAGCTTCTGGACTGCTGCTGCACTATGTCCTGCTGTGGACACTCCCTGGGCTGAGACAGAAGAAAGTCAGAGCAGCCGATGGGCACAACGGCCGGCAGGATGGATGTGGGAACTCACAGGCCATGGCAGCCTGTTACTTGTACTGTCAATTGGGTGGTGTGCTCAGGGCTCACTTTGTTGATGGTAAAATGGTCAGTGGAACAATGGTCAGGTGGCCTTTGCCAGCCTGTCCTAGCACAATAGTGAACCCAATTGCCACTTTTATGGGCCTTGAGGTTCATGATGCCTGTGTACCAATGCTGATTAACTATGAGCATGGCACCCATTTCCCAGGGCACCTAGGCCAGCATGGGTCCCAGCACATGATGTATCATGGCATTTAAATTTGTCATAAAAGCTCCAGACATCAGGATTTCTGGAGAGTAAAAAGAGCTGTTTAAGCAGCAGATCCAGATCCTGTAAGGCAAACCCACCTTAGCAAGATGAAGCAAGGTCTAGAGATTATTTAGCCCATTGCAATACCCACATGACTGGCTTAGCTGCCCCTCAAGAGCAGCTGGTGGGGGAAGCTCTGACATCTGTCCCAAGAGCATCCATGGCCAACCTAATTCAAGAGGCTTTTCCCAGAGTTCATATGTAAGCAGAGAGTACTGCTTTTTTTTTGAACTCCAGACTAGGGGACAACCCAGTTGGGGGCTCACCTGGCTTCGTGGTTGGATCCCCCTGGATGGATTGGCTGGTTCTTGCCATCCTCTGAAAAGACTCTGGCCTGCTAGCATGTTCCCTTTGGAAGTGTGCACCTATGGTCACAGATAATGACCTAAGTGTGCTAACGGACATAGCTCAGGACACTATAGCCACCTTCTTTTTCTACAATATCTGTGGTCTCTTGTCTATTTCCTGATCTGCCTGGAAGCTGTGCTGTTATCAAGACAAATGCTGAGTGCATGTCTCCACTATTGCCCACCTCGGGTCACACATGAAACCCTATTAACTCCTGTTCTCATCTCTCCCTCCATAGCAGATGCTCAGTGTGTGTTTGGGTCCCGTGGTTCCTGGCTAAGAAGGTTGATTGCTCTTGCTATTTGCATAACTTTTCACGTGCCTCTGGAGCTCTGTGGACTCTGCTCACAAGTTGGACAAATGGCCTCCCTTGGCACCATCTCTGCAAGACTAGGACCCCTCGCAGGCTCAGGGAATGTTGCGGAAGAGGGTTCGTGTGAGATTGTAAGAGCTTTGACGAGGGGTGTCACCTATGAATTCAGCGTGACCTGCCTGCTGCCATCTTGACTCACATTGCCATGAGTTGCTCGATAACACTCAATGGCTTTTCTTGAACAGTGTGAAAGCCACCAACAAGAGACTAACTATCAGAGTGGTTTGTGGACCTTTGCAACCAGATCCTGGCTCTAGGATGTGTGTCACCCATGAATATTACTAAGATAATTTATCTACAAGCAGTCACTTTTGCCCTACCCTGCTTGCAGGTGGAAGGCCCTGAATAAATCACTCCCTTCCCTATTCCAGGTCTGTCTGGCTCTTTCTTGTTCTCATGGCTCCTTGGGACCAGCCTCATACACGGAGACTAGGTGGTTCTGGGGCACAAACTAACACCAACACAGAATATGAATATTCCATTCTATGTGTACTAATGACAGTCCCAATAGGAGCAAGCATGAAGAAATAATAAAATACTAAATGAATAAAAGGAAAAAATGACAAATAGTACAAGGGAAAAGGCAAATGGAGAAATGGAGAAAATATTTAAAGGGAAGAAAATATTTTAAAAAATATAAACTTTTACCAGCCTGACAACGCGCTTGGTTTGATTACCAGCAGTGTAAATAAGTCCACAAATTTATACAGGATAAAAATGTGGCACTCATTAAATGGATTAGGAAAATGATGAAAGTCGTAGGGAAAATAATAAGGAAATAAAAATATTAGAATATCAGAAATTGAGAAATGAATCAAAGGAAAGGGAAAAATGATTAGAGGAAAAATATCAGCAAAATATAACAGAAAAGTCCCCACCACACTGGCCGTATCCCAGACATCCAGGCCTCCACCACCCTGCTTCCTGCACCAGGAGACAGGAAGTGCAGCCCAGCCCAGTCCCCTAGAGGTGTTTGTAGTCCCTACCTGGCATAAGAGAAGGAAATGACCCATTCACATCTGGGGCAAATCCACAGCGCTTTTCTCACATACTCTTCCATTTAAAAAGAGGAGGGAAAAACCACGAGGTGTTTGCTACCTAGCATGATATGGAGATTGATAGCCACTTGTTTAGCACATAAAACATTTAGCATACGTCAGTGTCCTTCTCATTTCCAGTCTCACAAGTCAGGAATAACTTTTTCTTCTGAAGATCTGCATATCTACATCCAACTAATTCAATTCCTGTTCCCTTATCTCTGAGGACAGCAGTGGTAGTGTCCTGTGTGTGAGGCCCTGGGTTTCATCCCCACCCTGAAAAAGAAAACACCACGTGAGCCTTCTTCTGATGTCCTGCTGTTGTAGAGGTTTCTTATCCATGTCTCTGCTTAGCTTGGACCTGAAGTTTTTGGCCAAGACCCATTAATGGCAGGCTTGGTCCCAGTGGGTGGGACTCCTGGTAGGTTGGTGGAATCTTTAAGAGCTGGATCCTAATTGGAAGAAGTCATGTTCCTGGGGCAGGATGTCGAGGGAGCACTTGGAACCCTGGCCCTCCATCTCTCTCTGCTCATCAGAACCCTGGGAAGACGAGGCCTCTGTGCTTGTATGTTCCTGCAGTGTGTGTGCACACAGGACAGTATGCATGCATGTGCCCCTGTGAGTGTGCGTGTGCACATGCGGGCTGGCACAGATGCATGTGTGTGTAGTAGGTGTGTGCAAGTGTGGCCATGTGTGCATGAGAGCTTGATCATGGAGTTGGTGTCACTGAGGGGAAACAAAGGCAGCTGGGGGTCAAGAGCATCCTGGAGGCCTGTGGTTTCCCCCAGACACACAGGGGAACCATGGATGGAAGGACTTTCCCAACTGGCAGGGGTGTGAGACCTTAGTAGCTGCCCTTACCCCTGTCAATCACTGCTCTACCCATCAGGGCTCCAAAGCCAGAGTGAAGCCTTCACAGTGTAGGTGCTGAGGATCTGGATGCTGCAGGCTGGCTGCTCCAGACAGACCTGGAAGTACGAGTCTGTTGTCAGGAGTAGATCTGAGAGGTGAAGGCCAAGGTGTGGGGAGGTGAGAAGAGGAGGACATGGCTAATACTGGCTGTTATCAAGAGGGTCCTTCCTGGGGATTCCAACCCCCTAGGTCACTGGGGCTTAGCTAATCAGGCATTCCTGAGCAGACTGGGCCCCTCCAGTTTTCCAGCTCATTGCCTGGGACTGGAGATGCCTGACAGCCACTCTGGGGTCCGTGTGCTTAAATGCTTCACCTGGCACCTGGCACCTGGCACCTGGCACCTGGCACCCAAAGGGCTCTGACAGGCAAACAAGGGGCAGAGCTGATCACTGCACCCTCAGGGCCCAGAGGAGGCAAGTCAAGCCCTCACATAGCCAGTGCCCCATGGCCAGTCGAGTGTGTGACTGTCCTCTTGAGACTGCTCAAATAGTGGACCATTCTTCCAGGTTGTTCCAGAGACCATGGTTCAAGTGGCTGTGTTGGTGACGTGTGTCTCCCTGTGCTGGGCTACAGCTCCTCACCCCAACCCTCTGTGGTGCCTCCCACAGACCTGCTCATCCTCCACTGGATCCATTCCGTTATTTCCCGGCCAAGCTGCACTTAAGCCCCTTGAAAATGGAAAACTGTCTTCCTCAGACACCTCGCAGCTTGGGTCTGCAGTTGACCTCAGCTCCTAGGACAGGTGCCTGGCCAGGTTTTGAAGATATGTGTGTACAACTCAGGGTGGAGCAGAAAGGATCCTTGGTCACCAAGCAATATAGGGATCTGATTCTCCCAGAGCCCCTGGCTGTGTGTCCAGCCCTGACATCTGTGAGGTAGGTGTCCATGGGAACTATCTGAGATGATGTTTGCTGATGATTGTGGCTAAGTTGTTCATGGTTCTAGGGGAACCAAATCTCATCTCCTGTAGTCCTAGAATCTCTATCCTGACAGGCAGAAATAAATCCTACTTGGCCCAAAATTAAAGAGGAGTATCTGTCACTTTCAAGAAGTGCAGTGACAGAATCTAAATATAGGTCCCATTATGACACCTACCCTTTCAGTGGCCAAATACAGAAAGCATAGAACAGCAGGTACGAATCCTTTGTGGCCCCACCTGGAGGGGATCACTGACACATTTCTCAGGTTCCCTTGTGGGCTTGTTTTTCTAAGCACTTTTGGCCAGTGGAAATGACACAGGTGACATGATCCATGCCCTTCAGTCTCACTGAGCGTGTATAAAACACTGTCCCTGTCCCCTCATCCAGGAGTCCTGCAGTAGCCCCTTAGAGCCAGGCAAGGCTGCCGTCCATCCCCTCTGGAGCTCTCTGCCACATTCCAACAAAGACCATGTGACCCACAGGTCTGGGTCCTCTCCCTTCTCCAGCTTACGAGGGTCCAGTTTGTCCTGGCTCCTGCTCCAGCCATGCACCTCCAACTCCATGCCCCACACAGCCAGGCACCCCAAACCCAGCATCTTGGAATGTGCTGTTCAGTCTGCCTGCTGGATATGCCTGTCTTCACACAGGGGCGTCCCTGCAGTTGTAGTTAGGACCTGTAGTGTCCCCACAGGCTCAGGTGGCAGGCTTTGTCTGCAATACCGCCAAGCTCAGAGGAGGCGCTTTGGGAAACAACTGGATCTCTCCATGGGTGGTCCTGAGTGAATGGCCAGCAGGAGGGGGGGGACAGTGGGTGGGGCTCGGTTGGAAGCACTAGGACACAGAAGGGTACCTTCCCCAGGCTTCGTCTTGCCCCTCCCCTCTCTTCTAGTTGCCTTTCATGTGATTAGCAGCTCTGTTCCCTGACACACCCCTGACATGGTATTCTACATAACTACACACTCGCGGTGATGGCTCTAGTGACTCTGTGCTGAAGTCTCTAAACCACAAACCCATGTTCATTTTTCCTTTTTAAACTCTATTTTCTCAGGTATTTTGTGACAGGACTGAAAAGTGTAATAAAATGTCAGCCATGATTCTCTTTACACATGCAATGCCACCTACCTGGCAGTCCTTCACTGTGTCCTGTCTCAGTGCCCTGAGTACCCGACCCAGTGTCCCTACCATGGAAGCCCATTCCTCCTTCTGCACACTTGTCACAGTCTGAGACTCTCATCTGTCTTTTTCCTACTGTCTGTCTTCAGCAGAATGGCATCTTCAAGGGGAAAGGCAATATCTGTTATGTTGATCATCATGTCATCTCCTTATTTTTTACAAAATTCCTTCAAAACAACATGTAGAGTTGCAATACAATAGTCAGCATACTCTGGGTCACAGTCAGCTCACCATGTCTTGGATGTGGACGGGCTGCAGTTGCTGATTATGAAGAGAACTGCAAACAATCTCTTTTGTACAAAAGTTTTTGTTCTGTCTGAAGGTTCCCTTAAGCAAGGTTCAGCAGCAGCAGAACTGGATCAAAGAGCGGGAACAGTTTCAAGCTCCTTCATGCACACAACCACACAGCGTTCCAGAGAGGCTGCGCTGAAGGGCTGCCATGAGCCCAGCAGGCCTGATGGGGAGAGGAGACAGAGGCTATCACTCCAGCACTGGTGGGATCCTGAGGATGTGGAACCAGGAGCTGCATGGGCCCCTCACGTGTATCCCTAACCATCCCCCAGGAGAATCATCTGGACCCTGGTCCTGTGCCTTCTGCCTGCCTGGCCCTGTCACTGTTTGGACCACACTGACACAGCCCTTGGCGCTTTTGTCTCCCTTCAAACCCAGGCTCTAAGCTGGCCCCCAGCAGGAGGCCTGAGCTGATTATCACTGGGCTGACCCTAGGGCCTGTCTTCACTGGGGTCTCTGCTCCAGGCTCTGTAGCTCCTGATGTCCATGAGGTTCTTAAGGGTTTTCTCTTAGGCTTTCCCCTATTTGTAGGCTTCCAGGCGTCCCAGGGCAGGCAGTGAGGACATGCAGTCCTGCAGGCCACACAGCAGGGCTAGGTATTCCCAGCAGGCAAAGCTTGCCCTCGTCACGCAGCTGTGAGCAGGGCCCGCACCGCCCCAGCCTCACATCTCTTCTGCTCTGCTCAGTTTCTGCACTAGACCCTCAACATCTGAGCTGCTCAGACTGTCCCCTCTGTCCCCACACTAGCTTGTCACCTCTCCATTCCTAGTTCTTAGAAAAAGAAGGATCTGTCAGGTAAAGACATACCTGAGTGTTCTTCTGAGAACTTCCTCAGCAGCGCTTCCAGAGAGCCCCTCCCTCTCTGAGGGTTGCCTTCATTTAGCACCTGAGGAGGTGACAGACGTGATGTCGCCATGGCACTTTTACTTCTTGGAGTGGCTCATTGGTCCTTGACACATCCCCTCCCCCACTCTCTTTTCTGCTCTGATTTCCTAAATATTTAGTCTTAAAATGTACATTATGCCTCCCTTTTCTAATACTGGATCCTGTTGTGAGTTGGACTGTGTCCTTTTAGTAAAAGATGTTGTAATTCTTTTTTTTTTTGGTACCAGGGATTGAACTCAGGGGCACTCGACCACTGAGCCACATCCCCAGCCCTATTTTGTGTTTTATGTAGAGACAGGGTCTCACTGAGTTGCTTAGCGCCTCGGCGTTGCTGAGGCTGGCTTTGAACTCGCGATTCTCCTGTCTCAGCCTCCCTAAGTGCTGGGATTACAGGCTTGCGCCACCACGCCCGGCTGATGCTGTAGTTCTTATAGCCTACACGCTACATCTTGGAGCCTCCAATTCCTCATGTGCTTAATGGCGACTCACTTGCTGAGGTCCCCACTTCACTAATATTTTAAGACACTTAGGAATATAGAAAGACATGGATCCAGCTACCGCTCACCTCTCTCCTCTGCTCACCTCTCCTCTGCGCTGTTCCTGTTGCCTTCTGACCCAATTTAAAATGAGAAACCCAGGCTGAAAGGGCCTGAATGCAGCCTGACATCACCTCCTTCCCACGCTGCCCTGTGAAGTCCTTGTGCTCAATTTGGGCCCAACTAGCCAGTAGTGACCTTTCTCTCTGTCCCCGGAACCAACCAGCCTGGCAGGCACTAAGCACAGCTGGCTGAATCAGTGAAGGATAAAATGTGCACCTGCCCTGTTGTGGTGGCTAAAGGCCACTGAGTGCCTGGGAGATCCAGATCACCTGGGTTGTCCAGAGTTCATCAGGGCAGGACACTGAGGACAACCACATGTGTCCACCACCTCAGTGACACAGACCAGGGAAGAGGAAGTGGAGTGGAGGGTCAGAGGTCAGGTGCAGTCTTGTACTATCCTGTCACACCTGTGGAGGAGATGCTAGAGGAGCAAGTGGACGCCACAGGAGGAGGCTTCTGAGCACAGGTGTGTGGACTGAGCATGTCCAGGAGGGCATGCACAGAGCCCAGCCTTCACACTGACCCTGCCAGGCACCAAGCTGCAGTGGGAGTTGAGATAAGTCCTGCCAAGAAGGGTCTCTCTGTCACCCAGCAAAACCAGCAGAGGAGAAGACCAGATCTCCTGGTCTTGCAAAGGGCCAGCACAGTGACAGAGAGACTCACTATACATTTGAACACGTTTCACCTTCCTTGATGTCTGGGAAAAATGGAAACATTCCAGGTCTAAGAACAGGGAAACCGAGGCACCGAGGGCTGAAGGAACAGGCATACTATCCTGCCTTGCTCCTCCCAGCCCAGGGCCTTCTGTGTGGTCCAGACGTCCAGCTGCACAGCCCTGTTGGGCCCCTAGAAGCTGGGTGTGACAGTTCCTAGCCTCCAGGGGCTGGCTAAGCATGCCACATCCTCCCTTCTATGTCCACCTGGCTGAGTGCTGGGAGCCTCCCAGCTCTGCTATGAGCACCTCTCCTGGGGACACTCACTTGTGGAGTCCCTGTGGCTCTTTGCCAGGTGGAGAGTGTGGGCAAGGACACCAGGTCTGTGCTACATCCCTGTGACCTGGGTACTTCCCCTGACATCTCTCTGCCCTGCCTTCCAAACTAGCTCATGGGATGCTGGTATTGTGCACAGTAGGTCTTCAGGCAGAGGAACCCTACTCCCAGAACCACCTTCTCCTCTTCCATTGGCTGGTCCCTCAGGCAGTCTGGAGCCAAGCCCTAGGAACTGTGTCAGCAGACCTCGCCTTGAGTGGCCAGGCAGGCAGCCACACAGCTCATCCTGTCTCTGCCCTGAGGCCCTTTCCCCCTCAGCTCATGGCAGGTCACAGCCCAGCTTTCTTACGTGGAGCTTCCTATCTCCACACGAGGCTCTTCCTGCATGGAATGGTCGCCCACTCCCCTGGGGTTTTGCACCATGGTCCCCCACAAGACATCCAGGGAGAGAAGGAGGAATCCTCATTCATTCTTAGCAGGGATGGGTGGATGACAGAGCAGGGACAGTGTGCCCTCAGATCTCCTGGAAATCACGCTGCCCACACCTGAGCACCTCCTGTCATAGGGCTGGGCCTTCTGTGGGCCAAGGCCCTGAGAACCCGACACCTGCATGCCCTGGTGCTCTCACTCCCAGCTGGGCGTGGAGGATGCCCCCCTCCCTGACACTGGCAACAGGTGACCATCCTGCAACTCTGGCACATCACCACAGTGATGGGGTTTCCTGCTGCTCAGGTCCAGCCCATGTCCCCCTGTCTGCCATCTTCTGACTGCACACCAGCTATGCCCCACGTAAGCCAGTGCACACTACTATCCAGCAGGGAGCCTGTCACTCCTCAGGCCACTACATTAATGTCCTAGAGACATCTCTGTGGTGTCACTCTCTGGGTGTGCACAGATGGGGTCCTGCCTTGAGCCTCCACTCACTTCTCCTCCGGGAGGCTCTGTGAGAGGGCAGCGAGGCACAGCCAAGTCCCCAGGCCCAGGCAAGGCTGCTCCACACCCACTCAGCCCTCCATCAGCCTCATCCCCTGATTCCACCACTGGACACCTGTCACCTTCTCCTCCTCCTTGGCCTTGGCTGCACAGCCACCAACCCCTTTAACAAAACCCAGTCGGGAGGGTCCAGTTCCTCAGGGACACAGTGACTGCAAAGGCAGCTTTATTGGGTGCAGAAGGAGCAGACTCCAGAGGAGAAAGGGTGCCTCCCTGAGCAGCCAGGACTGGCTCTGGGGGCAGTAGTGTGGCTCAAATGGAATGAAGCCAGCACCCTGCAGCAACCCCTACCCAAGGTTCCTCCAGAGAGCTCTTGGTCAGGTCTAACAGGGTAAAAGGGACAGGGTGGGAGGAAGAGGACTGATGTCACCCAGGAAGCTCAGTAACAGCAATGGCCTCATCACGGGACAAATGCTATGTGGGTTTCAGTCTGGAGACTCGGACAGATGCAGCAATGGGGCCTGTCCTGAAAACCAGGGGCTTGTTCCCCACTCCCCAGCCCCATGTCCACCTTTGACCTAGGTGCTTTGACCTGGCCTCCCTCTACTGATTTTGCCTGTCCATTCCCTCTGGTCGCGCCCAGCCTGGGTCAGCCGGCCTGATTCCTGGTGCTGCAGGATTTCTGTGACCCTCTTTACACCTGTGAACCTTGGCTTCCATTCTATGATACATCCCAGCTTTCTCCCCAGCCCAAAAGTGAGTGCTAAATAGAGGCATCATCCTGCACCTTCCCTGGAGACCCATAAGCTGAACACCGTGAACCCCAGTTTGTCCTCAAGAGGAAAGAGCATGTGCAGAGGCAGAACTGTGGGAGAGGAGCTTGTCAATTGGATGGATCAGTGCGAGGACAGGAAGGGCCCATGGGAGCAATCAGTTGTGCAAGACTCAAACTTAGAGGGTCACCGAAATCACCAGAATAACCTAGAGACACTCTTTTCAAATTTTTTTCTTTATTTATTCTAATCAGGTATATATGACAGAAGAATGCATTTTGCTTCACTGTAAACAAATCAAGCACAACTTTTCACTTCTCTGGTTGTACACGATGTAGAGTCACATCATATGTGCAGTCATACATGTACCTAGGGCTATGATGTCCATTTCATTCCACCATCTTTCCTGGCCCCATGTACCCTCCCCTTCCCTCCCTCCTCTTTGACCAATAAAATTGCCTCCATTCTTCCTATGTCCCCCTCCAAATTATGGATCAGCATCCACTTACCTGAGAAAATATTTTGGTCTTTGGTTTTTTGGGATTGGCTTACTTCGCTAAGCATGATATTCTCCAGCTCCATCCATTGACCTGCAAATGCCATAATTTTATTCTCTTTTAAAGCTGAGTTCTATTCCATTGTGTATATATACCACAGTTTCTTTATCCATTCATCTATTGAAGGGCATCTAGGTTGGTTCCACAATTTAGGTCAATTTGGCTATATTGAAGTGGCTGCATCACTGTAGTATGCTGTTTTTAAGTCCTTTGGGTATAGACTGAGGAGTGGGATAGCTTTGTCAAACAGTGGTTCCATTCCAAGTTTTCTGAGGTATCTCCATACTGCTGCACCAAATTGCACCAATTTGCAGTCCCACTAGCAATGTATAAGTGGGCCTTTTCCTCTACATCCTCACCAACATTTATTGTTGCTTGTATTCTTGATAACTGCCATTCTGACTGGAGTGAGATGAAATCTTGGAGTAGTTTTGATTTGCATTTCTTTAATTGCTAAAGACGTTGAACATTTTTTCATATATTTGTTGATTGATTGAATATCTTCTTCTGAGAAATGTCTGTTCAGCTCCTTAGCCCATTTATTGATTGGGTTGTTTATTTTTGGTGTTAAGTTTTTTGAGTTCTTTATATATCCTGGAGATCAGTGCTCTATCTGATGTGTGTGTGGCAAAAATTTGGCATCAGGATGATGCTAGCTTCATAGAATGAATTTGGAAGGGTTCTCTTCTTTTCTATTTCATGGAATAATTTGAGGAGTATTAGTATTAATTCTTCTTTATAGGTCTTGTAGAACTCGGCTGTAAATTCATCTGGTCCCAGGCTTTTGTTATTGGTAGGCTTTTGATGGCATCTTCTATTTCCTTGCTTAAAATTAATCTGTGTAAATTGTGTATGCCCTCCTGACTCAGTGTGGGTTGATGATATGCCTCTAGAAAGTTGTTGGTGTCTTCGAGGTTTTCTATTTTACTGGAGTATAAATTTTCATAATAGTTTCTAATTGTCTTCTGTATTTCAATAGTGTCTGTCATGATATGTCCTTTTTTAAAAAAATATTTTTTATAGTTGTTGATGGACCTTTATTTTATTTATTTATATATGATGCTGATAATTGAACCCAGTGCCTCACACATGCTAGGAAGGTGCTCTACCACTGAGCTACAACCCCAGCCCATGTAATTTCCTTTCTCATCATGAATTTTATTAATTGGAGTTTTCTCTCTTGTTCTTTTCATTAGGGTGGCTAAGGGTTTGTCAATTTTATTTATTTTTGCAAAGAACCAGGTTTTTTTTAGTCCGTTTTTTGAATTGTTTTTTTTTTTTTTTGCTTCAATTTTATTGATTTCCACCCTGATTTTAATTATTTCCTGTCTTCTACTACTTTGGGTGTTATTTGTTCTTCTTTTTCTAGGGCTTTGAGATGTAATGTCAGGTTGTTTATTTGTTGACTTTGTATTCTTTTAATGAATGAGCTTAATGCAATGAACTTTCCTCTTAGCACTGCCTTCATAGTGTCCTAGAGATTTTGATATGTTGTATCAGAGTTCTCATTTACTTCTAAGAATTTTTTTATCTCCTTCCTGATGTCTTCTGTTATCCATGCATCATTCAATAGCATATTATTTAGTCTCCAGGTGTTGGAATTGTTTCTATTTTTAATTTATCATTAATTTCTAATTTGATTCCATTCTGGCCAGATAGAATGCACAGTAGTATTTTTATTTTTTTGTATTTGCTAAGAGTTGCTTTGTGTCATAACATATGGTCTATTTTGGAGAAGAATCCATGTGCTGCTGAGAAAAGTGTATTCACTCACTGATAGATGGGATGTTTTACATATATATATATATGTTTGTGAAGTCTAAATTATTGATTGTTTTATTGAGTTCTATAGTTTCTTTGTTTAGTTTTTGTTTGTAAAATCTATCCAGTGGTGAGAGAGGTATGTTAAAGTTACTCAGTATTACTGTGTTGTTGTCTATTTTGTTCTTGTAGTTGAGAAGGGTTTGTTTGATGTACATAGATGCCCCATTGTTTAGAGCATAGATAGACTGAGGAATGGGATAGCTTTGTCAAACAGTGGTTCCATTCCAAGTTTTCTAAGGTATCTCCATAGTGCTGCACCAATTTGCACCAATTTGCAGTCCCACTTTTTTCAAAGAACTGGGTTTTTGTTTAGTCAGTTTTTTGAACTGAAGTTCAAATTGATGGAACTGAAGTCCACCAATTTTACGATTGTTATGTCTTGTGATGTATGATTCCCTTAAGCAATATGATATGTCCTTCTTTATCCCTTTTCACTCACTTTGGATTGAAGTCCACTTTATCTGATAGGAGGATGGAAACCCCTGATTTTTTATGTGGTCCATGTGAGTGGTATGTTTTTCACCTTTAGTCTGTGATGTCTTTTCCCATAAGATGAGTCTCTTGAAGACAGCACATTATTGGGTCTTTTTTAATCCAATCTGTCAATCTATGTCTTTTAATTGATGAGTTTAGGCCATTCACATTCAGGGTTATTATTCTCATTCATTTTGGTATATTTTTGTTTTTAACTTGATTTGATTTCTCCTTTGGTTGGCCTTTCCTTTAGTGTAGTTCCTCCCTTTGCAGATTTTCATTGTTCATTTTCATTTCCTCCTCATGGAATATTTATGCAGGCTTTCTCTATGTAAATAATTTTAACTTTTGTTTATCTTGGAAGGTTTTTATTTCATTATCAAATGTGAAGCTTAATTTTGCTGGATATGTGATTCTTTGTTGGCACTTATTTTCTTTCAGAGCTTGGTATATGTTGTTGCAGGATCTCCTGACTTTGAGGATCTGTTTTGAAAAATCTGCTGGCATGAACAGATAGGACCTGGGCCTGGGACTGGGCCTGGGACTGGACCTGGGCCCTGGTGTGGGTCATTGGTCTTGGGCCTAACCTGGGCCTGGGCTCTTGCATGGGTCCCTGGGGGCAGACCCAGGCCCAGGACCACCCCCAAATAGAGTGGAGGTCTGCACTGTGGCTCCCATTTACCAACACATTGCTCCCCAGCCCACATCTATCTTGGTACACTGCAGACATCGCCATAGCCCTTCCCATGTAGTAGCCTCCACCTTGGGACAACAGACAGAGCCTAGAGGCAGCTGCCCGTGACCTCACTGCATCTCAGAATGGGCAGCTTGAAACCACTGTAAGTCCCACCCTTTCAGCTGCATCTCTAAAAGTAGTTGCATCCAACTTGGGCTACTCCCACTGCTCTCTTGAGTTACCTCTGCTACCACCACCATCATCTGTAGTTGCAGTAGCATCCATCTGGGGACACATGCTGGGAACTGGAGGCAAACACCAAGGTGAGGTACAGGTAATCTGCAGGGACACTACAAGGTTATAGGGTAGAAACTACAATACCACAGATCCACACTGCAAGAAAGGAAGATAAATAATCAACATGAATAAACAAGGGAAGAAAGTGCCCCAAACAAACCAAGATACTAGAATAATAGAATCCATTGACAGTGCAATTGATGAAATGTCAGAGAAGGAGTTCAGAATGTACATAATTAAAGTGATCTGTGAATTAAAGAATGACCTGAGTGAGCAAATACAACTCCAAAAAAGAGAGAAAAGAGCAAACACAGGCAACCACTGATCACACCAACAAAGAGATAATGGAGCAAATATAGATAGCAAAAGAGACAGAAAAAGACAGAGATTCCAAAAAAAAAAACATAAATTCTTGAAATGAAGGAAACAATAAACCAAATTAAAAAAACTCAATAGAAAGCATCACCAACAGACTATATCTCTTGGAAGACACAATCTCAGATAATGAAGACAAAATATACAATCTTGAAAATAAAGTTGACTACACAGTGAAGATGGTAAGAAACCATGAACAGAACATCCAAGAATTATGGGATAGCATCAAAAGACCAAATATAAGATTTATCGGGATAAAGGAAGACACAGAGATTCAAACCAAAGGAATGTACAATCTCTTCAATGAAATAATATCAGAAAATTTCCCAAACATGAAGAATGAATTGGAAAATCAAATACAAGAGGCCTACAGGACACCAAATGTGCAAAACTACAACAGATCCACACCAAGGCACATCATACTGAAAATGCTTACCATACCCAATAAGGATAGGATTTTAAAGGCTGAAAGAGGGAGGAATCAGATTACATAGAGGGTGAGACCAATTCGGATCTCTGCAGATTTTTCAACCCAGACTCTCAAAGCCAGGAGATCCTGGAAGAACATATACCAAGCTCTGAAAGAAAAGGGATGCCAGCCTAGAGATACTCTAAAGGGGTCGCAGGATGGTTCAATAACCACAATTGGGCTCAAGAACAACTCTGAGACCTACTCACTGGACTGTTGAGCAGAAAGCACAGTAACCCTGGGTATTCAGATGCCTCCCACCTGATCAGGAGGAGAATCCATGACCCCAACATATGGCTGGCCTGCTTCTTGCTGCTCCTGGCCACCATCTCATGGGCTACAACAATGTTTGCACCCAGGTGCTGTCATTGGCCACAGCAACTGCTGGACAGGGACACTGCATGGTGAAGACTGTCCACATGGCGTGGCTGATCATGCATGAGGCCTGGGGATCCTTCAGTACATAGCTGAGCCCCACAATATCCAAAGAGGAGGCTCCCTATTGTGCCTTTTCTCAAGGCACAAAATCACAAACTGAAATGGAAACTTGGACACCTAGGAACATGGAAACTCGCTTAGGAAGGGACTCCATTGCCACCTCCCTCCTCCATCGCTCAGGGCTGCTCTCTACTGACACAAATCCTCCTTGGGACACTAAAGACCCCTGGCTAAATGCCGACCACCCGAGAAAGTCAGGCGGGCTGAAGGGCCTTGACATGAGGGAGGCCTCTCATGGGGACTGCTGGGCCACTGCCTAACAAGTGGAAATGCTCACAGTGGACAGGCCACACTCCTGCAGGGTGCAGTCAGGGATCTGAGCAGCACTGAGCAGTGACATCTGAGCTGCCCGGGGACCACACTCACACCATGTCTCTGACCCCACCCAGGCTGGGGCACTGCCCTTGCTCCTGCTCTAGGGGCTGTCTCAGCACCATGCAGAGGGCAAAGGAGCCGCCCTGTTCCTTGTCCTTCTGAAGCAGCCCCACCAGTTTCACAGAGGCCACACAGCAGCCGCCTGTTTCCTGCATCGGCTCAGAACCAGAGGCCCTCAGAGGCAAGAGGCGTCGCTGGGGCTGCTGCACCCACCCTGCTACTCCTCTCAGGTCACTTTCCATTTAGGAGTCTGGCTTAACTCCAAGAGTCACTTAACTAGCCCCGAGTCAGACACGAGCACACGGAGCTCTGATTCTGGTCTGGGAGAAGTGCCCAACAGGGACCCCTGTCCATCCCTCAGGAGCCTCAATGTGACTGTCAGACGGGAAGAAGGAGAGATTTGGGAAGAAGCATCTCCCTGCCAGAAACATGGAGCAGAGGACAGAGAAGAGCAGGGAAGGGGACGTGTCCCAGGAAATCAGTCCAGTCCCTCATGTGTCCCCAGCTGTGGACACAGGTGCTGTCTCATCTCCAGGCAGCTGGAGGCCATGCCAGCAGCTCACCTCTCACTGCATAGGATGCCATGGACAGCCACACAGGCACCAGTTCCCTTCTGGACTGGGATTCCAGGCTGACACCTCAGCACTGTGCACATCACCAAACACTGGTTGGAGGGCTCTGGACCAGCTGGGCCGGGCACACAGCAGTGTCCACTTCCTCCTGGCTCCCCTGCATCTGTGTGGGTCCACTCCTGGCAGAGTTCCCCTCCATGATCCACTGAGCATAGGCATCTGTTGGTCTTCATTTAGAAAGCAGTGAGACATGTGAAATTGACATCTTGGTTAATTTGAAATACACAAAATATTGGCTTGGATATGCTCTTTCTGGCTGTTTAGCAGGACTCTGATCTTATTCTAAGGTAAACATACCTAATCACACTCTTTCCTGTACACAAAGTCAATATCCTCAAAGCACAGGGTATCCTCTGTCCACTTTCAATGCAGACGCACTTGAAATTGACTCTGGTTTTTGCTGTGAAGCACATAGTACCTTTTCCTTGGCTGTGGGTACCAGGCTGTGCAACAGATCTTGCTATTCAATCCTCCTGCCCATCTCCTGTTGTGAACCCACCCATCTTTATCTTCTGCTCATTCAGTCCCTAATCACCTGCACCTGCCATTCTACTGTCTATCTCTAGGGTTCAATTGTTTCTATTCCAAAAGGAGGATCCTGGCCCATGTGTCTTCCTGAAGTGCTGGGCCTGTTAATTGCAGGACTGGACCATTCCATGGTGTGTTCACATGTCTAATCAAACTATGACACACAAATGCATATGTGTGATTACTAAATTAAATATAACCATTATCAAAACAGAAACAAAAAAAAGTAAACTTCAGGAGCTGCAACATGATGAGTGCACCTCCTGGGTTTGTGTCTTTGTGCTGTCCGCATCTTACATTGGAGACTCTTTGTACTTAGATTCATGTGTGGCTCTGGCACTCGATATTCATACAATGAATATGCCAATCCTTCCTCCTGGTTCTCATCATGGGTGTTGGAGATTTGTTTTTTGGATATAATCCACAATCCAAATGGGCTTCTCTGTCTGCAATCTATTACTGTGAGTGTCTAGGGTGAAGAGGAGAACAGGAAAGAGAGCACCCCAGGGGGCTGTGCTGTGTTTGGGGGAGCTTGGCTGCCACTGGCCCATCTCCAGTCCCTGGGCCCTACTTCTGCTGCTCCTCAGGCAGGTGATGTTGAAAGGACCAGTAGGGAACTTTGGAAGGGCAGGCTCAGGACACTTGTCATCTTGTGGGGGTTGAGAGAGGTGGATGGAACTAGGGGGATGGGCAAGGCCCAACTGCCAACAGCAGGGCTCAACTGTGACTCCGGAGCCCAGCACCTGGGTGGCGGTGTGCAGCCTCAGATACATGGCCGTCACTTCATCATGTACTTTTCCATTGAATAAGGGCTCCTGAATTTCATCAGGTAAAACCCACAAGGAACATGAGCATAGTGAATTTGTGGCCCTGGATAAGAAGTGGCTCACGATTAGGGCCTAGTGACTCTGTTCAGCCCTGGTGCCCGCAGATGCTTCAGTGTACAGGTAGGAAGTTCTAATGATCTCTTTCTTTTGCATGGAAAGGTAGAGAAGAGTCCTGCACCTTCCCCAGAGGATCAGCTCCTGAGCAGCACAAAGTTGCCTGCCTCCAACGGGGATCTCATGAGGAGCACAGGCAGAGGACTCCCAGGAGCCCCACAGCCTCCCAGGATCTCCATACTCCTCAGCCACCACAGATCCGGGCATGTGGTAATTCTTGGTGCCCACAGGAGGTCCAGGGTGCAGGTGAGGGAGTTCGAATGATCCTTTCCTTTTCCATGGGAAACTAGGAAGGAGTCGGGCACCTTCCCCAGAGGATCAGCTTGTAAGTGCCACCATGAGGCTGCCTCCAATGGGGATCCCAGGAGGAGCATCTGCAGAGGACTCCCAGGAGCCCCACAGCCTTGCAGGATCGCCATGCTCCTCAGCCACCACAGATCCGGGCATGTGGTAAGAAGTCCTACACAATGTCCCCAGCCCTGGTCCGGCTGAGACCCTGCTCTGCAGTCCAGAGTCACCGAGTCCTCTTTCCCGCAGCATCCCGCAGGATCCCTCCACTCTCAGCTCCTGTGAGCAACGCCCACCTGGGGCAGGACCATGCAGCAGGGTGACAGCCAGGTCCCAGGCCTCCTCTCCCGCATACTGCCACCCTCCTCACCTGGGGCAGCAGCT
>CM053412.1:64428237-64446176 GCA_028644305.1 Xerus rutilus | reverse complement strand
GAGATCTGTGTGGCTCTCTATCAGTCTCTTGGCACACTGGGACAGTTCACTCACACGGGCACTGGGTTGTTCAAAAAGAACATCTATAGCAACTACAGAGAATACTAACAATTCACAATGTGCTAACTACAGTAGCAATATGAACAAATACAAGAAAATAAGAATGCTAGCTACAAAGTAAAAGTAAGAGAAAAAATAAAGACAAAAAGCAGAAAAGAATTTTAAAAGTAAAAATGAAAATAATCCAATACAGATGGCTTGCTTAGCATGGGCAGTGCCCTGGTTTTTATGCTGAGAACTGCAAAATATCAATAAATACAAAAATTAAAAACATGAAATATGAGGCGATCATAATAAAGATTTAAGAAAAAATGAGAAAATAAGGAAAATGAGAAAATGGAAAACATTTTAAAATTAAAAGATAAATGAGAAAAAAATGAATTAGGACTAAAGAAAAAAATCAGAAATAGAAAAAAGTCCCAACAAGGCAGTAAGTTGGGTGGGTCCCCACGAGGAGCTTCCTGTGTAAAGAGCACAAAGATTTTAGCCCCAGTCAGCGCCACAGAGGTGTTCACAGTTTCCTGGCACTGGCTCCATGTGAGACAAGAGCAGGAAACTAACCAATCTCCTCTGCGGAAAACCCACACTAGTTTGCTCACTGTTTGGTCTCAAGGAACTTTTCCATCAATAAACACCTCCAAAAAAGCTTAGGTGGCTTTACTTGTTTAGAAACTAAAACCCATAGCATACTTCAATGGTTATTTCCAGCCTGAAAAATCTGTACTTCTTGCTTTGAAACACCTAGGTTTCTAGACTCAACTCAATTCCTTCTTCTTTAAACTCTGAATGATCTCTTAAAGTTTGATGGCTCTCATGCACGAGGCCCTGAATCTGATCACCAGCACAGAAGAAAGGATGGAAGACAGAAAACAAGATGGCAGCACTTCCCCTGCATTGTTTGCTATAGGACATGTTCTGCTCCCTGAGATACTGCCGCAGCTTGGATCTGAAAAGTCCCTGCAAGTCCTTCTTATTACAGACTCGGTCTCCAGTGTGTGGAGCCACTGGGAGGTGATGGAGCTTTAGGAGGTTGGGCCTCGTTGAAGGAAGGAATGTCACGGAGGCAAAATGTTGAGGTTTCAGGGTCTGACCACTCCTCTCTCTCTCCCCCTCCCAGCTGCCATGAGGTGAAGGGGTCTCCTCCGCCATGATGCACCATGCCACCACAGGCCCCAGGCAGCAGGGCCAAGCAACCACGGACTCAAACTCATGAAAACATGACCCCAAATGAACCCTTCCTCAGTAGTAAGTTTTGTCACAGTGATGGAGAAGTGAGAAAGACACCATAGGCTACATTACACCTCAGAGCTGAGAGGAAGAGCGTTCCTCACCATTTTCCCATTCAATCTTCATGAGATCTCTCATCAGAAACCTTGGAATCCAGAAGGCAGTGGGCAGATATACTCAAAGTAATGAAGGAAAAACGTGTCAACCAAGAGCCCTCCACACAGGAGGAAGAGGTGTGCCATTCCCAGGTGTCTTAGTCCCTTTTGTGTTGCTGTAACAAAATGCCTCCGAGTGGGACATCATAGCATGTCGGAATATCCCATCTGGAGGCTGGGAGTCAAGGTCATGCACCTCTGGATTCAATGTCTGGGAAGGGCCCCCTCTCTGCCTCTACCATGGCACCTTCTTGCAGGGTTCCCACATGGCACAAGAAGCAGAAGAGCTGAAGTCACTTGTTCAAACTCTTTTGTCACATAAGTGTGCTCGGCATGAGGGTGGAGCCTGCCTGGACCAATCACCTCTCAATTGTCCCATCTCAACAGTGCAAAGTGGGGTGAAGGTTCAACAGGATTTTGGAGGGACACAAACATTCCAACCACAGCACAGATAAACAAGAGCCCAGGGAGCTGGTCACCCCTAAGTCTGCCCAGCTTGAAGCAACTCCTTCTGATTGAAGTGAAGGACGTGAGGAATTCAAACTGCATGGACAGAAACGTCTCTGGTACCTGTGAACACACGGGCCATTGTAACCCTAGTACTGTGTGTGCTTCCTGCATGACTCAAGATGCTAATGCATTAGAAACCAGTGTGTTACAGGAGAGAGGACGCAAATGCCTCAAGAGCTGTGGCATCCTGACCCGAGAGGGGTGGGGTCGGAGCTGGTAGGACCAGCACTTTGACTGTTACTGAAGCTAAGCTGTTGTGGATTCACGGCAGAGTGTTGCAGCGTCGCATGTTAAATGAAATCCCCGTGGGAAGCACACAGAAATGGCTATAAAGCACCAAGTGAAATAGATTGTAATTAAAATCAAATTTTAAAAATCTACTACATAGGAAAGAGTCAAGTAGGAAGTGAGTGATTTTTAAAAGCTATCAAGTGTATAGAAAAAAGACAACCAAACTAAACAAGTCGATCCTCGGTGTCAGGAATTGCTCTAAATGTAACTGGATTCAACCCTCCAACCAAAAGACAGGGAACGGCAGAATGAATAGAAACGAGACCCAACTAGAGCTCTCCGAGACCTGCTGTAGATCAAGCATATCTCACACATGAGAAGATGGGATGGACAGTCCGTGCAAGCGGCCCCCTGCAGAGCAGACTCTGGGCAGCGTCTTCCACAGAAATCGTGACCACACAGGAGGAACCTCAGTCACTACCAGCGCGCAGCAGACCCCTGGCTGCAAACCAGGAAGGGCACACCTGGAGGATGCCGAGCAGCCAAGGCAGAAGGAGCAACAGTGGGGAGAGGGCAGGCCCAGGGCTGGCCAGACTTCAAGAAGACACCTCCGTGTGTGTGCGCGTGCGCATGTGTTCACCCAGCCGGTGTGGACTGGGGAGTACACATGTATGTGCCTGCAGGAGCTTGCGTGTGGGCATGGGGTATGCACCTGTGTACATGTGTACGTGTGAGTGCTCATGAAGGTCCAAGTGTGTGCATGTGCGCCCTTGACCCTGGTCTGGGTGTCACTGAGGGTGGGCAGAGGCAACTGAGATCCAAGCACCCTGGAGGCCTCTGGTTTCCTCCAGATGCAAATGAGAACCCCAAACAGATGATTTTCCAAAATGCTGCGAAAGGGTGTGAGGTCTTAGTACCTGCCCACACACCTGTCAGTCCCTACTCAGGCATCTTCACCTAGTAGGTCTTCCAAGCCAGGGTGAAGCCTTCAGCATGTGCATGCTGAGGTCCTGGAGGCTGCCGGCTGGCTGCTCCAGACACACCTGGAGGTAAGGACATGGCGCCAGGAGTTGATTTGCAAGGTGAAGGTCAAGGTGTGGAGAGGTGAGAAGAGAAGATGGCTAATACCAGCTGTTATCAAGAGGCCCCTCACCTATGGAAATCTGCTTTCGTGGACAATTCGAGCTTAGTGAACCAGGGACCCCTGGGCAGAATGTGTCCCTGCAGTTCTCCCAGCCCATGGCCCAAGACATGGGGAATGATTGAGGCTCTGCTGGGATCAGTGTGCTTCACCTTGCCAGCCAATGGCCTCTAACAGGCAAACGCAGGGCAGGTGCTGAAGATGGACCTCTGGCTGGAGGGCCCTGGGGAGGAAAATCGAGGGGCTTGGACAGCCAGTGCTTCCCTGACAAGTAGAATCTGACTGCTCTCATGATAATGCTTAAGATAATCCAGGCATCCTGCAGGTCACTCCATAAGATCAAGGAGCACAGAATGGCTTCCCTCCTCCGGTGTGTCCTACAGACACACTATCCCATCACCTGAGCCATTCAGGGCTTCCTGGCCTTGCTGGACTTCAGCCTCTTGAAAACTGAAATCTTTATTCCCCAGACACCTTGCATCTGGGCGCTGCAGATGGCCTCAGCTCCTCTGGACAGTTGCCTGACCAGATTGTGAAGGTGTGTGAGCAACACAGGATTGAGGAGAGAGGTGCCTCCTATGGCAACTGGCTGTGGGTTCCAGGCCTGGTCATCACATACGTTGGGGTTTCCATGACAACCTTGTAGGGTAGACATAGAGGATATTCTAGTCATTCCTGACTATGCGGGATCCAGGGTTGTTCTATAGTCCTGAAATCTCAGGCCTAATAGACCGAAATATATTTCCCTTGGCTCAAATTAGGAGCTTCTGTTGTTTGCAACCAAGACTGAAACAAAGTCAGATTCTAAAATCACCTGTAGGTATGTGGTGAAATATAAAACCATAGGAAAAGCGAGCAAACCTCAGGTGAGACCCACCTCCCGGAAGGATCTCTGCCATGTTTTTCACGTACACCCATGGGCTTGTTCCAATCCAGCTTTTGCTACCATGGAAACGACACAGTTGACGTGAGTCCGTGCCAGTCTCACCCACGTAATGTGGACTGGAACATCACCCCATCCCCTTGTCCTCGAGGCCTGCACCAGCTCCCCAGACCGAGGCAGGGTCCTATCCACAACTCTGGAGCACTCTGCTCTGAGGGAAAAAATAAAATAAATCCACACAGAGCCCATGAGGCCCACAGGGACTAGGCTTGCTCCCTCCTCCAATGTCACAGGGTCCAAATTCCCCTTGGGTTCCCTCTGTAGCCACACACCTCCATTCCTTTCCTCACCCAGCCAAGGACCCCACAATCCCGCATCTTCAGTATCGGTGGTCCATCGGCTTGGGAGATCCGTCCCTGCCTGTGGGTCTCACTGCAGCTCTTTGATGACTTCATTCAGATGCCGCCCCTAGGGTAGGCCTTCTCTGCATCCCCCTCACTAGCCCTGCCCACCCTCCCAGGGTCCCCAGCAGGCAGCCCTTTGCTCCCATTGCTCCCTCTGTGTGTTTGTCACCGTCTGAAACGGTCACATCTGTCTCCCTGGTTACTGGCCGTCTTCTTCAGCAGAAGGGCATCTTCAGGATGGCAGGCGCACCTGCCCTGGTTATCGTTGCAAAACTGCAGACCCAGCAGGCAGTCCCCCACTAGCCCCCTAGCCCACCAGGACCAGCAGGGGTGATTCTGCTGTCTAGGAGCAGCCCACAGTGCCCTGCGTGCCAGCTTGCATTTGCTGGCCACAGGGCAGCTGTGGCCCAGGAAGGCCAATGTACACTTCCGTCCTAGGACGACGACCAGCCTGCCCCTAGGAGGTGTGGGTACAGTGGTGAAGGGCCACCTCCTCCCCCTGAGTTTGCAGGCAGTGCTGAACAACCTGCCAAATGGACATGGGTGCTGGCCATCCATGGCATGTGGTGGCATCCGAGTGGACTGAGCCAGGGTTTAAGTGTCCAAAACTCCTAGTCGTGTGACTCGCCATTGTCCACAATATTTGTCATGTGATGTCTTAACTTCCTGGTCCAGGAAAGACTGGAGTATGAGGAACCGCGTCAGCCCAGGAGCCCAGCGTCCAAAATCGTGCCGGGGAGGGCTGCAGCCCAGCATGAGGGAGCTTTCTGAGGACAGCTGGAGCTGAGACACCGGTTCTTCAAGTGGGCACTGGAATGCCCCAGCACCAGGTGGGAGTCCCCACAGCAAGCCTGGCCCTGCCTCCAACCCGGAGGATGTCCTCTGAGGTCCTGGGCAACCAGGCAGCTCAGGGCCACCATGAATCCAGGGACAGAGAACACAAGTCTTCTATAGTCTGTGAGGGACCATCAGCCCCATGACGAATAGGGTCTCAAGCGAGCCGCCCAGTACTGAGCTCGGTTTGGACAATGTCGAAAGGGGCCTGGCATGTCACGTGAGGAGCTCAGTCTAGGGACACAGAGCCGCTGCTCCACCCCAGCTCACTACTGGGCAGCTGAGCACCCAAGCTGTGCACCACTCTGACCTCAGCTTCCTCCTCTGGCAGATGGCCACGAGGCTGGGTCTGCCTTGCCGGGCCACAGCACTACGGGAAGTGTGCAGACCCGTGGCGGCAGCTCAGGCGTGTGCTGCAGGCTCTGCAGCTTCTCTCCATCATTGTGTCCGAGAGACCAGCAGCGTGTGCTGTGAGACCAGCACATCAGGAGGCAATGTCCCTGCAAGATACTGTGCTCCTCTCACGTAAGAGGAGGGGCCGCCCACGCCAGGCAGGGGCACCCATGTAGAGAAGCACCAAGTGGCCAGGAGGCCCAGGGAGGCGGGGACTCTGCCCCGGGCACTGACCGTTTTCCAATTGAAGTAACAGGGCAGTTGTGGTGAGCAACATAGGGTGGGCAGGTTTGAATAATGCCAGGGCTCTGGGCACTGGACAGGTGGGCACAGGAGAGATGGCCCTGTCCACGGGTGAGTTAGGCAAGGAACAGTGGCCTCAGTGTGAGAGGCCACTAGCAGAGGTGGCTGAGGGCTGGACCCTGGTTTATATGTGGGTTTTACTAGAACAGTGCACTCTCAGAAGGAAGGCTTAGAGGGTGACAAGAAAGCCACAGAAGGACACACCAGTCACAGGCTGGTTCAGAGCAAGAGGTGCCCAGCCTCTGCACTGATGGGGAGGTCAGGGTTCCAGTTTTCAGGAGATGGACACATCCTGGCACACCTGGCGTCCCCTCACGGCTGCGTTCCCTCAGGGCACCCCCGCTGCTCAGCACCTGCCAAGGTTCCCGCCTCAGCCAGTGGGCCCCACAGAGGACACAATGCCCATGTGCTCCTGCCACACTCACCTCCCTGTGTCCCCTCCCAACACGAGGCCTCTCACCCTTGACCTTAGCCCCCACACTCCTGTCCCCTGAGTCACCTTCTCAGTCATGGCCCTGGTCTCTTCCATGTACTACTGCTGTGGCTGTGTGTCTCCCTCCAGGCGCAGCGGCGAGGAGCAGCAGGCTGGATCTGTTCTGTGATGTCACTCCGAAGGTGGTCTCCAGCCTAGCTCAGAGCCAGGCACAAAGTCCTGGCTCAGGAACATTGTGCTCCCAGAGGGACCACAGCTGAGGCGTTCTGCTGGCACCTACATGTCCCTTCACCCATGCACCATGGCTGAGGCCCTGCTGAGTGACGGGCCAGCTCCAGACACAGAAGAGCAGCAGGAGGTGGAGCAGGCGAGATGGGCCTGAGCTGGATGGCAGGGTGGACATGGGCTGAAGGCAGGCACAGTACTCATTCAGCTGTGATGTGTCACTGTGATGTGTCCCATGGAGAAAATCAAAGACAGGAGGATCCTGAATGATACTAGTGAAGATGAACAGAGAGAAAGCCACGCCCACCATGAAGGACTGTAGACTAAGCAAACAGCAAGTGCAAAGTCCCTGAGGCCATGGAGTCAGTACCTTGGAGAGTCAGGGATTTTTGTCTGGATGCTTTGCTTTATCCTGATTTTTCTTTGTTTTTATCACTCTCCTGTATAGTTCATTGTGACTACTGGGTTAAAAGGATCCTGAATTACCAATGTTTTCAGTTCACCAATGTCTTGCACAGTGATTCATGTTAAGCATGCAGGAGGCATGGCCCAATGAAAGGGTCCCATGCAACATGTATCCATGGAAAAAGGCTCAGGAATCCCAGGGGACACTGTGGGAATTGAGCATGGGGCAAGACTTCTGTGCCTAGGTATTTCTGACCCTCACCCCCAAAAAAGACATTTTCATGGTCAGAATAAAAATCAAATTTATAATATGGCTTGCAAATTGTATGATGGTCAGAAAACTTCTAGAACTCATAAATGAATTCAGCAAAGTAAGAGGATATAAAATTAATACCCGTAAACTAATTGTGTTCCTATATACCAATGATTAATCCAATGAAAGAGAAATTAGGAAAACTAGCCCATTCAGAATACCTTAAAAACATGAAATAATTCAGAATCAATCTAACAAAAGAGGTCAAAGACATCTACAATGAAAACTAAACACTGAAGAAAGAAATTGAAGAAGACCTTAGAAGATGGAAAGATTCCTCCATGCTCTTGGATAGGCAGAATTAATATTGTCAAAATGTCCATACTACCAAAAGTGCTATACAGATTTAATACAATTCCTATTAAAATTACAATGACATTCTTCATAGAACTAGAAAAAGCAATCATGAAATTCATTTGGAAAAATAAGAGACCCAGAATAGCCAAAGCAATACTTAGCAAGAAGAGTGAAGCAGAAATCATCACAATACCAGACCTTAAACTATTCTACAGAGCAATAGTAACAAAAATGGCATGGTATTGGCACCAAAACAGACATGTAGACCAACGGTACAGAAGAGAAGACACAGAGACAAACTCACATAAATACAGTTATCTCATACTAGACAAAGGTATCAAAAACATACAGTGGAGAAAAGAAGCTCTTCAAAATGGTGCTGGGAAAACTGGAAATCCATATGTAGCAAAATGAAATAAACCCCTGTCTCTATCCTGCACAAAACAACTCAAGTGGATCAAAGATCTAGGCATTAGACCAGAGACCCTGAGCCTAATAGAAGAAAAAGTAGGCACAAATCTCCACCAGGTTGGCTTAGGGACTGACTTCCTTAACAAGATTCCTGAAGCACAAGAAGTAAAATTAAGAATCAATAAATAGGATGGTATCAAACTAAAAAGCTTCTTCTCAGCAAAGGAAACAATCAATAACCTGAAGAATGGGAGAAAATCTTTACCACATGCACCTCAGATAGAGCATTAATCTCCAGGATATATAAAGAGCTCAAAAAACTTAACACTAAAAACAAAACAAATAACCCAATCAATAAATGGGCAAAGGAACTGAACAGACACTTCACAGAAGAAATACAATTGATCAAGTATGTGAAAAAATATACAACATCTCTAGCAATTAGGGAAATGCAAATCAAAACTACACTGAGATTCCATCTCATTCTAGTCAGAATGGCAATTATCAAGAATACAAGCAACATTAAGTGTTGGCGAGGATGTGGCGGAAAAGGCACACTCATACATTGCTGATGGGACTGCAAACTTGTGCAGCCACTCTGGAAAGCAGTAGGAAATTCCCCAGAAAACTTAGAATGGAACCACCATTTGACCCAGCTATCCCACTCCTTGGTTTATACCCAAAGGACTTAAAATCAGCATACTGCAGTGATGCAGCCACATCAATGTGTATAGGAGCTCGACTTACAATAGCAAAGCTATAGAACCAATCTAGGTGTCCTTCAACAGATGAATGGATAAAGAAAATGTGGTATATATACACAGTGGAATATTACTCAGCCTTAAAAAAGAATGAAATTATTGCATTTGCCAGTAATATCATGCTACGTGAAAGTCAATCCCCAAAAAACTGAAGGCCAAATTTTTTCTCTGGTATGTGTATTAGTTCACAATGTAGGGTGGGAGGTTAAGGGAGGAATAAAGGTGCTTTTGGATTAGTAGAATGAATTGGACATTAATACCCTATGTGCGTATATGACTACACAACTGGTGTGATCCTACATCATGTGCAACCAGAAGATGTAGGATACTACTCATACTCCATCTATGTATGATGTGTCAAAATGCATTCTACTGTCATGTATAACCAATTAGAACAAATTTTTTTAAAAACTTGACTTCCTAAAAACTTAGCTACTAGTAGGCGTCTGTTGACTAGAAGCCTTAACACTTAAATAAAACACATTTGGCATGGTATATGTGTCACATGTGGTGGGGGAAATGGGAGGATGACATTTTTTCTGCCATATGCAATTTCCTAAAGGGACTAACTGCTCGTGTGGAAGTCATCAGTGTCTCAAGGGCATAATAAGGGCATACCCGGCAATAGTTGACCTCACTGCAATAGCAACAGCTGTGGCTTTGAAATTATTACAGTACTACAGTATGTGCAGCAGCTAATTGTAGGCAATTATGATTTAATACTGCATCTCTATTTCTATTTACATTTGTCTCAAATTCGAGGCACCACATATGTTCTATAAGTTATGTGTTTATATGTGTAAATTACAAATGTTAACATTTTACAATAGTTTTCATAATAGTTTTGTTTTTATTGTAGTGGTGATTAAATGGATTAGCATTTATGTATATTTTATGGGCTCATTAGAACCTGATATTTTCTTGATTTTTCTGACATTTCCAATCCATGCAGCTGTTTAGAAATTATGACCAATATTTTCAAAAATATGCATGTAAGTGGGCATATACAGTTCCTATTCATGTAGTTCAAAGGTTAGCTGTATGGTCTCAGACCACTGTAGACTAAACTAGAAACAAACAACAGAAGAATGAACAGAAAATTCCAAAATATTTGTAAATCAAATACACTTCTAAATAACACAAACAGTAAAGAAGACAATTGAAATTTAAAGTATCTTGAACTGAATGAAATGAAAAATCTTGTTGAATAACAACAGTGCTTAGAGGGAAGTTTATAGCACTGGATGCAATATATTAGAAAAAATCTTTAAAATCACCAAAGGCTTTAATTAGGAAAAGGCAGAAAGCCAAGCAACGCACTGTAAAGCAAAACTGAAGAGGCCATAAATTGTTCCCATTTTTTTAAATATTTTTTTAGTTGTCAATGGATCTTTATTTTATTCATTTATTATTTGTATGTGGTGCTGAGGATGGAACCCAGGGCCTCACGCATGCTAGGCAAGCTCTCTACCACTGAGCCACAGCCCCAGCCCCAATTGTTTCCATTTTAAATGTCTTTGGTGCATAATAGTTATTCATAATAGTGGGGTTCGTTTTTACATATTTGTAGATGCATAGGACATAACTGGCTCCCTTTTAGTCCCCAGCACTTCCTCATTTGCTCCCCTCCTCCCTTCCCCTGATCCTCTTCTTCTTCTTTACTGGAATTACTTCCATTTAGTTATTGCTTTTTAATTGGTGCATTGCACACACAGGTGAAATTCATTGGTACACATTCACACGTGCACACAGCGTTTAATTCCATAGTTCTTCCCCTTTCTTACCCTTCCTCCCTTCCCCACTTTCCCTTCATCGACTCCACTATTTTCCCTTCAATTTTAGTGAGATGCCCCCTTATTAATTCCTCGTTTCTCCGTAGTCTCTGTATATGAGGAAAAAAAACATTCAACACTTGCCTTTCTGAGTCTGGCTTATTTCACTTAGCATGATGTTCTTCAGTTCCACCCATTTACCAGCAAATGTCATAATTTCATTCTTCTCCATGCTGAGTAACCCTCCATTGTGTATGTGTACCACATTCTCCCAATCCATGCATGTATTGAGAGGCACCTGGGCTGATGCCATGACTTGGCGACTGTGAATTACACTGCTACAAACATGGGTTGCATGTACCACTATAGTATGCTGACTTGGGTTCCTTTGGATGAACACCGAGGAGGGGATAGGTGGGTCACATGATGGTCCCATTCCTAGTCTTTTGAGGAATCTCCATACTGCTTTTCATGGTTGTACTGATCTGTAGTCCCACCAACAATGTATACGTACACCTTCTTCCCCACATCCTTGCCAACATTTATTATTATTTGTATTTTTGATAATTGCCATTCTGACTGGAATAAGATGAAATCTCAATATAGTTTTCACTTGAAATTCCATGATTGCTAGATGTTGAACATTTTTTCATGTATTTATTGACCATTTGTATTGCTTTAGAGAAATATTCATTTAGTTTTTGTTTTTTGTGGAGTTTTTGTTGTTGTTGTTGTTTTTGTTTATTTTACCCATATATTAATTGGGTTATTTGCATTTGTTTTGTTTGGGGTTTTTTATTTGTTTGTTTGATTGATGTATAAATATTTTGAGTTCTTTATATATTCTTGACATGAATCCCTTGTTGGAAGAGTAGCTAACAAAGATTTTTGTCCATTCTGTAGGATTTCTCTTCATGTTCTCGTTTCCTTTGCTATGCAGAAGCTTTTGAATTTGGTGCCACACCACTTATTGATTCTTGGTCTTATTTCTTGAGTTTTAGGAGTCATATTAAGAAGGCGGCGCCTCAGCCAATAGGTTGGAGGGTTGACCCTATGTCTTCTAGCAGTCGCAGTGTTTCTTGTCTAATTCCTAGGTCTTTGATCTACTTTGAATTGATTTTTACGCAGAGTAGAAGATAAGGATCTGGTTTCATTCTTCTACATATGGATATCCAGTTTCCCCAACACCATTTGTTTAAAAGGCTATCTTTTATCCAACATATATTTTTGGTACCTTTGTTGAGAATCAGATAACCACCTCCTTGGGGTTTTCTCTGTCTTCTATTCCATTCCATTGGTCTTCATGTCTGTTTTGGGTGCCAAGACCATGCTGTTTTTGTTACTATAGCTCTGTCTATGAAGTCAAGTATTGTGATGTCTCTGGCATTGTGTTTGTGGCTGAGAATTGGTTTGGCTATTCTTCCAAATGAATTGTAGGTCTGTTTTTTCTAGTTCAGTAAGAATGTCATTGGTATTTTGATGATGATTGCATTGAATCTATATAATGCTTATGGTGGTATGGCCAGTTTAACAATATTAATTCTGCCAATCCATGAACATGGGAGACTTTTCCATCTTCTAATGTCTTCTGCAATTTCTTTATTCAGTATTCTATAGTTTTTCATTGTAGAGGTCTTTCACCTCCTTGGCTACATTTATTCCTTTGTATTTTATTTATTCTTTTTTTAAAGGCTATTGTGAATGAAATTATTTTTCTGATTTCTTTTTTAGAAAATTTATTACTGGTGTTTAGATAATCTATTGATTTTTATATGTTGGTTTTACATCCTTCAACTTTGATGAATATTAGCTCCAGGAGTCTTCTGGTGAAACTTATTGGATCTTCTAAGTATAGGATCATGTCATCTTCAAACAGTAATAATTTGAATTCCTCATTTCCTATTTATGTCTCTTTATTTCCCTCTCTTGCCTCATTGTTCTGGCTTTGAGTGATGAGAGCTGGCATCCATCCCTTGTTCCTGATTTTAGAGGAAATGCTTTCCATTTTTGCCCATTCAGTGTAATGTTGGATTTGTTTGTCATATATAGCCTTTATGATGTTGAGGTATGTTCTTCTATTCTTGTTTTCTTCAGGGTTTTTATCACCAATGGGTGCTTAATTTTACAATGTTGAGGTATGTTCCTACTATTCCTAGTTTTTCTACTGTTTTGAACAAAAATGAATGCTGTATTTTGTCAAATGCTTTTTCTGCATCTATTGAGATAATCCTGTGATTCTTGTCTGTAAGACTACTGATGTGGACTTATGTGTGAATTATGTTTATTGATTTCTATATGTTGAGCAAACTCATATCCCTGAAATGAACTCCACTTGATCATGGTGCACTATGTTTTTAACATGTTTTTGCATGTGATTTGCCAGTATTTTATTAAGTATTTTTGCATCTATGTTCATCAAGTTCTGAGGTTTTCTTTCTTCGATGTGTCTTTGTCTGGTTTTAATATCAAAGTGATACCAGCTTCATAGAATGAGTTTGAAAGGGTTCCTTCCTTTTCTATTTCATGAAATAATTTGAGGAGGATTGGTGTTAGTTCTTCTTTGAAGATCTGATAGAACTCAGCTGAGAAACCATCTGGTCTTGGGCTTTTCTTTGTTGGTAGGCTTTTGATGGCATCTATAATTCCATTGCTTGAAATTGATGTGTTTAAATTTTCTATGTCCTCCTAATTCAATGTGGGTAGGTAATATGTCTCTAGAAATTTGTCAGTATCTTGAAGATTGTCTGTTTCATTGAAGTATAAATTTTCAAAATAGTTTCGATTATCATCTGTATTTCAGTGGTGTCCATGATGATATTTCCTTTTTCATCATGGATTTTAGTAATTTGAGTTTTTCTCTTTTGGTTAGCTTGGCTAAGGATTTATCAATTTTATTTATTTTTTTAAAGAACCAACTTTGTTTCATTGAATTCCTGAATGTTTTTGTTTCAATTTCATTGATTTGATTTCTGATTTTAATTATTTCCTGTCTTCTACTGCTTTTGGTGTTGATTTGTTCTTCTTTTTCTAGGGCTTTGAGATGTAATGTTAGGTCATTTATCATTGACTTTCTATCCTTTTAATGAATGAGATCAATGCAATGAACTTTCCTCTTAGTGCTGCCTTAATAGTGTCCCAGAAATTTTAATATGTCATGTCATTCTTCTAATTTACTTCTAAGTGTTTTATCATTTCATTCCTGATTTCTTCTGCTACCCATTGGTCATTCAATAGTGTATTATTTAGCCTCCAGGTGTTAGAATGGCTTCTATTTTTTTATCTTTGATTTCTAATTTTATTCAGTTATGACCTGATAGATTGCAGGGTATTATCTCTATTTTTTGCATGTGCTAAGAGTTGCATTATGGCCTCAGATATGGTCTATTTTACAGAAGGGTCCATGTGCTGCTGAGAAGAAAGTGTATTCAGTCTCTGATGGATGAAATATTCCTTATATGTCTGTTATGTCTAAATTATTAATTGTATTTTTTAGTTCTATAGCTTCTTTATTTATTTTTTTTGTTTGGAGTATCTATCCAGTGATGAGAGAGGCATGTTAAAGTCAGCCAGTATTATTGTGTTATGATCTATTTGCTTCTTGAAATTGAAGGGTTTGTTTGATGTATGTAGATGTTCCATTATTGAGGACATAAGTATTTATGATTGTTATGTTTGGCTTAAAGTCCACTTTATCTGATATAAGGATAGAAACCTTGCCTGTTTATGAGACCTATGTGAAGGATATGTTTTTTCCCATCCTTTTACCTTCAGTCTGTGTATGTCTTTGCCTATGAAGTGAGTCTCTTGGAGACAGCATATTGTTGGGTCTTGTTTTTTAATCCAATCTGCCAATATATGTCTTTTGATTAATAAGTTTGGGCCATTTAGAGTAAATGTTATTGAGAAATGAATTTTATTCCCTGTCATTTGAATTAGTTTCTTTGATTTGCTGTTCTTCTAGTGTAGTTCCTACCCTTGTTTTATTTTTATTTTTCATCTCTTCTTCATGAAGTATTTTATTATGTTTTGAGTGCAAGCTTTCTAGTTGTGAATTCTTTCAACTTTTATTTATCATGGAAGCTTTTATTTCATCAATTCTGGAGCTTAATTTTGCTGGGTATAGTATTCTTGGCTGACATCCATTTTCTTTCTAAACTTGGTATGTTATTCCAGAACCTCCTGGCTTTGAGGGTCTGGGTGAAGAAAATCAGCTGATATCTGGATTGATTTCACTCTAAATGTGGCATGTCATTTTTCTCTGGCAGCCTTTAAAATTCTATCCTTCTGTATGTGAGACATTTTCATAATAATGTGCCTTAGTGTGGGTCTGTTGTAATTTTGCATATTTGGGGTCCTGTAAGCTTCATAGATTTGATTTTCCATTTCATTCTTAGGGTTTGGGAATTTTTCAGATATTATTTCATTGAAAAGATTGCACATTCCTTTGGTTTATATCTCCCACCCTTCATCTATCCTGATAAATCTTATATTTGGTCTTGTCTTGTTATCCCATATTTCTTGGAAACTCTATTCATGGTCTCAACATCTTCTGTCCATGGCCATATTTTCAAGATTATATATTTGGTCTTCATGTCCCAAACTCTGTCTTCTAAGTGGTCTAGTCTGCTGATGATGCTTTCCAATGAATAAAAATTCATTTGGTGTATTTATTCCTTCATTCTAAGGACTTCTGCTTGTTTTTTTCTTCAGGATCTCTGCTTCTTTATTGATGTGATCTTTCACTTCCTGTAATTTCTCTCTGATTTCATTTCTTATACTATCCTTTACTTCACAGATCAGTTTAACTATGAACATTCTAAATTCTTTCTCTGACATTTCTTCCACTGTGATGTCAATGGATTCTATTACTGAAGTAATTTGGTTGGTTTGGGGCAATTTGTTTCTTTGCTTTTTCATGTTGTGTGTGTGTCTACCCATCTAGCAGTGTGGATCTGAGGCAGTAAAGTTTATACCCTTTGGACTTACAGTGTCCCTAAAAGTTTCCAGTACCTCACTGTTTAGGAGGAGACAAATAATAACAACCAATGAAACCAACATACAGCATTAAACCAGAGTTCCTGCTATGATATCTACAGTGCTAATTGTCACAATAAACAGAAATTATATGATCAGCTATTGCCTACAGTAAAAACACTAAGTTTTTAAAAGGATTTACAATTTTGAATGGTGAACAAGGAGAGAACAGAAGTAATGTAGGATGTGATGATTATGATAAGGGAGGAGAGAAAATAGAAGTAAAAAATTAAAGAATGAGTGAAATAGAGAACTAAAGAGATTGGCTGTTATAAGTTAAAAAGAGAGAAAGAGATTCAAGGGAAACAGATAAGTGAGAGAAAATATACATAAAATAAAATTTAATTAATACTAAAAATTAATTAATATTAATCAAACATCCTATTTCTCAAAATACAGATCCATAAAAAATGCCTTCAAAAAATGCTAGAAATGAGAAAAAACAAATATGAAAATGTATAAGTGCCCATGAACCATTCAGGTCACAATAGAACAGAGAAAAGGAAAAAAAATTTAAATTAAAAAAAAATCTTGAGGAAAAGTTACAGAATTGTGTCCTTTAAAGTTCAAAAGATTCTCACTTCCCTTCTCAGCAGTGTTATGTGGGGCTGCTGGAGTGTGTGAGAGTCCCTGCAGGTGGAGCTCCTGGAGGCAGAGTTTAGGCCTAGATAGGCTCCAGGTCCTTTGTTAAACAGTAATTGGTCTGAAGATTTTAAATCAGTGCCCCTAGCAGCCCAGCAGTTGCTGTTCCATGCTGGAAGACTCTGCCCAAGAGGAGGAGGAACCAGTCTTTATTCCCCTACTGCCACTCTCAGACCCTATGTCTCCTGGTATCTCGAGTTCAGTCTCCAAACTCAATCTCTCCAGCCCCACCTCACCCTTTTGAATTCCCAGCCAGTTGTATCTCTCCTAGCTGGTCCTGCAAGTGGCAAGTCTGGAGTGGGAGCAGGGAAACTGAGTGGGTTTCCATGACCAGTATGCCCCTGTGCAAACTTCTCTCCATGTTTGATTTTCTCCTCGTCACTTAGGCACACTCTATGTGAGGCTGTATGGGTTTGCCAGGCCTGTATTTCAGACCAACCTCAGTTTGTCAGGAATCAGCTCCTGCAGCTGCTGACCCCAGTATCATAGCTGCAAAATGGTTCCTTCCTCTGCCCTCTGCATGCAACTGGGAGAGATGCAACTTCTTTCCTGCACAAGTATATTTTGTGGCATGCCTTTCAGTGTAGTTGGGCAGTGTCTTTGATCTCTAAACTCTCTAGACACACCTCAGGTCTCCTAAAAGTATGAGTTTCTTTAATTCACTTATCCCTCCACTTTACCACCCTGGCTGGCACCACCAGTGGCAGCAGTGGAAATTTTGGGGTTTCTTCCTTATTTTATTATATTCAACCTCCTGAGTCCTGATCTGCTTTGAATGTCCAGAATTAATTCCTAGTAAAGTCCCTTTTTTCATTCACCCACCTTGTTGAAAAGCTTCCTGTCTGATTTCTTGGTTTTACACCATGGAGCAACCAGGAAAGAGACTTCCTCTATTCCACCATCTTAAAAACCTCTCATCTTGTTTTATCCTAAGAAAAATCCCTCAATTCCAGGGCCAGGCTGCCAAGGCAATCAAGGTCATGTTGACTCAGGGAAGAACCTGGGATATGGTGTCCACTGTGTCTTACAGGATAGTCAGCTCTCCAAAAGTCTGTCCATTCACTCCATTTACTGAGCACCTATTATGGGAAAGGTGCAGGTGTAGGGACTTGGAGTATAGGGTGCACAAAACAAGGATAGTCCCTGTTCTTGTGGAGCTGACACCAGAGGATGGAAGGGAGAAAACAACCAAGTAAAAATAGTGTAAAATCAAAATAATTCAGCCTGAGGAGGCATCTATATTTAGAATCTAATGTAAGTGTAGCCTAACTTAGTACACAAACTAACTAAAAGCCTAATTTTGGAATACCCAGATGCTCCTCAATTTATCACAGGATTATGTCCTTTAAAAAAATTCTATGTTTAGTACCCTACATCTCTTCCTCCCTGCCAGTCCTCCCCAACTCACTGTCACCCTCTCAAGTACTAGTCAGCCTCTCTTGGATTCATTTTACATGCGTTATAAGAGCTAATAACCATAACCTCACTTCCTACTAATCCAACAA
>CM053412.1:64310921-64427737 GCA_028644305.1 Xerus rutilus | reverse complement strand
ATGGTCTTTACTACCCCTGACACATCTATGAAGACTCTAATGTTGAGACTTTATTTGGTTTGCAATCAGAGAAATGGAAAAACAGAGATCGGGTTATGTACTATGACTTGAAATGCATTTAAATAAAAAAAAAAAAAATTCTATGTTTAAAACATCATAAGTCAAAAATGCATTTAACACATCTAACCTGTTAAAAATAATAGCTTAGCCTAACCTACCTTAAATGTGCATAGAATACCCTGACATTAGCCTATAGTGGGCAAAATCATCTAACAGAAAGCCTGTTTTATAACAAGCATTTACTATTCGTGTGATTTATTTGCTGTGCTAATAGTGAGAAACAGAATCATTGTATGGATATACTTTCACACCCATCCTAAAATTGCAAATTGAGCTATCAATATTCAGGGGCCGTCTTTACACTTGTACCAAGGAGCTAAGTCTCAGTCAATCAGGGGAGCTGAGCTTCTGTCCATTACTTGGGGTCACATTTTAAATTGTTCAAATAAGGTGAACTTTAAGCTAGAGCCTCTTGGGCTGTCTCTGCATCTCATTTTTTTTTTACTATCCATTTACAAAAGAAATTTTATGAGTGAGCAAGTTGACTAAACTTAGAAGGAAATTATAAGTTTTTCTAAAAAAAATGAGAATAATACCAAAAGTACATTAATGCGAAACTAGGATTTTGTCCTCAGTTAAAACAAAAAGTTTCTCTTACAGTGTTGATCTGCTCTTACTAGGAAGTAATGGAAGATTTTTCTTTGCTTTTTAAGTAATTGACCTAGGAAGCCAAGGTTCTAAGTTTTATCAGGATGATTCCCTTTGCTTCATGTTACCTTTACCAAGTTTTTGGCTCCTGTAATGTAATCTATAGCTATGTTACTTTCTGTGTTTGTCTTTTAAAGTATTTTGATTGTCTCTCTTACTTGATGGCCCATTTGGACACTTATAGGGGGATTTTCTTCAATTGCCACTTTCAATGCCTGCTTTCTGGTTTGATAGAAGCATCCCCATGTAGGAAGGCCAATGCTATATAAGTAGCTAAGGGGTTGTTAGAAAATGTGTTCCCATCATGGGACATTCTGTAGAAATCTCCAGTGACCATGTATTTGTTTCACTGAACAAGTGGTAAAACAGTTAAATGAGGTATTATACAAACATGACTTTGGGCAAGGCTAACTGAATTGACCGCATTGCCTTGGTCAAAGTTATTATAGGTGAATGGCAATCATATTCATCCCAGTGGATAACCTTAAGTTGACTCTACAGTACTCAGGTGAAGGCCTCTGTCCCTAATGATTGAAATTCATGTAGATCCCACTTTCCTAAGCTTTAATATGACTGAATGTCACAAGACTTAAATGCAATCTGCCAAATTGTATTACCAGGTAAAGGAAATTTTTCATGATCTTCTGACTGAGCACAAGCAAACCCTTCATGATCTAGAACCCAGAGATTTGGTCTTCTGGAGACAATATCAGAGAAAGACTGCCCTTGAACCCCATTAGAACAGACCATACCATCTTCTCCCTGCCCACCCTACAGCAAAGCCCTGGGGCTTCACACCTGGGGTCTACAATCTCAAACCTCCAAAGGGCCCCTCTGGACTCTTGAACTGTGCACCTGTTGGAGACCCCAGGTCAAGTTGGCTCCTTAAGTTTCACCCCGGATGGGTGAACATTCTCAGCATGGACAGCTCTCCCAGGGTCAGAGATTAAGATTGCATTGCTATCATGAAAGCCCCATCCTCTTCCTTTTTCCTCACTTCCTGTTATCCTAATCCTTTCCTTTACCCTGTAGAAAGTCAATGGCACTCTAATGTGTGGATGTTTTATCTGAGGCTTATATGTTGTAGCAAAAACCAGAGCAGTCGATGTCTCCACAGAGATAAACCACTTTCCCTGTAGGAAAGGTTCTGGAGGGTTTCCAGGGTGGCTCACCCTTCACCATAGTGGGGCACAGTAATAGGGAAGGGTCTTGGCCTCTGTAGCCAATCTAGTCTCCTAGGGGTTCAGGTAGAAGCCTGTTAATGAAAGGCGGAGAATCTACATGTTCAACAGAAACACTAAGCATTATGCAGCTAACTTACACCCCCTTTGCCTAGAGTATGTTATGTAACAAAAATGAATGTTCTATCTATCTTTCTCCTGCTTTTACTATTGCTAAGTTTAATTCAAAAGGTGGCTTATAACACTGTTTCTTAGACATTGCCACCAAATACTCTGAGGATGTTTCTTAAGGAAAAGGAACACAAGATGTGTTTACCAGAGCAGTTGGCAGCTGGTGTGCAGGCATCCGGGTGGTGGATGGCAACCTCAGGTTTCCCAAGGTTTTTCATCTTGATATTGTTCTAAGAGGTCTCCAGGCTACTATACTTTGTCTCACCCCATAGCTAATATGGATATCTTTTTGAATCAAGCTATTTTACAGCAAACAATGGTCTTCAGTCACAATCACACTCTGAAAACAGACCATGACCGATTGACCTCAACTATTACTGAAGTGCCTACATTGCCTGAACTTTGATTTGCTCAATTTTGATTAGTGAAGTTGCAGAAGTTCCCTCCAGGGAGTATACTTGTGTCTTCTGTTATTGTCCTCCTGTAAGTCATCAGAGGAGGCCCCGCTGACCCATTCTCTGAAGTCTTCAACGATGGCATGCATGCAGCCCTCTACTCAGGGAATGGCCTCACTCTGACTAGATCAGCAAGAACACCAGGGATTCCTCAACAGGCATGGTGTCATGACTTGGGAATTCTATACTATGACAAAATAAGTCCACTGACAAAGGGGACAGGGAATAGTTTCAATGCCCAGAGCTTTGGTCAATGCGTCAAAATTGAAGGGCTAAGCATAATGGAAAGTGTTAGATTAAACTAAGTTGGGTCTGAACTGCAGCCTAACCTAGGTCACAAACTGAAAACCTACCCTGGGAGTATACTTCTGTAACTGATGGCTAAGTCTCAGCCAATCACAGCAGCCCAGCTTCAGTCAATTGCAGGCAGTCAACTGCTGAAACCTTGTTCAAATATGGCAAACACCAAGCTACACACAGGAGGGTCCTCTCTGTACTGTGGGGAGCCGTGGTGTGAATCAAGGTATCTGATTACCTTGTGGTTATGGTGTGCTTGTACTGGGATTCCCTTGTTCAAAAGGACAGGGTTAACACCGCCCAGTTGCTATGGCACACCAGCCCTTGGTCTCTCTGGGCAAACATCCAGAGATGTCAGTTTTAACCTCAAATCACAGACACTGACTCCTAGGGGTAGAAGATTCTGAACACAGTAAGATAACCGTAGTATCTCACCTATGGTGTGACTTTCAAGCCTGCCTGCTTTCCAGAAACTTTCTCACAAATAACCTTTTGATGATAAAATCTACATAATAAACGTGGGCAGCCAGCTCTGGGTCACTGTTCCTGCATCAGAGGACAGTACGCACCTGATCCCACCTTTCTCTCTAAATGTTTGTGTGTTTTTCTTAATCCCCAATTGCCCCTCACTAGGTTCTGAATTAGCAGTTGTGCAGGTCACCGCACTGTACCTCATTTCTATTTTTTGTCCATGAATGTTTCCTCCACCCACAGACACACTCATTAAACATTTGCTCGTAGATGAATTTCCTCCAAGATAAAATGAGAGGCCAATTAAGAGACACTACCACTGGGTAACTTGAGGACACATTCGTACCCACCTAGACCATCCAGCTCTGGAGGGTCAGACTCTCCATTCCAACTGGGTGTGACTGCTGAATGGGTCCTCTTTTTAACCTGATAGACTAAAAACATAAAATTGCACCTATTAGTGTGGTACTATGTGATTTCCAATGTGTATACACAGTGTAGTGTTTAAATCAGGTTAACCATATCTATCTTCTCAAAGGTCTATCATTTATTTATAGTAGAAACACTCAAAATCTTTTCTCCTAGCTTTCTGAAATACAGAGTTCACAATGACCCCCTGTGGTCACCCTCCTGTGCAACAGCACACCAGAACTTCCTGCTCCCACCTAACCCTAGCTTAGGGCCCACTGATGAACTATCCCATCCCCCAGCCCCCTACGTGCCCCACCTCTGACCACCACCATTCTTCTCTCAACTTCTTTAAGATCCACTTTTTTGTGCTCCACATATGAGCAGGATCATAGGGTACCTGTCTATCCGTGCCCAGCTTAGTTCACTTAACAATGTTGTCACCAATGACAGGATTCCGTTCCATTGTGTGTATGCACCACATTTTCGTATCCACTCATGAGTTTACACTTAGGTGATTTCCAGCCCTAGGCTATTGTGAATGGCACTGCAATCTGCACAGACTGCAGCTCTCTGACACCCGGATACCATCGCCTTTGGATATGTGGTGGGCTTGCAGGACCATACCACAGTTCCACTTTTAATTTTTTGAGGAACCCCCAGAGTGCTTTCCATGGTGGCTATACTAATGTGGCTTCCTAGCCACAGCACACAAGTTCCCCCTTCTCCACATCCTCACCTGCACTTGTTATCTTTGGTCATCTTGATGAAGAAACCGTTCTCCCCAGGGTAAGGTGACCATCTGAACTGTGGTTTTGATTTTCATTTCCCTGATGATTAGTGATATGCATTTTTTCGTATACCTTGGGGCCATTGTGTGTTCTTTTAAGAAATGCCTATTCCGGTCTATGGCACAATTTTAACCAGGACTTTTGTGTGTGTGTGTGTGCAATTGAGCTTTGGAGTTCCCTTTATATTCTGAATATTAATCCTTTGTTGGATGTATAGTTTTCAAATTTTTTTCTCCCATTCTGTGGGTCGTCTCTTCACTCTTCACTCTGATGGTTGTTTCCATTGCTATGCAGAAGATCTGTTTTCAAGTTTAATGGAACCCTGTCTGTTCATTTTTGCTTTTGGTTTCCTGTGCTTGGGGGTCATATCCAAAAAATCCTTGTCCATTCCAATGTCCTGAAGCATTTCTCCCATGTTTTTTTGCAATAGTTTTAGGTCTTATATTTAAGTCTTTAATCCATTTTGAGTGGACTTTTTTAACTGTAAGCAGCTAGTCTCATTCTTCTACATGTGATAGGCAGTTTTCCCAGCACCAGTCATTGACCACTGTCCTCTCTCCCTCTTCTGTTTTTGTTGCATCCAACCCGCACTCTCCCTAAGAAGTGCAGCCCAGACAACTCTGCAGAAGCAGCAAAGTTTATTGAGGAAATAGGCACACAGACCAATCAATTGGAGTCAGCTCTCCTTTCCTTCAGAGAGTAACCCTGAAATAAGAGTTTCAGAGGTTATTTTAGGGTGGGCTAGCTACATGGTTCGGGAAAACAGGATTTGGCAAATATTCAACCTATAGTTATTTACAGTTCAACCGTGATGGCACCTCCTATGTCCCCTTTCAGTTCCTGGAACTTTAGGTAACTGGCCAGGGGATCTGGCAGCCTGTGGTTTGTCCCCATCCGTGAAAAGCAAGCATAGCAAAGCATTAATCACAGAAGCATAAAGAGCAGGTTAGCAGATACGTGCAGGCCTGAGCCAGAGTGACTCCATTTTGAATTTGGATTTTACACCATGACCCCACTCCAGGCTCACACCTGCAGACTGAGCTGCTGGAACTGCAGAAGCCAAGCAGCGACAGCTTCCACCACACCTCCTGTCTACTCCACTACCACCCCTGCCCTTGATGTTAACACACACCACATGGGGCCTCGCGCCAAGCCCGCACTGCAAGTAGTGCTTGCCCCTGTGGGACCTGAGGATTCATTCACCACAGTCCTCTCCCCAGAATTCCCCCACGGTCGCCATAGGCTGCTGCTATGAGGATGCCTGCATTAATCAGCTTTTCACTGCTGGAACTAAACCATCTGGCCAGAACAATTGTAAAGGAGGAAAAGTTTGAAGGCTTGTGGTTTCAGAGGTCCATTCACAGCAGGCTCCATTCCTCAGGGATTGAGGTGAAGCTGAACATCATGGAGGAAGAGTGTGGTGGAGGGAAGGGGCTCACATGGTGATCAGACAGCAGAGGGAGAGAGAGACTTCACTTTCCAGATACAAAATATAGACCCAGAGCCACGCCCCCAATGAGCTACTTCCTCCAGCCACACCCACCTGGCTTCCAGTTACCACAGCTGACATCAGGTAACTCAAACACTGGAAAGCAAGAGCATGAACAAGGGTGGAATCCCGTACTTATAACTAGAAGAGGCGCCCACTCTCTCCTGGAGAACGATCGCCATGCTCAGTTATACCTTCAGAGACAAATGCCATGCTTGATGACGTGAAAAGTCAGGGCATTCAAAAAAGAAGCCTCTCCACTACATTTGAAATTAAGTTTTATTTTAAAAGATACTTTATACATACTGTCAGAAAGAAATGGAAATGCAGAAGTCATTAGGAGAGTCCATAATACAAAGCTGGACAGCAATCATTCAAGTAGCAGTGATATTTTACTAGAACAAAAATGTCACGATTCACAGCACAAGTTGAATCATCAACGACTCAAGGGCTGGAATCCCTCACAGCGGGGCCAGGTCAGTTGGAAGATGCAATCCCTGGGCTGGGTATGCTGTTGCCAATCAAGTCCTTCCTTATCACAGTCCATCAGCTCACAGCAGGATAGCAGGCTGCTGAAGCAATTCCACAGAGGTTGTTCTGGTCTCGGGCCATCTTTATGTAGCCATCCATGCCCCATCGTTTACCCCAACTGAAAGAAGAGCAAGTTTTCCATTTTATAGAAAATATAAAGCACATTGGCTTTATTAACAATAGCATCTAATTTAGACACTGTGCCAGAAGCCACAGACTTCACAGAATCAAGGCAGGCAGATATTCTTGTGCATTCTTTATAAATTGTTAAGTCTAAATCTGCACTTACCCCTGAGTCCAAACAATTACCTTATATAAGATTGCCAAATCAGAGACAGAAAAAGGATAGGATGTCTTTGAAGTCCAATGTGTTTCAGAAGTATGAACATTTTCAGAATTTAGAAAAGCAGACATACCATATGTTAAGGCTCCCAAGGAGCTTGTAACAATATCTTAATGTTATAATCATACATTAAAATTTCCATATTCAACCTAAGAGGGATAAAGATTTCTAGGACCTATAAACAAATACTGACTGCAAACAAGAATTCCCTCTTGAATGTCAAACATGCATACTTTGGGCAACACATACCTGTTCTTGACCAGCCAGTACTTATTGTTATCCGGGTTTGTTCCATCAAAGCCATAGCCAACCACCAGAACCCCATGATTCAGTTCACCGTTTTTGCAGTCTTGATCATTATAAATGCCTGGAGAATAAAATCAAAGCTGGGGTGAAATCTCCAGGGAAATGACAGTGACCCCCTGTCACCAACAATAAGGGGGCATCTCTAAATTCACTGAGATGACACCAACTCTAGTTAAGACTTAAAATCAAGACCTATTGTAATCAAGGTCAGGCATTCAAGTGCTTGTATAAAACTAACAGAAATACAAATTAGCATAAATCCTTCCGTTAAAAATAACTTGTCTAGATGCATAAAAGACCACTCTTTGAAATACTGTAATTCTACTTATAGGATGTCCATCTAAGAAAACAGCACAAACACAAAATTACTTGAATCAAAAGGCTCCTTTAAGATTTAACTGCAGAAATAAAAATCTCAGTAAATCTTAAACAATTGGAGAAATTAAGAATGAATTAAACTACACAATTAATGATGCAGCTGTGTTTTTAAAAAAATTATGCAGTACTCACATTCATGGGATTTGCTTGAAGCCAGATCAAGTGGAAACATCATAGACATATGTTACATGTACAGAATGTGAAATCCAGGCATCCAAAGATTTACCAAAAATTTACATAGCAAAGGGTCCATGGAGTTGGTATGTCATGGTGGCATTACAATTTTTCTGCATCAGTTTCTAGGAAGAAATATGCTTACCTTTTTCATAGAACTGGAAGGACCGCAGGCTTGCATCAATAGAAACAGAGATGGGTCCCACAGTCGCCACTGCCTTCTTAAGGGCTTCCTCTTGATTTGGAACATATATTACGCCTGTGTCGTTGGCGACAGAATTCTTAGGATTATACCTACAGGATCCAACCTGTAAAAAATAAAGAGGGAAGAGAGTTGATTAATGCCATCCACCTGTGGGGGAACATTTGTTAGAACCCCAACACTTTTTGCAATTTGCAGCTTCTTCCAAGTCGATGCTATTATAAATCATCCCAGGGAGTGAAATGCTATAACTTGATTTGAAACTGAAAATCAGCTCACCTATCTTCAAGGAGACCTTGTAGGTCTTCCCATCCATAAAATTTCCCAAAAGTGGAGAAATTTGTGTTAAACCTAGAATGACTGGTGTGTTCTCCACGTTCCACAGAGGCAAAAACAGATGTATGAAAGCATCTCATGAAAGAGCTGTGCAAAGGCTGGTAATTTATATGACGACACGGGCAGCTTACAGAGTGTGGAGGGAGACTCTGCCCTGTAGCACGGGAGTTCTGGAGGAGGTGTCTTAACTCTGAAACCGCGCCGCTTCTCCAAAAGCAGACGTGGAATGTCAACAACATGAGAAGCTCTGTTTACCCGTGCTTCGTATGGATAGGAGTCCTCTGAGTCCAGGCCACCGTTGTCCTTAATATACTGGAAGGCAGAATCCATCAAGCCACCATAACAGCCCTCGTTGCCTTGAGTCCCAGAACAGTCCACCAGGTTCTGCTCACTCAGTGAGACCAGTACACCAGTTTTCCGGAACATCTGTCCTTCCAGGGCCCCAGTTGCACTAAAAGCCCAACAGGAACCACAGTGACCCTGAAAAACAAATAAAAAGACTGTCATCCATAAAGCAAAGAGCATGAACTGCGTGCCCCTCCACAGTCTGCCAAAGCAGGGACGCAGAGTCCCTGGCTCTCCTGTGGGACATGCAAGGTCTGAACCCAACACTGTCCCGTACCTGATCCTTCACAGGAGTCACGTAGCCTTCCTCTCTCCAGTCCACAGATTCAGGCACGTCACCAAACAGGGGCTCCTGGAACACTGTCCCCTTCTGGAGCTTCTGGTATTGAAAGCTGTTCCTCACTTGCCTGAATTCTTCATTGGTCTTCAAGGAAAGGTAAATAAAACATTAGAAGGTCAGATGGTGTTGTGAAGAGCTGGGGAGAGGCAGCTCAGAGTGAAGCGCCCACAGCACACGCACCATGTCCCCGAAGGCGTTCATGGCCATGGTGAAGCCGTGCTTCCCCTGGCTGTACGCCCCGTTGTGCTGCTCGATCATTCTCAGGTTCTTCTCCCACACCGCTCGCCTCCATCCTTCTTCATTCTAGAAGCAAGCACGACACATAGTTTTTATTTCTATTTGAAGCCCAACCCGTGCTCACCAAGGGGACGCTTGTTAGCATAGATGGAAGAGAAACCATGGCCAGGGAGGGCTTCACACTCCTGAGAGCTGGTCTCCAAGCCCAGACACCACTGTGTGCACACCAGTGCCCTTAGGTTACTGCCTGGTAGGAGCTGGCCTCTAGAAGCTGCTCTCTGGCCCTAAACTCTCAACGGCAAGGATCACTTTCTGCAGGGTCCCCTGGGCAGTGTCTGTTACCAACCGAGCTGTATGTTTTCCCATGTTTTGCTTTCCACTCAAGCCAATGTGCATCTACACTATAATCAAGTGCTGGAGCAGCGGAGACCGTCTGCACGCAAAGGATGGCCAGCAAGAGAGAAAGATTCATGTTTCAAAAACCTGGAAAAGCAAAAGAAATGAGGGAATTAAAATATTTAAATTTTTCTCCCAAGAATTTACCCAAAGACAGTGGAAGAGGCTAAGGATGTAGCTGGATTAAAACACTCAAGTGGAGTATTTGGTCAAGGCACCAGTGAAAAGCAGCCTGCCCACAGCCCTGGGAACTGAGATCATGTCTGCAATGATCATTGAGGTTATAAGAACGATGTGAAAGTACCTCACAATTTAGAAGCTTAAAACAACTAGGAAACTAGAAGATAGTTGGTCCAGGTTTTGTACCAATGCTACTGAAGTCACCTAAGCAAAACTTCCCTGAGGCATCTGATACCAAGTACAGACAAAGGGGTCCCCAAGAGTTGGGGGGCCACCTGGCACCTTCTTGGGTAGTATATAGCAGGAAATAAGGCGTCTTGGGACCTTCCTTCCTTGAATGTAGTCTTTCTGGAATGTTATTCCTAGGGAAACTAGGAAGAACAGCACCACAGGTCTCTCTGCCCCACACTTAGGACTGTGCCTCCAACATCCCGGCTCACTACTCCAACCAGGAAACTGGGCCATGTGGCTAAGGCACACTGGAAGCCAGAGCTGCCAGAGTCCACATCTGGCCTGGGCATGCCACTGGCTCCTACCCTCCGCACACACGGAGACTACACGATTGTACCTGGAAATGATGGTCAAAAGGATGCTCCCTGTTGGCCCAGGAGCAAAGAACCCTGCAGGGGCTGGGATTGCCCAGGGTTCCGCTGACCTCCCCTTCTGGCCAGGCCCGAGGGTGACTGAGTTGTGCAACCTGGGAGGTCTGAGCCACTCCTGGGGTTCTCCAACCACCTCTCCCTGCTCCCCACCCCAAGGCTAGCAGAGGCCAGGGAAGATGTTCTGGTTCCTGGGAGTACCGTCTGCCTTCTTAACAAGGGTCCCCTCCTCCAATCTGTGCCGAATGCCCAGGGAAGGTCGAGGGCATGCCCCGGGAGTGGCCTCAACCCACACAGACAACTCACCCGAAGTGGCAGAAGTCACAACCTCTGGTCCAGCTGTACCTGATCTGGGCTTTAAAGGCCCTGCGTGGGGCCCCACCAGCCCCGCCCTCATCACCTGAGCGCACTGCGATTGGCTGAGTCCGCCTCTGGGCTGAGACTCCGAGCGCGGGACTCCAGGCACGTGCTGAGAGTGGGTCCAGCCTCCCTGGGCAGCCTCCGTGGACAGGGTGTGGCACTGGGCCGATGGCTCAGGAAAAGGCCCACAGCCGGCCCTGTGTGGATGTTCAGCCTAACCCTGCCCTTCCTTTAGTCCTCGAGGCTTTGGCTAAAATCTTCTGCAGCGCTGAAAGCCAGTATATTCCAGCCTAGACGTCTCTGTTTAACCCACAGCCAAGGTGGGGCCGGTGGAGAAACAGACCTGTGCACTCTGAGCTGGGTTTTAGAAAAATATGACAGTCCCCAAATCGGTGATGAGACTAGCAAAGCTCGACTCCTGGGCGGGAAAAGGAGCTGAGTGGGGCAGGGGAGGGTCCTCTGAGTCCCTGAAGCCCTGGGTTGTGCATCCTGTCCTGTCTCCTCCCTTGGGGGGTGCTTCCTTCCCCCACATCTTAGCAACACCCGCAGAAAGGAGTTACTTGCAGGAAATAAAAAATGATTAATTTAAAATTGGTTAGGAAAAAGTTAATAAAAAGGGAGAAAGCAACTGAGAACTTTGGAAACTGCTTTGATTTCCCTCTCTCTGTGTTTGGCCTTATTTTCCTCAGTCTACATATTGATATTTAATTCGAGAAATTTACTTTAATGGCAGTTAATGTTAGAATTTAAGATATAGAATATGGGAAAACATTTGGGGGGACTGTGTGTGTGTGTGTGTGTGTGTGTGTGTGTGTAATATGTAGATATTATCTCTTATAATTAAGGAATTAAGGAACACAACCCAGAAACATTCTAAACCTTTGTCATTTTTTATTTTTATTTAAAAAATTCATTGTAAGGCTGGGGATGTAACTGAGTGGTACAGTCCTGGCCCAGCATGTGTGAGTCTCTGGGTTCAATTCCTCGGTACTGTAAGGAAAATAAAAAGTAGAAAGAGAAGAAGAAAAATATATATTCATGGGAAAATGTCATTGCCCGGAGTCCTTTCCCCTAATAACCATTTTTTATGCATATTTTGACTTCTTTGGTAAAATAGAGCATTCTGATTTGTAAGCTTATTTCTCCTTAAGATTAAATTAATAACTCATTTAAAAGCAGCATAACCAAACCCATAAATTTTTTCACTGGTAAAATATACATTAACATAAAAAATTACTGTTAACCATTTTTGTGTAAATTTCAGCGATATCAGGGACATCTCCATTTCTGGGCAAACATTGCCACTACAGATCTCCAGAACTTTTTCCTAAACCACACCTCTGTACACATTAAATAGCAATCCTCATTCCTGCTCCCCCAGACCGAGAACCCACCATTGTATTCTCTTGTGGATGAATTTGACGACTGCTATTGGTTAAATGTCTGTCTCATTCCAAACTCACACTGAAAGTTCATTGCCATTCTAACAGTATGAAGAGGAAATGAAGAGACCCCAACAAGGCATATGCCAGACTTCCCTTGTTTTTTTAAGGTTGAGAAATATTCTGTTGTACGTAGGTATCATACTGGAAGCTTATGCGTTCATCCCTTGATAGACGTTTGCTTTCTTCCACATGTCACTCTTGTTAATAATGTTGCTGTCAACCGAGGTGTATAAATATATTGTCCAATTTCTGCCTCTTTAGAGGTACATATTCAGAAGTGAAACTGCTGAATATATAACTCTGTGTTTAATTTTTTTCCATGTTGTTCACAGTGGATGCACTGTTGTACTTAACTGCCGGCAGGGCACAAGGTCTCTGATTTCTATAAACCTCATCAAAACTTGTTATTTTCTCTCCCTCTCTCTCTCAAAACAGCCATCTTTTTTTCCCCCTGGTGCTGGGGATTGAACCCAGGACCTTGTGCATGGAAGGCAAGCACTCTACCAATTGAGCTATATCCCCAACCTGAAAATGGCCTTCTTAATGTGTGTAAAGTGGTATCTTGTGGTTCTGATTTGTATTTAATGATTAGTGTTATAAAGCATCTTTTCTTTTGCTTATTGGCTATTTGTATCTCTTCTTTGGAGAAATGTCTATTCAAGTCCTTTGTCCATTACGTAATGGTTTGTTTTGGTTTTGTTGTTGAATTTTAGGAATTCTTTGTATATTCTGGTATTAATTCCTTATGAAATGAATGGATTGCAAATATTTTCCCCCTTCCTGAGGATTGCTTTTTCACTGCATTGATGGCATTATTTAATAAAAATTTTAACTTGATGAAATTCAATTTATCTACTTTTTCTTTTGTGTTCTTTTTTACATTACATCTGAAATCATGACAAAATCCCATGTCACAAAGCTTTTCCCCTGTGTTTTCTCTTAGGGGAAGAAAGAACCCTCTTGTTCATGGGAACAAGAACCCTTCTCTGCAAAGCAAGTCATAAATCCTAGAAATACTCCTCTCGTCTCCCTCATTGCCTTTCTGGCCACACAGGAATTCTCTAACGTGCCCTGTCTGATAATAGGCTTTAAGACCCTCATTCCAAAGGGGTCCGCCCCACGCCTAGAAGGAAAAAAGCTGCACAGAGAGGCCAACAAGAATCTGGACAGACAGGCTTGTGGGTTTCCCCATCAGAATATACCCTTTTGTGAAATCACATTCCTCCACAGATGTCCATTCCTTATCAAACCTGAGCTTAAAAATAGAGGTTTGCCCCAGGTCACATAAAACTCTAAGTGAATAAATTTGTTATATTTTTCTCTTATTAACCTATCTTTTGTTATAGAAGTGTCAACAAAAACTCTTATAATAAGGAAGGAAAGAGATGACACCTGCCTGCCCTTACAAAACTCAGCATGACCAAAATCAAAAAGTAAACCAAGAAAGATCTAAATTCAGATGTTGGGGAGGAGGATGCTTAAGCAAGAGAATGGTGGATATCATTGCTCTAAGTCACTGAAGCACCACTTTATACAAAACCTGTTAAATAACGCAACAGGAAGAGGTGATATTGCTGACCATTTCAGTTTTTTTGTTTGTTCGCTTGGTTTTTGGATTTTTTTTTTTTTTTTTTTTTTTTTTTGGTACTGGGGATTGAATCCAGGGGCACTCAACCACTGATACTCATTCCCAGCTCTTTTTTATATTTTATTTAGAGACAGAGTCTGACTCAGTTGTTTAGGGCCTTACTAAGTTACTGAGTCTGGCTTTGAACTTGCGATCCTCCTGCCTCAGCCTCCCAAACTGCTGGGATTATAGGCATACAATTCTGCACCCGGCACCCCCTCCAATCTGTTTAAATTCACTGAGTCAAGAGTTACTCTTTAGAAAGTGTTAGCTAGCAAAGCTTCATTTGCAAAGTGGTTCATAGGCTTTTATAACAGCATGAAAAGCAGTCTGTTGGTGAATTGATGTTCCTATGAAACCACCTGTTAATAACTTAATGTTCTAAGTTCCTGTGCCTGGCTTTTCCTGAAGGAGTAAACCAGAGCCGGTCCACTGAGTAGAAAGTTGGGTCAATCACAGGAATCAGTGGAACTCTCACTTTATGCTCCTTGTCCTTTTCTTGGGGGCAGTTTGAGCTTTTCCTTAGAAACTACTTTTCCTAACAGCTTTTCCAAAGTGACTCTGGGATGAACTGTAATAATCTCGCTTTTATGTCAAATGGGCAAGAACATGGCAGGTGTATTGAAGTGAAATTATGGCCGAGTGTCCTGAGGTAACAGGGGCCGACCTTGTGGGACTAATTCCCATATCCCTCATCCTCACTCCCAGGTCTGTGGTTCATCAACTCACCTCTGGAGGCCAGAGGTCCCTCCTGATCTCTGCTCCTGACACCACCCAATTCCTCCTACAAAGGGAAAACACCATCTAAGCAAAGAACGCTGTGACCAGGTGCATTTTAAAAAGCAATTGTTGCCAGGTGTGGTGCTTCACATCTGTAATCCCAGTGACTCCACTCGGGAGGCTGAGGAAGGAGGATCACAAGCTCAAGATCAGCCTCAGCAACTTAGCAAGACCTTGTGTCAAAATAAACATAAAAAGAACTGGGGATGTAGCTCATGGTAAAGTACTCCTTAGGGTTCAAACCCCAGTATCAAAAAAAAAAAAAAGAAAAGAGAAAAGAGTTGATGATCAAACAATCTCATTGTATTTTTAATATCTGTGATTTTAAAAGCATTTTAACCCCCACTTACACTTAAGAATCTAACAATGAATTATTTCTCGGGAAAGTGCAGGACCTTTGTCTCCTAGAAATGGTCAAGGGGGACACCTTAACCGTTAAAAGGCACAGAGCAAAGCCCTCATGGATGGTGGTAGAGAAGGAAAAGGTGGAGCCCCAGCCCAGGCCGGGCAGCACACGCTCTGTGTGGCCACAAAAACTCTCTGCTTGGCCACACGCAGGCGGCTTCTGAACTCTGCCAGGTCCATCCATGCATCTCCTCATAAAACCTAGTTTTAGCAAAGGCCTCGGCAAAGTCAGTTTAGCAAGAAGTCTCCCTCCTTGATACCTCTTCTTCCTCCACATCTTGATCAGGTTCCCCTCCTCCACCAGCCCAGGTGATGTCAGGTCACCCTAGCCGGTCCTCAGCAAGAATCCTGTTCTTAAACAGGATCCTGTTCAAGAATCTGAACTGAAGCTGGAGCCCTGCACACGCTAGCCAAGCTCTCCACTCCTGCGCTGCCTTCCAGATCTTTTAATTTTGTCCTGAGACAGGGTCTTGTTAAATTCCCCAGTCTGGCCTGGAACTTGATCCTCCTGACTCAGCCTCCCAGGTCGCTGGGACTACAGGTGTGCAGCACCTGTTAGGTCGGCTTAGCCAGAGTCCTCCTTCCCCCTGATGTTTCTTCTTAATAGTTTTCCATCTCCTGACCCCCATCCCACTTGGCCATGCGTTTGGAGTTTAGGCTAATCTCTCTCCCTCCCTGCAAGACCCCATGGCAGCAGTCCCTACATCTATTTCAATGGTCTTGAATAAAGCATTCCTAGCTATGTTTTAACGAATGTAATTAAATAATTTTCTTTTTGGTGCCGAGGTTGGAACCCAGGGCCTCACATATGCTGAGCAAGTGTTCCACCACTGACCTGCATACTTGACCCCCCTAATGTTTTCTGACCAGGGGCTCACCTATCTCTTCACCATCCAGCAGGACACCAGGGGAGAGGCACTTGCGAGATAATGGAGACAATGGCCTGAGGAGCTTGGAGACTTGACCTCCTGTGGCCTCACAACTCGAGACTCACATTCCACTTTCTCCTGGTGCCCTGGGGCTCTCAGAGTAGAGTTTGTCACAGGAGTGTTGGAGGCTAGGTAGAGAGAGGAGGGCAAAGGCCCCAAAGCTCAGCTTCCTTCTCTGAGCTCTGCTGGCAGACTTGGACTTCAGCTACTTCTTCACCTTCAGAAGGCACCCGACCCCACCCTTGACTCTGCATCCTGCCCTGCCGGGATGGCCCTCCCTCTACAACAGGCCCGGAGGAGCGCCCAGCTCCTGGAGCAGTGCTTCCTAAATGGGGCTCCTGGCCAGCATCTTTGGGAACTCCTAGAAAAGCAAATTCTGGAACCCTGTCCCAGACCTGCTGAATCAGAACCTGTGGTGGGAGGCTCAGAAATCTCTTTTCCCGACCCCTCCCGGTAATGCTGATGCATGCTGAAGACTGAGAACCAGTCATGGCGTTGCTGTGGAAATAACACGAGGAGCGAGTATAAAATGCCCAGAGCAGTGGGCGGGTGCACACTCCCAGGGACTTGGGAGGATCCTGTGTTCAAGGCCAGCCTCAGCAACTCAGCCAGACTCTGTCTCAAAATTAAAAATAAAAAGGAGTGGGGATGTAGCTCAGTGGTTAAGTAACCCTGGGTTCAATCCCCAGGACAGATAGATGATAAAGAGAGAGAGAGAGATACCTGGCTGGCTCCGAAGAGTGCTTGTCACCCAAGTGTTATTTCCCTGTAATTCCCATCATAGTCATCAGTACTTTGGCAGGAACAGTTTCTAGTAACACTTTTATGTCCAAGAGTACCAGGTGCACACAGATGGCAACCCCCTTCCTCTGGAACAGTTCCCATTATTATCACCTCAAAGAGAAACCCTGTACTTACTATTCACATTTAGTCCCAAATCTCCTTCCCATAATCTTTTCAGCAACTCTATGGATTTGTCCATTCAAGACATGTCATGCAAATCAAATCATAAGACATGTCATGCAAAGAGAATTATAAAGTATGGAGTCATTTGTCTGGTTTATTCATTTAACCTAATGTTTTTAAAGTTCATTATGTAGCATGTGTTAGTACTTAACTCATTTTTATGGTTAAAAATATTCTACTGTCTAACAAGAAGTTTAAAAAAAGAGAGTGGAGATCTTGCAGAGGACCTTCCTGACGGAGGGCACCAGCCCCCAGGTCTGTGGTTGCTGAGGGCTGTTTCCATAGATTCCAGATGTACACGAATGGCCAGGGCAATCGACACAGTGCATGCGCATCTCAGCGTTGTAGGCTCTGCTGTGGTATCAGGTACCTTTGGATGAGACGTCATTTCTCACACACAGGTCAGTCTTTAAGGGAGAACTTCTGGATGCAACTGGTTATATCAACATTTGTGTCAAATCATTTAAATTTAACACAACCTTATAAGGTTGTAGGTCTTATCCACATTTTATAGTGAATAAAGCCAAAGTTCATAGAGGATATAATTTGGCTCAAACTTTATGCCTATCAAAACTGAAGGTGGAATTATCTACATTCTGACACCGGTGAAGTGGATAATAAATTAAACCAAGGCATATTGAAAAGTGTTCCTTCCTTTGGGTTGTTGTTAGTTGTCTCAAATGACATCCCAACAAGGCTACTTGATGCCCTCCATTAAGGATGGAGCATGCCTCACTGATCCAGGAACTTCTGCCCCATCACGAGGACCCGCTGTCTGTCCCTGGTTCTGCTCTAGTTCACCCTATAGTGACCCGGCACCAGGTCTCAGTCCTCAAGGAGTGGTATCACTGCACATTGAACCGCAGGATCCTGCACAGTCAGTCCTGCTGCTGATCCAGAGAACAAGGGCAGATCTTCCCACACAGAGAGGACAAGTAATGGTGGGGAGGGTGCAGCTGTTGGAGGCCTGCAGCCTTTGAAGCTTTAACCCCAAAACTGTCGTCACCTAGAGTTCTTTATCAGGGAAATATGGAAAATTCCATATTCACAGAATAGGTTTAGAATCCACCCCCTGCCCACCACCAAGGTAGTAATAAAATGCCTGGGACCATAAGTAGCATCAAAGAATGCAAACTCTCCTATTTTAGTCCAGTGTTACACCTCAATGTCCTTCTTTATCAGTGTGTATCTCTCATCCCATCAAAAGACCAAATCTTAATTCATTTAGCAATCTCCTTTTCTCCTATTCATGGACACATCAAATTTTTGTTGTTTTTCACTTACAAACAATATTGCAATTTATATATTTGCACATGTATTTTTATAGATCTGTGCACATATTGATATAAAATTAATTTCTAGAAATGGAACTGCCTGCTGAAAAAAAAAGACTTATGTACTCCTACCTGTAATGAACAAAGATGTCCATTTTTCTCACAATTTATAAACTAAGGGGCTGAGATTGTAGCTCAGCGGTAGAGCGCTTGCCTTGCATGCATGAGGCCCTGGCTGGGTTCGATCCTCAGCACCACGTACAAAGCAATAAAATTAAAAAAAAACATTGTGTCCATCTACAACTAAAAAAATATTTAAAAAAAAATTTATAAACTAAGACATTAATAGGGAAAATTTGTTGCTTTAATATCTATTTGAGAAGCATTCTAATTTTGAAATAATTATTATTGCAAATTCAAACCTTATTATTTTCACCATCGTGTTTATCATCATCATGAGCACTATCATAAAAAATTGATGTTGGGCTGGGATTGTGGTTCAGTGGTAGAGTGCTTGCCTAGAACATATGAGGCACTGGGTTCAATCTTCAGCACCACATAAAAATAAATAAAATAAAGGTATTATGTCCATCCAGAACTAAAAAAAAAAATTTAAATTGATGTTAACAATTCTTACTCTGTATTGACAGCCCATGGGCCAGGCACTTTACAAACAGCCTGGATTTAATTTCATTTACTCCTCAAGATAACCATATGATGTAAGAGTAATGAATCCATCGTATGATTGAAAAACAATACGAGTTAGTTCTGTGCTTTTTGGCAAGTAATTGGAAAACTCTGCTTATGATCTTCCAATAGAAAAATGTAAATAATATCTCACATATCTATTGCATGGGAATGTGGCTGCCGGGTGTTTGATGGTGCCTCTGGGTTGTGACATAGTGTGGCACAGTGGAAATGCCGCAGACAGGATGGCAGGAGAGAGGAAACCAGAAGACACAGGTCTGAGTGCACAGTCTCTGGAGGAAACATTCCGTTTTCCAAACAGCAACTGGCCCCGCACTGAGGACGCACAGTTGCTTATAAACTGGGATGGCTGTTGCCACAGAATGCATGGGTGTGCTTCTCACACAGGCGATGCCCTTGTGTCTGGTTTATTATTTCTTTCTATTTTGTCTCTGTCACTTTCTATCTGAAGGAATTTAAGAGGATAGAAAGCAGCAAGGAGCAATTTGAAATTAGGAGGGTGACAGTGGAAGAGTCATCTTGGTTCAAAGCAATGAAGAACCTCCACCACGAAAACCGTGGAACCTAGAAGAAAGACATTGAAGAAGATGCGAGAAGGTGGAAAGACCTCTCATGTTCTTGGATATGCAGCACTAACATCAAAATGGCCATGCTACCAAAAGCATTACACATGTTCAATGCACTCCCCATCAAAATACCAGTGGCATTCTTCACAGAACTACAAACAGTTCTAATATTAATTTGGAAGAATAAGAGACCCAGAATAGCCAAAGCAATCCTGAGCAAGAACACCAACGCATTAAATAAAATACAAAATAGGGCTGGGGATGCAGCTGTGGTCGAGTGCCCCTGAGTTCAGTCCCCAGTACCCAAAATAAATAAACAAATACATAAACAAAACACTTATTAAAAGAAGAAATACAAATGGCCAACAAATATATAAAACTTTACATCTCTAGTAATCAGGGAAATGCAAATGAAAATTATACTGAGATTTCATCTCACTCCAGTCAATAGAGCAGTTATCAAGAATACAGATAATAATAAATATTGGCTAGGATGTGAGGAAAAAGTCACACTTACACATTGTTGGTGGGACTTCAAATTAGTATAACCACTCTGGAAAACCGTATGGAGATTCCTCAAAAACTAGGAATGGAACTACCATGTGACCCAGCTGTCCCACTCCTTAGTATTTATCCAAAGGAACTAAAATCAGCATACGTTAGGGATACAGCTACATCAATGTTTATAGCAGCATAATTCATAATACTCAAATTATGGAACAAGCTCAGATGCTCATCAACAGATGAATGAATAAAGAAAATATGGTATATATACACAATGAGTTCGACTCAGACGTAAAAAAGAAAGAAATCATGGCATTTGCTGGTAAATGGATGGAGCTAGAGAACATCATGCCAAGTGAAATAGGAAAGACCCAGAAAGCCAAGGGTCCAGCGTTTTCTCTCATATGTGAAAGCTAGAGTGAAATAAGGATGAAAAATGTGGGGAGAATCCCATCAAAATACAAGAGACATCAGCGGAGCAGAGGAAGGGGTTGAGCTGGAGGGAGGGAGGACAGGAAAGGGGAGGAAAGTTGGAATAAGCCTGACCAAATTATTCTCTGTACATATCTGAATATACCACCATGAATTTCACCTTTATGTATAACCACAATGCACTAATTTTGAAAACTATAAATAAATAGAACAAAGATCAGTACCGGAGAGGAAGGGACACCAGGGGAAGGAGGATGGAAGAGAAAGGGGATTCAGTTGGCGCCAATTATATTCCATGTTTGTATAATTATGTTGAAATGAACCCAACCAATATGTATAACTACATTGCATGAATAAAATTTAAAAAAAGAAAAAGAAAATGGTCTTGGTTCAACTCCAATGCCACCTAAAATCTCTTTCATCAGCAGATGAAATAAGTAGAAATAATTGCATGATTGTCTTCCTGTGGTAATTCAAGTATGTTTTTGTTTCAAGGTTTTCCAACTCTTAACCTACAGACTCCTCCTCGAAATCTGAAAATTCTCCAAATCTTTACAGACTTGGCAATCACTCACTGGTCAAGGGCGTTATGAAAAGATTCTGGGCAACACATCTGGCGATCAACAGAGACCCTTCCAAATCTTTTGAGTCTGCTTCTAAGAACAAACTCAGAATCGATCCTCATTCTCTCCTTTTCCACAAAAGGCAGCACCTTACATTCCTGCTTTACACTTTATTTTTCTCCATTCATCAATATATTCTATATTTTTATTGTTTGAAAAGACACATTTTATCATGATAAACATTCCTTTGAAATGAACAACAATGAGCAACGTGGAGCCTCGGCTGGGAAGGAGGCAACTGCAGCAGGTCTCTCCTCTTTCCCAAAGCTGGCCAGGCCACTCGCAGCAGGTGGGAAGCTAGGCAGGGTTTCAAAACTGAGACAAATATAGCCAATCAAGCAAAGATGTTTATCTCAGGAGATAACAAATTGGCCCTCTGGACACTGACTTCGCTCCATGGAGAAACGTAACTCCCACACCTCGTGACACTTGCTGACTTCTAACCTGAAATTCCTCTGTGAAAGCATCTGGGGTTCTCTCCTGTCCACCCTCCAGCTCTGCTCTGCACCCAGACAGCAGAGCCTAGGGCAGAGCAGGGGGCCAGCAGCACTCAGGCCATGCAATTCCCTGACCCTCGGTATCTTCATTTAAGAAATGGGGATAAAATTCATAGCAGGGCTAATTGAATACTTCTTTACTGTGGAGTCAAAAGCAAAATCCTCCCAGAGGTCTCAGTTAGTCGAGAAAATATTTATTCAAGGATCTGACACAAAGGCAACCCTCACTGATTTCCTCAGTTCAACTGATTGGATGAGGGCCACCCAAATAAGGGAGATCCAACTGCTTGACTCACTCTACCAACTCAAAAGTTGATCCCATCCAAAAAGACCCTCACAGATATACCTAGAAGAAAGGTTTTTCAAACATTTGCATGTCCCGTGACCTAGTCAAGCAAGTGGTCACCTTTTATTCATCGTCCTGTGACCTAGTCAAGCAAGTGGTCACCTTTTATTCATCGTCCTGTGACCTAGTCAAGCAAGTGGTCACCTTTTATTCATCCTCATGTGACCTAGTCAAGCAAGTGGTCACCTTTTATTCATCCTCATAAATCCACCCTTAGTCATACCTTCATACATTTATACACACATGCATACATGAATATACAGACCTCTATAAATTATAAGTAAACACACAAAAGTATTCATAACAAAAGATGGATGACAGGGGCTGAGGATATAGCTCAGTTGGTAGAGTTCTTGCCTCGCATGCAAGAGGTCATGAGTTCTAATCCCTAGCACCACATTAAAAAAAAATGGGCCTGGGGTTGTGGCTCTCCTAGCACATTTGAGGCACTAGGTTTGAACCTCAGCACCACATAAAGAAGTAAATAAACAAAATAAAGATATTGTGTCCATCTGCAACTAAAAAAAATAAAAAGATGGATGACATACTCATGATAAGCAGAGTCCTATTTCTGTAACTGATCATGAGCGTGTACCTGGTATTTCTGACTACCTACCCTCTACCCATTCACTGTTTCCTTGGCCTTCAGCAAACATCTCAGCTGGTCACGGTTCTTCACCTGTTCAGTTGACACTAAGCTTCTTTCCTGAAGGGTCCTGCCTAGACAGGGCTGTTACTCACAGAGCATGCTACTGCTGTGGTGCCCAAAGGAGTCCCTGTATCCTCACAGCCTCCAGCCTCCTCCCTACCTCCATTGTGGAGCAGCAGTCCCATTTCCCCTGGGTAACCTGCATCAGTCACCCCAACCAGCACCATAACTTCCTTACCTGTTGACTCAGAGATATGGGAAGCCAAAGGGATAGGGCACAGTCTTAACTCCCAGTTCAGTGGAATCATGGTTGTGTCTCCTGGTAGAAGCTTTCCTCCCTCAGGGTCTAAGACCAGAAGATTGGAGGAACAGGAAGCAAAATATTCCTAGTGGGGTCACCGTAGAACGATAGTCTTGCCACCTGCAAGTGCTGTCGCTGAGCCTTCAAAAAGCTGTTTCACCATTCTTTCAATCCAACTGCTTCAGGATGATGGGAAACAGGGTAAAATCCATTAAATCAGTGACCCTGGGCTCCTTGCCACACTCCTTTTTCTGTGAAGGGAGTTCCCCGATCTGAAGCACTGCTGTGTGGAACGTCATGATGGAGGATGTGGCAATTAACGCCATTGAAGCTTTTTGGTAGAAAAAAGCATTGCACACAGGAAAAGCAAATCTAAATCCAGAGGATTCAACAAGAACAAAGCACTGGCCCTTCCAGGAGATGTTCCAATGTAATCAACCTGCCACCAGGGAGCTGGCTGATCATTCTGGAGCATGGCGCCATGACACGCGCCATTCATCTCTCCTTTTTCCTGACTGGGCCTACAGCAGTGTCCATGGCAGGCTTGGTGAGTGCAAGCCCATGTTGCTGAGCCCATATGAAAGCCCCATCCCTGCTACCATGGTCACTTGGCTCATGAACCCTTAGGATGATGCCAGGGGTGGCTGGAGAAAGAGGTTGGCCATATCCGCAGAGTGAGTCACTCTATCCACTGTTTATTAAAGTCTTCTGTGCTGAGGCCACCCTTTGGGGGAACGTTTCCATGGGATGAAAATATCTCCAGTGTCTGGCCCATTCAGAGAGTTCCATTCACACCTCTCTTCCCCAAATTCCCTTGTCATGGATTCTCCAGTTATGTTCCTTGCACATCTTCACCATACTCCCTGTGTTACTTAGCTTTTTGTCACTGTGACCGAAACATCTGACAAGCACAACTTAGAGGAAGAAAAGTTTATTTTGGCTCATAGTTTCAGAGGGTTACTCCGTGGTGGGTTGATGCTATTCCTCTGGCCCAAGGGGAAGCTATTCCACCCACCATGGTGGAAGGGCGTGGTGGAGCAGCACCGCCCTGATGATGTTGTGCAGAAAGGGGAGAAAAAAGGGAAGGGGCCACATGGAAGAAGAAGGGGTCACGTGTTCCCAGGGACCCACCTCTTCCAGACACACCCCACCTACCTACAGTTACAGTCCAATTAGTTCATTCAAACTAAGACGGACTGAGTAGGTCCCAGCTCTCAGTATCTACTCACTTCACCTCTGAATATTCCTGCATGAACACAGGAGCTTTTGGGGGACACCTCACATCCAAACCTTAATACTGCCAAATCAGTGGCTGAAACCCATGAATCAGTATATAATTGTACATCAAGACTTTTCTACCCTGCAAAGTGAGCAGCTAGGTACACTGCCCAAGGTTCTGCTTACTGGGGAGAGTATCCTTCATTATTGTCCATCAGTGACATTCCAGAAAGGGTTCATAGAGCTGCAGCACTGCAAATTTTGAGCGATTTTCGTGCCTGTATATCGGTAGCACCATCGGTAAACCAGGTCTGAGTCGTCTCTTACTCTGCCAACTAATTGCAGAGAACTCTCCATGAAACCAAAAGTGCAAATTGGGAAAGAGAACGTGGTATAACAGAAGTGGGGACCGAGGGCTTTGGGGCCACTTTTTCCTTCAGGGACTGCTTAGCCTAATCATACATACCACTTTGACTTGATGATGGAGTACACCCAGCTGCATGATGTGCTGAATCAGATAAACTCCATTCGTGGCGGGCAGCTCAGGTTGCATGATAGCTTATAACCCCATGGGTAAGTGTTTAGTCTTTTCTAAGGGTAAGTGTTTATAAAAAAACAAAAGCAAAAAACAGTAGTTATCCACAGAGGATGGTAAGGACTAATTCCAATAAGGGACTTATTCTAAAGATCTGCACTGTGATTCACCTACAGAGACCCGCCAAATGTTCCAGATAGCATCCGAAATTGCCATTGACATTTCAAGCACCATTGGGTCTGCTGGGCCATGTGACTCAAGTGGCAAAGCAGCTTACACAGCAGCCTGGACCTATTGCAGAACCTTCTCTTGTTCTGAGTCCACTCAAAAGCAGCACCTTTCAGGCCACTCAGCAAATGGACTGGGGTAACACATTCAAATGAGGAATAAGCCCCTTCCAAAATCCAAGGAGATCCACCAGTGCTTCTTTTTTTCTTTGTAGGCCAGATGCAGCCACGTATCCTTCACCTTAAATGTAATATCACAACATCCCCACACTACTAGACCCACAGTGCTCATCACTGGCTTTTTAAAGGACAACATGGTCTTTAACCTATAACACTGTGAACTTGATTCTTCATACATAGTTCAGTGTAGATGCCGGGGTGTGGATTCACGTAGTTGTTCATTATGTACATGCAATATGTTTGCCTGTTGTTTCCACTTGACATCACATGAACAGAGCTCTATTAATGATAAACACTTCAGAAGTATTTTGAAAACCCTACATAGTATAGCTTCATGTACCTAACATATCTCAAATTATTGGATCTTAAATTTTTTTCCAATGATGATCACTTTTCATTACAACTGAAAAGAACCCCTTGGCTCAAGCAATTTTGTGTCCTGAGCTACTTTTTTAGACTTCCTGGAAGTACAACTGCAAGGTTTTAAACAGTAGTCTTCAATGCCTCTTTTCAAGTTTTCTTCATATGGCATTTATTATGATCCAAACTGCAGTAATGCAGAATTATATCACAGTGTTCTGGTGGTTGGCTGTGACTTTGAAGGGAAAGAATCAGATAACATAAATATTGGCTGATTAAGAACAGGTATAAAATGCCATAAGTACTTATATTTGAAATTTAAAAGGGAACTTTTATTTGCAATAAGTATTTGAAAACAAATCTAAAAACCCTTTAGTATGTTTCTGAAATCCCAGCATTCTGTCCCATTTAAGGTGAACACAAAAATATTAATGTTTGATTATAACTTTAAGATAGTATGATAAGGTGGGTGTGGTGGCACACACCTATAGTCTCAGCACTTTGTGAGGCTGAGACAGGAAAAAAGCCAGCCTCAGCAACGGCGAGGCTCTAAGCGATTCAGTGAGAGCCTATCTTTACATAAAACACAAAATGGTGTTGCGGATGTGGCTCAGCGATCGAGTGCCCCTGAGTTCCATCCTCAGTACCAAAAAAAAAGATAGTATCACAAGATTGGTGTCAACAAGATTGCTGACTTAGAGATGGCTGGTGCACTTCCTTTCCACAAGAAAGAACCAAGACAGACAACACACAACTGCTATTCAAGTGGTATTTGAGGGAGAGAACTGACTGCAGGGAGGATGTAGCAGAGATGCTGGGGAACAGAGTCTCAGGATGGTCTTTCCAAAGAGGAAGAAGCACCCACATCTGCTGCCTGTCCCACCAGTGAGGATCAGCTTAGAACCAAGACTTTGTCATGGCAGGAAAAAGGCAAACACGATGCCTTCGGCAGCCCCTACCAAAGCCCTGAGGTCCTCGGCAGCTGAGGTCTCAGCTACTGGGTGATCCATCAGCCTTCACAGGCCACGGGCCCCATTTTGGGAACTGCTGGGGGGTTTACACCACTGCACAACTTCAGGGAAGGGCCTGACCCACCTTGTGCCCTCTCTCCTCCAGGCCACAATGCCATCTCAAGGCCATGCTCGCCTGCTGCCCACAAAACAGCCAGGTGACCCATCCCCAGTGTCAAGTCTTGGGTCAGGAGTTGGCCACCCACAGCCTGTGAAACAGCCATGTGATCCCCACCAAGAGGGAAACTGGGCTTCCCTTCAGGAGACTCCAGCTGCCAACCAACCTCACAAACCCCACAGCTTAGGCTTCAAGGTCCTTGCAGGTACCATTGACATTGATCATAGCCTAAGAAATGTCATGGACACAACACTGCTGTGCCCACTTGGGACCAAAGTCAACACAAATATGCATGGAATACCTGTTTGATGTTCTGGGTCCCCTCTCCAGTAGGACGTGTTCAAGTACAAACATCACTTTATAAAGTTAGTAGAGAAAACTGTTCCACCAGATGTGCAAGTATGAACACAGGGACACAGGAAGTGTGAAAAGAGAACATAAAATGACACCTGGAAAGGAATACATTGATTCTTCATCAACAGACCCCAGAGAAAAGGAAATACATGAAATGCTTGAGAAGGAGTTCAGAATAACAATATTAAGGGAACTCATCAAGATACAAGAGAAGATATATAGACCATTCAATGAAATCAGGAAAACATTACATAATTTGAATGACAAATTCAACAAAGGAAGCCTCTAAGATCCATGGGACACCGCTAAGTAAACAAATATTTGCATTATAGGTGTTAAAAAGGAAAAAACTTAAAAAGGCATAGAATACCTATTTAACAAAATAGTAACTGAAAACATCCCAAATTTTGTGTATTAGTTCATTTCCTCCTGCTAATAACACATACCAAGGACTAGCTAATTTATGAAGAAAAGGTTTATTTGGGCTTACAGTTCTGGAAGGACAAGACCAAGGAACTACACCTGGTGTTGGACTTTGTGCTGGCAGGATCACAGGCCACCCAGGGCATCACATGGCAAGAAACAGGAGTGTGTGTGTGTTTGTGTGTCCAAGATCCTTCCCTCTTTTTATGAAGTCACAAGGATTCAAATATGGGAGCTTTACCCTAATGACCTCATATGATCCTTTCCAAAGTTGCCGTCTCTAAACACCACATTTTGATTAAGTTTCCACCCTTTTCATTCCTCACAATGTGGATTGAATCACAGCACAGAAGGCCTCAGGAAACCTTCAAACCATATCCAAAGCATAGCATCTTGGGGGAAATACGAAGATCCAGATCCATGAAGCTCAAAAACCTCAGTTAAATGCCATGCAAAAGGGTCCTTTCCAAGGCACATTGTAGTCAAGCTGTCAAAAGTCAAAGAAAGAATTCTAAAAGCACTAAGAGACCAACCTCAAGTCATACAAAAGGGAATCACCATTAAAGTAACAGCAAGTTTCTCAGCAGCCAGGAGAGAAGCAGATGATACATTCCAAATGCTACAAGAAAAAACTTTCAGCCAAGAACACCATGCCCAGCAAAGCTGCTCTCCAGAAGTGAAGAAGAAATAAAGCCTTTCCCAGACCAGCAAAACCTGAAGGAATTCATCACTAGACCAGTCTTACAAGAAATCCTTAAGGATTTTTACATCTAAAAGCAAAAGGGCAACAACCACCACCACAAAAACACATGAAAGTATAAAACTTAGTAGTCAAGCAAGGGTACAAATGAGAAAAAATAAAACCACATCATTGGGGCTGGGATTGTGGCTCAGAGGTAGAGCGCTTGCCTCACATGTGTGAGGCACTGGGTTCAATCCTCAGCACCACATAAAAATAAATAAAATAAAGACACTGTGTCCATCTACAACTAAAAAAAAAATTTTTTTTAAACCATATAATTGCAGAAAACCACCAGTCACAAAGATAAACAATGGTAAAGGAAGAAACAAAGAATATACCAAACAATGAGACAATAACAAAATATCAAGTGTAAGTTCTCACCTGTCAATAATAATCTTGAATTTAAATGGATTAAATTCCCTAACTAAAAGACAAAGACTGGCTGGACAAAAAAAAAAACCCACTATGTTGCCTATTAGAAAATCACATCACCAGTAAAGACTCACACAGACTGAAAAGGAAGGAAGGAAAAGGATGTTCCACTCAAGTGGAAACCAAAAATGAGCAGAAGTGGTTATACTGACATAAAATGGATGTGAATTCAAAAACCATAAAGAGAGACAAGGTCACTGTACAATGATAAAGGGATCAATTTAGCAAGAGGACTGTATAATAATTATACAAAGAATATATATAATTATTTTGGCCCAACAAAATATACAAAGCAAATATTATTAGATTTAAAGAGAGACTCCAAAACAATAATAATTGGGGACTTTAACAATCCACTTTTAACAACAGAGATATAAGCCAGCCAGAAAAAAAAAACACATCATATTTAAGCTATACTATAAATCAAATTGACCTAACAAACATTTACAGAACATTTTATCCAACAGCTAAAGAAAATACATTCTTCTTACTATTACACAGAACGTGCTTCAGACACACCATATATTAGGCCTCAAAAAAAACCCTCAACAAAACTTGAAATCATTTATCTTCTCTGAACACAATGGAATAAAACTAGAAATCAACAATTGGAACTTTAGAAACTGTACAAATGCATGGAAATTAAACAACAGGCTCCTAAACAACCAGTGAAAAACTTTTTCTTAAAACAAATAAAAATGGAAACACAATATACCAAAACCTGTTGATACACCAGAAACAGTATCGTGAGCAAGATTTATAGCAATAAATGCATACATCAAAAAAACAAAAATATTTCAAATCATGTCCTAATAATGCACCTCAAGGAACTAGAAAAGCAGGAACCTAAAACAAACTGAACCTAAAATTAGTAGAAGACAAGAAATAACAAAAATCAGAAGGCAAAGAAATGAAACTGAAACTTTAAAAAATACCAAAAATATTAACGAAAGAAAAGTTAGGTTTAAATTTTAAAAAATCGAATCTATAAACTTTTAGTCAGCCTAAGGAAAAAAAAGAGAGAAATAAATAAAATCAGAGATGAAAAGGAAGAAATTACAACAGATAACACATAAATACAAAGGATCATTAGAGCTGTATAAACCAATAAATGCCAACAAACTGGAAAACCTAGAAGAAATGGATAAATTCCTGAACATGTACAACCTACTAAGATGGAACCATGAGGAAAGAGAAAGCCCCAATAGACCAATAGCAAACCAACACCCAGGACCTGATGGTTTTACTGTTGAATTCTACTCTTAGGGAGAAAACAACACCAGCTCTCCTCACACTATTCCACAAACGTAAAAGAAAAGAAACTCTAACAAACTCATTCAAGAGGCCAGTATTAGCCTGATACCAAAACTATATAAGAACACACACACACACACACACACACACACACACACACGGAAAGTATAAACAAATGTCCCCGATTACCATAGATGCATTCCGAAAAAAAAGATACTAGAAAGCCAAATGCAACAATATAACAAAAAGATTATACACCATGATCAAAAGGGACTTCTGCCAGAGATGTAAGGATGATTCAATATACACAAATCGATAAATGTGATATACTGCATTAACTGAACAAAGAACAAAAACCATGATCATCTCAACAGATGCCGAAAACAGCATTTGATAAAATTCAACATCATTTCATGACAAAAACTCACAGCAAATTAGAGGGACTGTACCTCAACACAATAAAAATTACACATGATGAACCCACAGCTAACATCATACCAAATGAGGAAAAGTTAAAAGCATTTCCTCTAAGACGTGGAACAAGAAACTGGATGGATATCCAAGTGCAGAAGAATGAAACTAGACTTTATTTCTCACCATATACAAAAATCAACTCAAAATGGACAAAAGACTTAAATGCAAGACCTGAAACTATAAAACTACTTTAAAAAAATTCTCTGATTATGCATATCCATGGAAAGTCATTGTTCTGAGGGCAGGCATAGAAGTCATCCACAGGTTTATGTTCAGTAATTAGCAAAGGATGGACAAGAACATCCACAAGTCTCTCTTCATGCTGGAAACACCTGCAGGTTTGAAAAGGCTGGGCGTCTAAGACTTACTCAATGGTTGGTCATACATTGGCTTCCTGCAGATAGCTTCTGATTTCTCATGGGCCAGCAGCGAGCAGCCTGGCCAAGTCCCAGGGGGTAGATAGGAAGGGAGGAGGGGGCTCCAGATACCCAAGGCCCCCTTCAGCACAGACAAGAATGTCTATATCATGGGACAAGCGCTCAGGGTCTGAACACCCAAACTCCATGGACAGGCATTCCCTCCCAGAGCCTGACCTGGGAACACATGTCTGTTTCCAGGACCAGTTAGTGTCCCAAGACCCCAGGGCATTCAGTTCAGGGGACAACCCTTGAAGACCCTTCCTGCTCTGCTTCTCAATGACATAGCTGTTTCACTTCTTGTGCTTTTTGATTGTACAGAGTGGTATCATGTCACGGCCATTTGCAGAATGCTTCTCTCACCTATCACAGCTTGGCCATCTTGCCATCTGTGTATTTACAGACGGTGATGATTTATTTTTGTGTCAACTTAGCCAGGTTATGGTGCCCAGATCTTTGGCAAAATATCAGCCTAGAGGTTGCCGGGAGGTTACTCTGTACGTGCGACCAACATACACAATCCATTAACTTGAAGCAAGGACAGTATTCTTGGTAATGTGAGCAGCTTCATTCAGTAAGTTGACGGCCTTCAGAATAAAACTAGGGTTTCCTGGGGAAGGATTTCTGCCTGAAGAGTGTAACCTGGAAGTCCTGCCTGAGTCTCTGGCCCACCCCATTCATTTCTCTGGAGATCACTGATGGACACACAGACCCACCTTCCAGATCCACCATCCAGACCCACCCACCATCTCCCATTTTTCCTTCATAACTTCCTCATGTTTTCTCTCTTCCTTGCAGAAAATAGGAGGTGATTAGATGTTGTTAGATGAATATGAAGCCAGAAGGTAAAGAACGTGTTGACCGTCATCAGATTAGAGGTGTGTAAAGGGCCTTAGGGTACCAGCTTGCATATTTCTTCACTCTGTCTTTATATATTCTGATGTCAAGAATGCCTTTGTACAACAAATGATCATATTCTTTTCTGTAGACATGGCTATTTGGTTGTTTAAAAAAATGATTCAAAAATCAAGAAGGTTTAAAGTTTTTGTGCCAAAATGATTATTCCAGGAAACTGTAAGGTATTAGTTCTCTTCTTATTTTCCTAAATATAAATACATTCACCTAGTGGTTGGGACAACATAAAAAAAAAAAAAAAAAAAAAGAATGCCTTTGTAGGCTGGGGTTGTGGCTCAGTGGTAGAGCACTCGCCTAGCATGTGTGAGGCACTGGGTTCAATTCTCAGCACTGCAGATAAACAAAGTCCATTGACAACTAAAAAAATACTTTAAAAAAAGAATGCCTTTGTATAAAAGTGCAGAAGGTATTTCCATATTCATAGAGACTAGAGTGGGTTTATAAGTTCGAATTTATTCAAACTGTTGCGTGGTTTTCCAAATATCAACTCTTTCCCTCCTGAAGGACATTTAAAGTATTCTTATCGTTTTGCTATTACCAACTGTATTAATCAGCTTTTCATCACTGGTGACCAAAATAGATGACAAGAACAACTTGGAACAGAAAAAAAATTATTGTTCTCAATTCCTTGGGTCTCTGTCCACAGCTGGCTGACAGCATCTCTCCGGGCCCAAGGCGAGGCAGAACATCATGGCGGAAGGGCACCACAGAGGAACACTGCTCATGGCAGGCTCAGGGGGCAGGGCGAGCAAGGGCAGGGACTGTACGGAAGCTGGCTCTTCCAGGGCAGCCCCCAGTGACCCACTCCTCCAGCCACACTCCACCTGCTCACAGTTACCATCCAGAGCTTGTTCAAACTAGGATAGGCTGACTAGGTTACAGCTCTCACAGCCCCATCACTTCACCTCTGAATACTACTGCATCAACAGGAGCTTTGGGGGACGCCTCGTGTCCAAACCATAACACACAACAATAGGCCGCCACAGATCGAGTGCTAAACACCCCTCGAAGGGCCTTAGGTTAAGGGCTGATTCCCACAGCAGCACAGAGTGTGGAGGCATCTTTTCAACAATGTCCTCACATTTTTTATATGCAGCCTCTGAGAATGGAATGAGAGTCCCCATCACTGCAGGAGAAGACACTAGGTTTAAGTTTCCAGCCAATCCAGACAAATTCTGTTGTGCATGTGTGAGGGGTGGTGCTAGGGATTGAACCCAGGGACTCTCACACGCTAAGCACGGCTCGACCACACACTTGGGCTGAGATACACCCAGCCCAAGACAAATTCTTAACTCATCTGTGGAGTTTTCACCCTCTGGTAGATGGCTGCTGGCTATTTGGGTTGATGGACTTTAAATTACAGCCCTGTTTGTTATTGTTCATGACAGAAGACAAGTCCAAGGTGATTCTTTTCACAGGTAAGTTTTATTTTTAGCCCTTTCTATGAACCACAGAATCCCCTGAGACTTCTGACCCTGCCTTTGGCAGTTGGTTGTGGCTTTATTGAATGTGACTGGTGGGTTCGCCTTTCTCATCACCACTGTCCCCGTGTATCACTCACAGGGTCCTCAGTGCAAGGTACAAGGCAAATAACAGAGGGCTCGTGAGGCCAGATTCACTACCTGCCTGCCTGGTTTTTCTGTACACAGGTGAGATATTCCTGCACATCATCTGGGGATCCCAAAATGAGGGGGACTCGCTGGTGAATGCTCTCTGGCTGCACGTCCAGTACGGGCTGGGTGCCTGTGGTTGCCACGCCTCCTGCCTGCTCGATGATGTAGGCCACGGGGTTGCATTCATACAGGAGCCGGAGCTATGGAGAACAGAGACATTAAACAAGCTTTGGAAGCAGCCAGACATCCCAAGTCATGATTCAAACCAATGAGCTTCTGTGGAACTCACCTCTGGTCAGGTGGCTGACCAGGTATCCACCTGTCTAGTGACCTTGGTGCCTACAAGAGACCTTCTCTTGGTTTGGAGATCTAAGATCTAGCTACCCATTTCTTGTTGGTTGTGGCAAACTGTGCACACCTGGTTACAAGCCTCCATATGTGAGGCCTTGTAGCTAGTAAGAAGTCAAGCTTGGGTGAATTTTAAGGTGGCCTCTCTGAGAAAGCCACAGTGGCTGGGATGGTACTGCAGGAGCTCTGCATCTGAAGTGCAGCTTAGATGGACAGCTTGCTGGAGTTTACATGGCCTTTACTTTGGGACCCCTGAACTAAGTCAAATTCCATTGCTCACACTCCAATAGCATCCTGCACCTCCATCCTCACAATGAGATGTGTTAACAGCTGACTCTCCCCACACTGCCCTCCCTGAGGGCAAGGATGGCCTCTGCCAAGGCTGGTCACTGTGGCACTGCCACTCTCAGCAGTGCCTGATGCACAGAACACATCCAAGCAGGCCACTGCACATCCTGCATGACAGTTCCCAGCTGGGGACGGAAGTGGGGGTTAAAATCAGCCTGTACTCTGCTTGCTAAGCTCTGCACCGGAACCTGGGGCTGAACTTATTTGGAGGAAGAAGTATCTTCTACTTTATCCACAGCCACCCTGAGAACTAGCTGGTCCCTGCCTTGTGTCCCATAAATAGATGGGGAATTGAATTGATTGAGGTTGAATCAATTAACCTTTTGGGTTCCGTTTCTGTGACTGTGTTATAACCCCCAGCCCACCCAACCCGCCACTGGACACACACACACACACACACACACACACACCCTGCATTAGATTCAGGGTGCCATTCTAGCTGGAAGACCTGCTGCCGTGCTCCCACTCGGTGTTGTACCTTCTCCTCATTGACGCAAAATTTGTAATTTTCAAAAAAGAAGAAAAAGTTCATTTCCTGCAATTGGCTTACAAAATGTTGACCTGGATCTCTGCAGCTTTTTCCTTCTTCATTCTTTTCTTCAAATCCATTTTGAAGATATGTTTAAACCACTTTGAGAAATATATCTTGTGCTGATCATTATTATTGTTGTTGTTATTATTACTACTACTATCACTGTTATTTCAAAGGACAGGAACAGAGTCTTTTGGTCAGGACTGGAGGGCCACACATTCAAGAGAAAGAAGGTTAAGACTCCAGAGGGCATTTGCTGCCATTTTGGTCAAACGGTAGAGAATGCCCTTCCCTTGGGCCTCTGCCCTTGGAGTAGTGGGCACTGGGCAGGACCTGGATGAGCCTCAGGGCGTATGGGTGCACTCAGGTGGGCTAGTTTTGTTCCTGATCAGGGACACTGGAGGCCACATTGTCCCACAGAGTCTGTGCAGGGACACCCTTACCTTGGCAGCTTGCAGAGCTTGGCTTTTTCCTCCCCCTTTCCTTTGCCCTGGAGACTTGAAGGCAGGTAGAATTTGAGGTGCCAGACAATAAAGTCTCAGACTGTAACCAATTAGCCTGTTGAGTCACATACTTAAAAATAAATAAATAAAAGGCTCAGCATTGGCAGGTAATGCCCTTGTTCTAGCACAGAGTTAATGTTGCCCTGTCCTCAGATGCCCTTGTAGTTGACCAGTCTTCAGAGCAGACAGTGCCCAGGACTTCGTGGTACACTGACCTGCAGGCCGACAATCTACTCATTTTCAGCAATCAAAATGCACGTGGCTATACAGAGACAAGCACACATGAGAGAGACGCATGTGCACTCATGTGCACACACACAGACGTGATCTCAGAGCCCAGGAGAGCTGAAACATAGAGACCAAGAACCAATGGAGGGCTGGGATTGTGGCTCAGTGGTAGAGCACTTGCCTTGCATGCATGAGGCACTGGGTTCAATCCTCAGCACCACATAAGAATAAATAAAGTTATTGTGTCCATCCACAACTAAAAAAAAATAAAAAAAAAAAAGAACCAACGGTGCCTTCAGTATGGCGATGGTCACAGGGCAATGGGCACAGCTGAACACATGCGATTGCTCTCAGGACACCTCAGTGTAATTCTGCAAGGGTGTTTTCTGACTCATGTAGAATCATTTGAACACTTAGTAGTAATAAGTCTTCATGTTTTCCCTCCTGGGTCTGAGTATGTGGCAAGAGAGGTTCTATTTCAGAATTTCCCTGTCTTCTGCTTGATCTCGCTGCCTCTCCGTTGCATTTCTCTGTCCTTCAGTGCCTCTCCTGCAGACTTCTCTGTGCTTCTGAGTGAACTAAATGTTAAACTAAACACTAAGCTACACATTAAACACTCTTATGAGGAAAAATGCCCGCTACACTGACCAGAGCATTGACATCTCAGTCTCACGTGCTATGCTGGATTTCTTAGGATGGCTCTGAGTCTTCCATAATTCAAACCTCAATGGTCAATCAAAATGACACACATATGTGCGACCAGCTGTTTGTGTGACAGAGGGAAACGCAGGTCTTTACGTGATTGACCAGTTCCCGATGATTTCTGTGATTGGCCAAACTTCAAAAACATTTCCAAGGGAGGTTCTATGATAGATAAATTTGGATCATAAGATATGATGCTCACTTGGGAATGTGAGCATTTTCAAGACTGTGTTATAAAGTTGCTATTGGACCTTCCAGGAGCTACCCTCCCAGAAATACTAAGTGAGTTTGAGCCAAACTTTTTATTCTGGAACTTGGGAGCTCCCTAAGAGAGTCTTGGGTGGACTCCAGGGCATCTGTGAACCTCCAGAAACGAATGTGAAGTGGGTGACTATGTGTATGCTTCCCGAGAAGCAGGATGACGGGGTTCATGAGACTCTCTAAGGGATCAATGACCCCCAAGTCAGTGGTACTGCCACTAGAAATGAGACCGGGCCCATAGAAAGTGGGAGATGAATACAGGTGACTCTCAGCAAATGACTTGTGAAGCAGGCTGAGGTGAGGGCCAGTAGATTCCCCAGTCACAGCCGCCCCTTCCCCAACCCTCCAACCACACTCAGAGCTCACCAGTGGGAAGCACAGCTTGCCGCTCCTCCCCGGCTCGCTCACAGACACAGATGCCAAGGAGCAGCACCAAAGCCTGAGAGGCAAGCTTGAGAAGAAAGAGCCCCAAGCAGCTCACTGACCAGATACCCACTGCACATATGAGGATTACCTTGCCCTTGGGGCTCTTCTGGTTGGCTGGGTACAAGAAGATCCCTCCATAGACCAGGGTGCGGTGCACATCGGCCACCATGGAGCCCACGTACCTGGCCCCATAGGGAGCACTGCCGTCCTGGAAGGCAGAAAGAGACACGATCCAGAGGATGTAGCAACCAGCCTGCCCCGCTCCCGACCTCGAGTCTGGTTGGCATAGCTCTGCATCCCTGGCCCTTGGCCTCTCTTCCTTTAGCTGAGGAACACAGGACTTAGGGTAACTGAGCACTTCAGTCACACAGAGCCCTGCAAATCTCAGCCAGTGATTGAACCCATTAAGTGTAGGACTACTTAAAAGAAGTGTCCTGCAGCAATCTTAACAGAGCAGCTAACCTACTCCCAAAAGGAAGAAGTACCATCAGCCCTATTTATCCACAAGTTCCCCATCAACAGATTCAACCAACTGCCGATCAAAAACATTTTTAAATTGCATCAGCACTGAACATATATGGACATTTTTCTTGCCATTATTCCCTAAACAATACAGCATACTAACTATTTGCACAGCATTTAGATTATATTACCTATTGTAAGGAATCTAGAGGTCATGTACACCATATGGAGGACGTGCACAGGTTATATGCAAATATCATGCTGTTTAATACAAGGGACTTGAGCACCCAAGGATCTGACGGGGGTCCTGGAATCAAATCACACAGATACAGAGGGATGACTGGATTTCAAACAACAGCTCCTATGACTCCCTATAGTTCACAGTACCTTCAGTTTTCCAAGAACCGGACCTCTTGAACGACGGTAATGACAATTGTGTATTACCTGCCAGCAGTCTTTATCCACTGGACAAACCTTAAACACCTCTAGAAACCATTCAAAGATATCATCTAACAATGTATTTGTAAACCTCATTATTGACATGTAATGAAAGGAACGTTCATTCAGACAGAAGTTAGTCAAAGGTCATGATTTTTCTCAAAGAAAGACGTTAACAGGCAAAGCAAGGGCACAGAATTAAATTCTTCCCTCAAGTGGATTTTATCCGTCCCCGTCCAGTGACCAGCTAAGATTTCTTTGTCTGATCTAATGAGTGTCTGCCCGTGTCATGGGAGGTATTAAATTCCCCAGGGCAGACACACGTTTTGCATCCCAGCAAAGCTTGGGATCAACTCAGCAGGGTAGAAATGATGAGTGGTGCCAAGCTGCCTTGCAAAATAGTACTTGTCAAAGGACGTACAGACTTTAAAGACGTGGACACAAGCTGAGTGAGTCCTGGATCAAGGCTGTATTAGAAAACAGAAAGGAACCCCTGTCCTTCCCGTCCTCTCCCCACCCGGTTGCCAGTCTCTTCCTCTCTGTACTCCACAGCCAAGTCCTCGTGGAGGAAGCTTTTACACTGTCTCTGCTTCTTCCTTTCCAAAAAGCATTTTTTAACCTACATTGAGTCACCCCACTTCATAATTAAATAAATCAATGTAGATAGTGAAAAGATATTAAAAAGGAAATTAAGGAAAGAACCCCAAACTGCTCATTATTCTACTTGCATTCTCTCTCTCTCTTTCCCTCTCTCTTTCTCTCTCTCTTTCTCTCTCTCTCTCTCTCTCTCCCCTCCCCACCTCCCCTGCTTTCTCAAGAACTTTCACTTACTGCAGTCCAGCTTTATCTGGAGGGCACAGAGCCAAGTACACCTAGCCAAGGACCCCCAAACGAACATCTCCTCTGGCTGAGGACCCAGCCAACACTGACCACCAAGAGAGACTCAATCCAACTCTCTGTCTTCAGCTAGGAAAGCTTCCTTCATCCAATTCACCCCAGCCTTTACTTCCAGAGAAGGAAATCAAATGAACTGACTGTTAAACCCTAGACCCTATTCCACGGCCATAACTGCTCAAGGAGAAGCCGCTGAATTCATGGAATCACTTCGCTTTCGCTTCTCTGCCCAAGCACACATCTTTCGGAAAGACCGTCCTCGGCGGACATGAGAGCTGAGATACATCAAGCATTGTGCCAGGAAGTTCCTGTGGATTTGTTTCACTAAATGCCTGTATCAATCCTCTGTGTTAGGAGCTGCCATGATCACTTCAGAGCCTGGAGACAGGAGCACAGAGAAGACACAGGCCGAAGCTCAGAGACAGCAGCCATGTTTGAATGGAGGCTGATACTCTTGGCCTCCATTTCTCTTTCCCAAAGTTATTTCCATCACTTTTTCTGCAAACAAAGTTACCACTGTGACCACACTGTTCTGCCATGCATCTTCTCTTTTCTGAGCACAGCTCAGACTCTGGAATAATTACAGTATTTACCTCTCATTGCTCCCCCCCACCCAGGACCCCTGTGGTCTGGATACTCAGTTACTTGCTGTTCTTCCTTAGGAAGAAAGAGTCTAGACAACATGACAGCCCCAGATCAGCACCTAGACCAGGCAGGACCAGATGCCATATTGTCATGTGCACCCTCTAGATTTACACCATCAAGTACAGTAGACATGGCCTCATGTGGACATGGACATTTAATATATTTTTTTTTGGTACCAGGGATTGAACCCAGGGGCATTTAACCATTGAACCACATCCCCAGCCCCTTTTTTTTTTATTTTAAGACAGGGTCTCACCAAGTTGCTTAGGGCCTCACCAAGTTCCTGAGGCTGGCTTTGAACTTGGGATCCTCTTGTCTCAGCCTCCCAAGCCTCTGGAATTAGATGCATGCACCACTGCAGCCAGCCTAATTTTAAATTTCAACTAATTAAAATTAAGGAAGATTAAAATTTTGCTTCTTCAGTCAAATGAACCACATACCAAGCCCACATGTGGCCAGTGGCTGTCATACTGGACAACATGGGTATAGGATGTTCCTCTGGTCACAGAAAGGTGTTTTGGATAGCACTGATATTGATTATAAGGTTAGAGAGCTTGAGTCTCAAAGTTGAGATCTGAAGGCCCGTCTGCCTCCAGAGTCCACACACCTGACTTCTGTTCCCTTCAGATGCCGTGGCTTCTGGTCACTAGCTACAGTGCCATGCCCTCCTTCCCACCTTGCCCTCCCCCATCCCAACCCTCAAGGACCCCAGCACTGTGTCAAGAGCATCCTCTGTTTATCTAACATGAAAATTTCTTTTTGTATCTATAGATGGAGCTTCTCGGATCCAACGACGTGTTTCTGGGCTCCCATGGAATCTCATTTCTTATCAGAATCAGAACTGGGTTCCCCAGGGCTTCCAGGCCTTCTGTCAAAATTGGTTTTGCATCAATAAGAAGAATCTCTCCCAGGACTTTCAGGCGTTGCCTGTGGGAATCATCAAGCATTCCCACGATTTTCCTGATGCTCGCCTGCCTGGACCTTTGGGGTCAGATCTAATCTGTGGTCATGGGTTTGTGGAACTTTTAAAAAAAGCAAAACCAAAATTTACAGACAAAAACAATTCTTATGTTAGGGACAGATTTATATTAAACCTACAACTCCATATTAAATGACCACCAGAGAATTTTAGAGCCTTAATTTATGTTAGGGAATTAGGTAACTTTGTTGTTTATAATTTCTTTTTTTAATAAGACAGGCAAAATTCTTAAGTTAATACTCATATATTGGCTTTATAGGCTAACATTTTTACAACTGAAGTGATGATCAGACTTCCTATTTTCTGAGAGTCACCAGAGAGACTAGAGGGCTCTCAGTGGGCACCTGGAGCTACTCCATGCACACAGATTTTTAAGAAGGAAAAGGAGATTAAAACGCCCTGCGTTTTAGATTGTCACTGCACAGGTGCCCCTTATTCAGTGTACTGACCCCATGCACGTGTCCACCACACGGTCCATTCATGCTAACCTCTTCTGCACCTAAGGAACGTAGGGCCCGTTGTTTTGCTGTTCCGCTCAGAAGACGTAGGTTAATTTTAAGATCTGGTGGGATGTCTAAGACAGAGGCAGCACTTGCTCACACTGTGAATGGAAATCCACTGATGAAATGGAACCTAAGTGAGTGGAAATGGATGAACTGGAACAGAACAGAACAGAAGCAGGATAAATGCCATAAAGGAATAGAACAGACCAGATACTTGAGTGTCATAGAAAAACAGGCAGCGTAACTTGATTCAGTTGTGTGTGTGTGCGCGCGCGCATGCACGCGTTTGCTTGTGTGTATGTGTTCTAGATTAGATGTCAAATACTTTCTTATGAGTGGTCACAGTTGAAAGTCTGAAAAACGCTGGCCTGATAGACCCTGCTTATTGCTTGGCATCTCTTGGAAAACCGTGCAGATGCAGATCTGCTTAAGGCACGTCCTCAGCTTTGTAAAGCTGCAAAGAGCAACTTCATTCTAGAACTTTAGTGTCCATCTAGCCTTGTCAAAATACTTAGGCTGGGCTGTGAGAAAGGACATAAGAAGAAAATGGTTGAAAGAGTAGAAAGTTTAATTTGGAAATTATTTTAAATATCTCCTATGGACTCCAACTTTACTGCAGAGTGAAATGAGTGGCACAACTTAATTTTAGAAAAGGCTGGAACCCAAATCACCCAGGACTCTTTCTGCTGGAGAGATGGGCCGTGTGCAGAACTGGCAAAATCTCCCTAGGAAATCCTGAGCCAGGAGGATCCACCCTTATTCCCACGCCCTGAAAATCAGTGCGTTAGGGAAACTGGAGAGGACACAGTAAAAAGAGAAAGGAGACTGTTTTGCAAAATGGAATGATCAATAATAACACACGGTCACTGCACGTTGCGCACAGTCAGACCACACAAAGAAAGTAAACGGCCCTATGATCTCTACATCCAAAACCACTATTAACAAGTTGGTACATCTCTGAAGACTGGACACACTCACATACACACACGTGTGTGTGTGTATAAATACATAAACGTGCATACTCACTGTGTGAGATCATACTTAGTTCTGTAACCCACATATTTCACTTAATATTTTGTAGGCACATTCCACCATCAATACATGAAGATGGACTTGGGTTTGTTGCTGGGGTTGTCTTGTGGCAGGGGTAGAATTCAGCCACTTGTGCATTTAAGCATGCCCTCTACACTGAGCTCCATCCCTGGCTCTGGACTTACCTTTTTAATGAATCACTAGGTGCGTAGCATAATGTTTCACTGTGTGGACATCCTATAATACCTTCACCAGCCCTTATCAAAGCACATTTCCATTGTCCCTTCCAATGTTGTTATAAGTAACACTGCAATGGCATATCCGTGTACATGTATCTTTTTTATTTATTTGACTGATGAGTTCCTCAGGATAAATTCCGAGGGCATTTAGGATAAACTGCTGAGTCAGAAGATAAGAATATTTAATATTTGACATCATGTTGCCACCCTTTGAAAAGCCTGTAACATTCTGCTTTCTCTAACCACTTATAAGAGGCTTTTCTTCTCACACCACCAAGCACTGTGCAACCTTCCAATCTTGGCTGATCTCAGGATGCAGTAGTGCTGTTTTAATTCACATTTCTTTCTTCACCAGCATCTTTCCAGCTGACCAGTCACCTACGCTTCCTCCATGACTTGTGTGATCATTGCCCGGGTTCCTGGCTGGGGACTCGTCCTTGTCTTACTGAGTTATAAGGTGTCACTGTGTTGCAAGACTACGCAGCCACCAGCAGTCACACATGCAGTAACGTACCCCCAGCTTGCAACTTATCCTCCTAAATATTCATTTTGTACAGAAGTTGCATTAATTAAATGGTAAAATAGATCTCTTCCTCCATGTGTTCCAGAGGGGGCAGTTTTTAACCTACAAGTGGAACCACTGTGAAGCCATCTTCAAGATGGGGCTCCCGAGTCCTGTCTTATCCCTTTGCTTCAAGGTTTCTAACAAGTTTGGATTAGGGGCCGATAATATCCTACAAAGGACAGAACAGGAGACTGCATCCATGAGAATTATGCTTAATTTATTAAAAGAGAGAGAGAGAAGAAAACTCGCACAGCTTCCACTTTAGGCAGCACAGACATCCTTGAGCGAGTACCACCTGCCACCACGAAGTCTGGGCTCTTCATCCTTGGATGCCATCCACCTCCTGGGAAGCCCAGGCCTGCACATCACACCACTGCTTTTCCACCAAAAGAAGGGCTTTTCTGCCTCACCCCCCAGAACTGGCAAAGAAGGACCCAGCCCACACATAGGCTTCGCTCCACTTCCAACCTGGGCTCCACCTCAGACACCTGGCCTGGGCGTTCCTTGACTCCAGCACACAGCTGCACAACAGATATCCTTGACTGTTCAGCTGGCTGTAGTCGCGTGACATCCAGCACTCAGTGTTTGGGTGGAGAGCAGAGGTGCTGCCTGAAACTTGGGTTCAAGGCAAAGCTTGAACAGAACAGCCTGTGAATGGGACTTTCAAGTATATTTATTCCATCCAAAAACAAATATAGCTGAGTGACCAGATCTGACAGGTGGTAGCTCAGCAAATGAATGACTGGAAAGAGGTTCTGGCCTGAACCTCTAAATTATGCAAATGTGGCCTTGCTTTCTTTATAAACAATTTTTCCTGAAGAGACTCTGTTGAGGAGTATTCCTTCAATAGGTGAGTTTCATCTACAAACAAGATTGACTGCAGAAGAATGCAGAGTCCCCAGACTCACACAGACCTAGGCACAAACAACTTTCTTGAAAGTGTGGCACCAACCTCTTTCACCAAGGGCCCCAAAGCCCCATCCAAACAGGATCCCATTGAGACAGCTGTTCCCTGTTCCTGGCCTCAGCTTCCCTCACTCACCTCAGGGAATTTCTTCTTCTGTACATACTCAGTGGTGGCGGCATCAAAATACTTGGCGTAGCCCTCATTGAGGCTGTAGATCTTTCCTTTTTTTTTAATCTTGACATCCTTTTCCACCAGCACAAATTCTCCAAGAGCCTAGAGAGATGATGAGAGACATCAGGAAGAAGAAAGATACCAGGAAACAGAAGACAACAGCGCATCTCACAACCATCAGGGGGCATGAGAGGAAGCGAGCCTGCTGGGAGGACCCAAGGGTCGGCTGTGGTCACACTAGAGCCAGCCTGTGGTGCTTTCATGAGTGCTACAAAAAACAGCAACAATATTGAGCCTGCCCAGGAAGCTCGAGCAATAACAGACCAAGAGGTCAAATAACTCAAAGAAAACATGGCCCCTGGCCTTCTCTCTTTACCTTGTGCCCGCCAATGTCAGCTAATTTTCAAGGAATCTCGTTGCATTTACCTCCAACTTTTCATCCCTGGTTTAATGTCTGCAGGAAGATTTAAGCCATCAACAATGAGAGACAGAAGTTACAGGGACAGGTAGGGGTGTAGCTCCATGATAACCTGTGCTCTAGCTATTCAGCTAATCTTCATGAGTCTCTCTTGGAAATCATTAAAGGCTCCCAGTAACCCAAACACCTCTATCTGAAGAAAGCATTCCTTCAATCAGATACTATGTTCACTCAGCATAAGGAAACAGATGAACACAAAACTCAAAGAATCCTCAGCGTTACTAATAAGATTGTGCCCAGGGCCCACTGGTCCCCTTACAGCCACTCGGGTCAGTATCTGCAGGGCATGCCTCAGGCAGCTCCGTCTAGTCTGCTTATATCAATCCCTAAGGAATGAGATGGGCCAGATGGAGATACCATCTTAAACGCTCATGTCTGAGGCACTAGCAGGAAAACCAGAGCCTGCAGACCAGCCCCACTTGGGTGCATCTTGAGGCTGAGAACGTGAAAAGCTGAGCTGTAGCTCATAGCTGGCCGCTGGATTAGGGATGTCCAAGGAACATCAACTTCATTCCTGGAATACAGAGACAAGGCCACACTGAGCCGTCTGATGAGGCCAGGTTGTTTACTGTCTTGCTTATCTGCAAAGAGCTTAGCAGACACAACTTTTCCTCCAAACCATGATGTTTATTAGCCAGAGGAAGAGCAAAGCATGTGCTAGAGGGCAGTGAACTTGTTTATCTGCCCCTGGGCCTGGGGCTGGGGACTCTCAGGTCTCTGCAGTGTTGTTCCCTACTGTGGGGCAGATGTGGTTGTGAAGCCTCACCACAACCAATTATTTACATGGCCTCAAATGCACTGTGATACAAGAGCTCCTGATGGCAGGGCACCATGTCCTTGTCACCCTGAAACAGTAGCTCTTGCTTTTAAATGAATGCCCTGAAGTGCAGGTTAACCCTACAATTGAGAGTTCCGTTAAAATGAGGTTGTGCCTCGGTGCCTGAGCAATATGTGTGCTCCAACACAATTAAATCGCCAGCCCTGAAAACCCACCATCAGACAGGCTCTGGCTGACCCATAAGGGAATTCTGTCCCTCCAGGTCCTACCTCAGTCACTGCTGACACTCTCCACAGCTCCTTCAGCTTCAAGTCCACCCCTAACAGTCCAAAACTCCCTACACGAGGTCTTTGCTTAACCGTCACTTTAGACAACTAAAGTCAGCACGCTGTGGAGATACGGGTACAACAAAGTTTATAGCAGTGCAATTCACAGTGGCCAAGCCATGGAACCATCCCAGGTGCCCGTCAGCAAATGAATGGATAAAGAAAATGTGGTATAAATATACGATAAAATCTTACTCAGCCATAAAGAGAAATGGAATTATGGCATTTGCTGGTAAATGGCTACCCTGGAGAACATCATGCTAAGTGAAATAAGATAGACCAAGAAAGTCAAAGGTTAAATGTTTTCTCTCATGCAGAAACTAAAGCAAAAGAAGCGGGGGAAGTGAGTGAGGGGGACTCTATGAAAACAGAAGAGAGAGCAGTGGAGTAGAGGAAGGGGATTGAGGGGCAGGGAAGAGGGATGGAAAAAGGGGGACCTGTGGAATGAAATCCACCACATTCTGTTATGTGCATATATGAACATTCCACAGTGACTTCCGCCTATATGTATATCTACAGAACACCAGTTTTTAAAAACATTAAATAAATAGAAGGAAGACCAGTAGAGTAGAGGAAGGGGATTAGGGGAGGAACAAGGGGAAGGAAAGAAGGAGTGCTGGGGACTAAAGTGGAGCAAATTGCATTCCATGCATGTATGATTATGTCCAAATGAACTCCACGATGATGTACAGCTATAATGCAAGAAAGGAAACTGGTTTTGAGCGTCACTTTTAGTAGGATGATGTGACCCAAAAGGTTTCAGGCTAATAAAGAGAGATCTGGAACAATTATAGTGTCATTTGTCTCTCCTTCTAACACGTAGACAAGCTTCCCTGACAGAAGGGCCCTGTCCAAGCTATGCCTTCTGTTGTGACTGGAGGCAAAGAGCAGAGGCTCTGGCAGTGCCTCTGAGGCCCCAGTCAGATCCTGAGGCCAATACACCTCCAGCGGCCTTCAGAACCTCTTCAGAGCACTCTGAGAATGTTCTGCCTGCAGGCAGTTTTGTTCAAGGTTCAGTCTGGCTTAGCACTGCTCCTGACACCAGGGTCACCATCATGACTTTGGACAGGTCACCTGCTGTCACTCACTCCCTAGGCCTCACTAGAAAGTGGGAGAGACCGATAGGAGCAGGGCCCCCTTGCAGGGCAACTGGGAGGCATATGTGCACCCGTGGGCATGAAAGGGTTAGCAGGTACGTACCCACATTTCCCTGGCACTATTTGTAGCTGTTACTTCAGAGGAAACTTCACTGTCTGACAGTCATATTTGTATCCCACAGGATTTCTCAGGCTTTGCCTGCTTCTTTGAAAATAAAGGAAAATTTGGGCAATGGTAATTTGACACAGCAAGGGGTCTTGGTGTAATGAGTTTAGGTGAAAAGTTTATGCAAGTGGCTGGGCTTCCCCTCTGCAAACTCTGTGTTATTAGTTCACTCTTTTCTGTTTTGAACTGTGACAGCTCCTCCTTCCTCACAAATGTGCCAACGTGAGATGTCCACCAGGGCTGGAGTGTCTGTGTGATCAGTGCTGTACCACTGCTGCCTGGGACAGTACTCGGGACCTAGCAGATGCTCAATGAGCACATGTAAATGTAACCCTGAGTTAAACTGAAGTGCTGAACCTTCCCTGAGTAAATGCTGGAAACCTTGAAATGGTCTTCGGTCAAAACTGCTGTTTCCCACAAGACCAGATGGTATCTGGCAAAGCAGTTCATAAGTGACAGGCAAAACATCAGAATTTAAAGGAAAATTTACAATTTAGAAGTATTTTTGCAAAGTTTCTGCTTAACATTTTTAATGTACACATGCTGCGCAAGCTGAGCCATATTTTTCAAGCTCTCCTTCCCGTATCCAGCTATTTCTTCCCTCAATCAGGATCGCTCTATCACACCGTTCCTCTACCCAGAGGTGGCCCCTTGCTCCTGCCACTGGGAATCACGTGCCCATCAGCAGGGATCCTCCAGTGGCCACTAGTCACCTAGGCCTACTGACATTAACGGAATAAATGTAAAAACCCCACTTCCCAGTCACACCGGCCACGCCTCTAGGGTTCAGCAGTCACAGGGGCTGGTGGCAGCTGTCCTGGGCAGCTCAGCACCAGAGCCCACCCAGCACCAGAGCATGTTGGAGGTGCCAACATGAATCTATGATTGGGTCTGAAATAGGTGGCACTGGGATTCCTCAGCAACGGTGTTCCCAGGAACTGGGGAAGTGAACGTGCTTTTGGAAAAGACACTCCTTTTGAAAAGCCAGACAAAAGGACCTTGAATGTCTTCACCATAAAGACAGAATCCATGCTTGAGGGGATAGATGTGTTCAATCTGATTTCAATGTGACACCAAATCTCACACGAAAGTATGTACAATTTGTAGGTTTTTATGTATCGGCTTAAAATAAATTAATTAATAAAAATAAAGAAGAAAGGAAATTCCTCGGGTGAGTTGATACACCTGATTCTACAGAACCCCCTACCAATGCCTGGTGTGGACAGGGGTCCTTACTGCTTTTTCATGGTGCAATGGGGTCTCCAAACTAGGCTCCTTGGCCCCAAAAATAAGGCTCAAGGAATTCTCCTAGGGGACAGGAATTCAAACACAGAGGCCCACGACGTCCCCACACACAGGTGCCTCCGTGTTTGGTACTCACGGGGTCCAGCATGAAGAGGTCCACACCTTGCCCCGTGGAAAGTGCCACCAGGGTCGCGCTGCCGTAGAGCGCGTAGCCTGCAGCCACAATGTTGCGGCCGGGCTGCAGGGCATCCTTCTCGGAAGGTTCCTCCTCCGTGATCTGAGGAAGAGAGAAGAGGAATGTGCTGCCTTATTGTCACCGCAGGGCCCCTTCTGCCAGGGGTCCGAGCTTCTGATCTCCAGGAGCAACCGCAGAAGCGCAGTCTCAGGGGGGAACCTGAACAATCTGGGAGACTGAATCTGCTTCACCTGCTCTTGGCTAACCTTCCACCGCCTCTCCCCAGGCCTCAACCCTCCAACACCACCAAGCGCCCTCCTGGGGAGGCAGACTCCACACTGCCCTCCTGTCTCCACAAGTTCAGCTGTCTCATGAATAAACATCTTTTGCAGAAATCATCTGAGTGGCAGCCAATGGGCTGGGTTGAGTAACAATTTCCAGCAAGCATATCCAGAGGAAAGGAGCTGCCAGGTTAATGGCCAGTTCCCCCTGAGCCGTTGTGTTAAATGATATCACACAGGCCACCTAGCAAAGCGTTCTTGGGTTGCTTTCTTCCTGACTTCCAAGCATACGTGTCTGCATCCTGCCAAGGACAGCCCTCCAAGATGCTAAGGCACACCCCCCTGCACTGTCGTGAGCCATGATGACAACCAGGACCACTGAGCTCTGCCTCTGTGCAGCGTTTTATTCCACAACTACGCCAGCCCTCCCAGGTGGGCGGCACCGTCAGCTCCACCAAGCACGTGAAGAACCGGAAACCTGAGCAACTTGACAACTTGTCCAACATCAGGAAGCTCGTGGAGCTAGAATATGCTGGTGGAGGTAAACTTAGAAGCCTCCTAAACTAGAATGTTCTATCCCCAGCCTCACGACCACCTGGCTTGGTGTCCTGGGCTCTTAGTAACATAAACGTTCAGTGCTGGTTCTCAGAAAATGCCACGTTTTCATAAATGTGTTTGACATCTGACTCTTCCTCAGAAATATTATCAGAGGGAATCCCTGGTTATTTGAATTTGCCTGTAAAGCCTGTGCTTTATTTGAATTTGAAGGCAGAAATCTCTGTTCAAGTTCACCTAAATCCAAGGGTTGGTAGCCCATGCTGCGATGATAACATTCCTCTTTGTTGTCAAACCAGTTGGCCTTAGGAAGAGGTTAAATGCTGCAATGGGGCCACTTCAACCCCTGTCCTGTCATTGGGTGTGAGTTTAACCAAACTAATTAATTACCTTCTCTGTGCTCCTACTTTTCGTCAGTCAAGAAGGGGCAGTGGTATCTGCACCTGCCTCCTGGGGCAGAGGTGAAGACCAGCCCTGGTGCGAGGGTCCAGAAGTAAGCCCAGTCTGGGCCTCCCATCAGCCAAGAAGGACACTGAGATCCAAAGCCACCCAAAGATACGACTGAGTGTTTTTGTTCAGAATTTCATGAATATGACACTGTTTCTTGATTTTTAGAAACAAATCTTCTTTCCTCACTTCAGTTTAGCTTAACCCTTCAACTTTCTCTGACATCCATGTATATCTGTCATTCTCTCCTGATTCCTCAGCAGAAGTCTTCTTCTCCCTCTCCATGGGAGAGAGAGACGGAGACCAACAGGGAAGGCAAAACTTCCTGCAGTTTTGTCCTAAGCAGGCTGGCGGGGCCTCCATTCTGTCCCTCAAGCCTGGAGTGAATGACCCACTTCTATTTCCAGGCTATTCTTCCCAGACAGAAAAGTTGAGACTAATTCTCATATTCTGCCCAAGTATATTTTCTGCTAAGCTTTTGATGGGTTTTCCCTAAAGGCAAATTCTAGCTGGGCCCCCACCTTGGACGAGCATCAGCAGACCTCACATCGTATCCTAATGTGGGTATCTGTGACCACTCATCAGGCCAGTGACCTGGACCACGGCTCACCCCCCACTGGGCTTGTGTTCTGGAAGAGACACTTATGGGAAGCTCAGGACAGCGGTCTCCCCTTATCCATGGTTCCCGTCACCCACAGTCAGCTGTGGTCTGAAAATGGCATCATGGCTGCGTGATCCAGGCTCGCTCCAAGCAGATAATCGTTCTCCTGGTGTATCCTGGAAGGTCAACCATAGTCTGACCCTACATCAGAACACCTACGCCATTCACCTCACTTCTTGTCACAAGAGCATGTGTTCACCTCACATCACCACAAGGATGAGTAAAGCAGATGGACAACTCAAGAGCAAATGATGTCCACGTGACTTTTACACTGTTATAATTATTGATTTTATTATTAACTGTTATTGTTAATATCTCACTGGACCTAGCTCATAAACTTTATCATAGTATGTATAAAAAACCAGAACATGAGCTGGGCGCGGTGGCTCAAGCCTGTAATCCCAGCATTTAGGGAGGCTGAGACAGGAGAATCGCGAGTTCAAAGCCAGCCTCAGCAACAGCGAGGCGCTAAGCACCTCAGTGAGACCCTGTCTCTACATAAAACAAAATAGGGCTGAGGATGTGGCTCAGTGGTAGAGTGCCCCTGAGTTCAATCTCCAGTACCAAAAAAAAAAAAAAACCAGAACATGCAGGGTCTGGTACTGCATGCATCCCTGGCTGCAGGCATCCCTGGAGGATGGAAGGGATGACTCTGCAGAAGCATTATGTAATCGGTGCCAAGTTGGTAGTAGAGAAAATCAGAGGTGTCTCCATGTGCGTGATCATGAAGAGTTAACTGGAAAACGAGTGTTTGGAGCCAGAGAGATAAGTCTCTAGAAGCAGTTCCAGGGCAGGTCACCAACTGAACAGGCCATGAGACTCCCAAGCACCTGTGGTCTCCTTCTGCCTGAGAGCCCCAGGGGATGAGGCCCAACCTTCATGGCTGCACCAAGAACTGACCCACCCTCCCCCACCCCTGAGTAAGGCTCTACCAAGTGGTCAGTCTGGATTATGTGATCTGGTGTGAAGTTGCTGGTCATGCGGATGGTCACAAACCAACCTAAAAGATCCTCTCTGTGGCTACATTTGTGGGATAGGCAGAGAAGCCCCGAAGATATCCTAATGCCCAGAACCTGTAGACATGCTGCCCCACATAGCTAAATGGACTTCACAGATGTAAGACGGATTTAAAATAGGGAAACTTCCCTGAGTTGTCCTCATTCAATTTACACATTCTAATCAAATGGCCTCCTAAAAGCCATAACTTCCTGTGGCTAGAGGCAGGGGAGTCGAGGCGAAGGTGGGGAGGGGCTTTCAGAGAGCAACAAGGTAGTGGCCAGCCTTTGCTGGCTTTGAAAATGAAGAGGTCACCAGCCAAAGAATACGGCAGCCTCCAAGAGCTCAAAAGGACCCCCAGCCCTCAGCCAGCAGAGGAAGGAGGACCTTGGTCCTACACAATGGGACCGAATTCCTTCGACAGCCTGAAGGAGGCTGGAAGCAAATTCTCCCCACTCCCCAGCCCCCAGCCTCATGGTATAAGGTCAGACTGGCTGTTACCTTGATTTTGGATTTACAAGACCCTAAGTGGAGAACCTGGCCAAGCCTGCTCGATTTCTGATCTACAGAAGTGGGAGACAATTAATGGGAGTAATTTGAAGTCTCTAAATGTGTGGTAAATTGTCAGAGCGACAACAGGAAACTAATACGGTAAGGTTGGGATGCACGAGGCAGAAAGAGAGGGTATGCCTAGAACCTCCCTTATCCAAAAGCCCAAAATCTAAAATCCTCCAAAATCTGAAACATTTTGAGGGCCAACAAGATACCATGTGTGCCAAATTCCATAGCTGAACTCCCACGACAGGTCTCAGTCCAAACAAGCACACTAAAAACACTGTGTAAGATTCCCCTGAGGCCCTGTGTACAGGGTGTACATGAAGCATAAATAAACTTCGCAATCAGGGACTGGGGTTGTGGCTCAGTGCTAGAGCGCTTGCCTGGCATGCGTGAGGCACTAGGTTCAATTCTCAGGACCACATATAAATAAATGAAAAAAAATAAAGGTCCACCAACAACTTACAAAATATATTTTTTTTTAAAAAAAAAAAACTTTGCATTCAGATTTGGGTCTCATCTCCAAAATATCTCATTATATATATGTAAATATTTCAGAATCTAAAAACAATCCAAAATCTGAAACACTTCTGGTCCAAGGCATTTGGATAACAGGGGCTTAAATGCACCATGTCTGACATTCAAGTTCCACCCAGACCCCCGAGCAAGGTCTGCCGGGAAGGAGGCAGGCAGAGGAGGAACCACCAGTGAGGAGTCCGCGGCACAGAGGGCTCCTGGTCTGCCTTCAGTGGCATGTCCAGTTAGTGGGAAGAGGAAAGTTAGGACTCCAAACTCAAAGCTCGCAGCCCAGGAACCTTCCAGAAACCCCTACAGGGAGGAGGCAGGAATAGTCAGCCGTCCACTCACCTTTCTGTAGATGGCAAATATGGTCCCGATGGAGGCCAGGCAGTCGATGTTGGAAGATCCATCCAGGGGGTCAAAGCAGACGATGTACTTCCCCTAGATCACAGAGGGAAGAGCCACTCCATCAGCATATCCCACCAGCTCCGGGGCTCTAGAGATCGAGAGCCACAGGTGTATCCTTATCAAAGACGCCATTACTTGCCAAGGGCAGAGAGGACCAGCATGACTCCTGCCGCTCCCGGCAACTGCCTACACAGACTTAGGAGGCACGGGGCACGGGGCACAGGACGGCCCACGCACCCAAATGGCTCTCTTCCTGCCTGCTCCGGGCTTGCCCTGCCTTCCCACCTGGGCCCACTGGGGCTAAGAGCTGCCTATGATGTGATGGGAACCCAGGTCTGGAACCACGACCTTGCAGAGAAGAGGTAGGAAGCGGAAGACACCCTGCAGCTCAGTATCCCAGGGTCATCTCCACCCCTGTCCACTGGAAGGGCAGTTTGGGGGTCCTGCTTTCTGGGTCTCTCTTTCTGTTTTGTTTGTGTGTCTGGCAACATTTTTTACAAAAGACATCAGAAAATCTCAGAACAACATTCCCAGGGTCCCCTGGGTCCATCTTACGAAGCAATCAGGATGCCCAGGTACAAGGGGAGAATAAAAACACATCCAGATCACCTGTCCCATGTACAGACCAGAAAACAGAGCGAGCAGGGTCTTGAGAGCCTGGGTCCCCCACTGCTGTCATACACAGTAGCCCCCATCAATGTTCCATGGAAGGAAAGCCCCCGATATTCTACACAGGCCTCCCAGGTGCACAGTGCCAAGAGCCGGTAGTGATGAGATTGGTTCTCTGGCTAATTAAACATCAGTCAGGAAACATTAAGTTAAATAGGAGTCATTCCTTCCTCCAGGCAGATGAGCTTTCCCTGACTCTCTAATGAGTGGTGTTCTAGTTCCATTTGAGATTTTTCTTTTTCTTTTCTTGCTTAGCCAAAGGGAGAAGAAACAAGAGGTGATCCATCAGCCTGGCCTGTCCTGGGCCTCCCTATTATTAGGTCCTTAAACATTAGTAACTCCATCTTGACCCAAACCCGAACCTTATAAACTGCCAAGATAAAGAAATTTAAAATATTTTGTTCCCATAACCACCCACCACAAGGTCCCTAAACACAAACTGTTGCTACTCAAACACCTGCAGCCAAGGTCAATTCTAGCTTGCTCTTGTTCCTTGTCTAAAAGATACAGAGGCTTCCATTCGAGTGACACTGGCTCTGCGCCTTGCAGAAGGGCAGCCTGGCGGATATTCTCTGTCAATAAACCTTTGCCTGAACTCAGAGCTGGGTCTCTTGTGAATATTTGCACCAGCTACCCTAACACTCGTGAGTGATCCCGCTTCACCCACTTAGTCACACACTCAAGAGACATTTGCTGAAAACATCCAAGGCGGTGGGCTTTGGGCAGGATCAGCAGCAGGGACCAACCCACATTCCAGTGGAAAACAGAACCCATTTACACACACTCATGAGAGTGTTATGGTTTGGATACGAGGTGTCCCTCGAAAAGATCGTGTGTCAGTGCAGGAATGTTCAGAGGTAAAATGATTTGATTGTGAGAGCTGTAGCCTCACAAGCAGGTTCATCCATTTGATGGATTTATAATCTGAAAAGACCACTGAGTGGTAACTGTAAGCAGGTGGGGTGTGACTAGGGGTACCGGTCACCAGGGATGTGCCCTTGAGGATTGCGTCTTGTCTTCCATTCCTCCCTCTCTCTCCCTCACTCTCCCTCCTCCCTCCTCTCTCTCTGCTTCCTGGGCACCATCAACCGAGCTGCTATCCATGCTTCACCATGCCCTTCCACCATTAATGTTCTGCCTTGCAATGGATTCAGCTGACCATTGTCGGAACCTCTGAAACTGGAAGCCAACATAACCTTCTCCTCTGCTAAGTTGTTCTTGTCTGGTATTGTGGTCACAGTGGCAAAAAGTGGACTGGCAGGTGTGGTAAGTGTTCTAAAGAAAATCAAAGCAAGGTCAGGGGTTACAGAGTTGGGAAGGAGATGACATTTCATGAGGAACTTTCAATGAAGGAATAAAGGCACATGGCAGTTGGAGATTAGCAAGTGCTCCTGGTGTGGACAGCAGGCGTGGGCAACATTCCAGAAGTAGCATGCAGACCCGGGCAGCTCAAGCCAACTGGGGAAGACAATGGTAGATCAGATTGGAGAGTAAAACAAGGGTTATACTCATTGATATTGAACATTAAAAATAATAAATGTGAACTTAAATTATGTGAAACAAAAGAAAAAGTTTCACATAATTGTGCAAACCTGTCATGCAGTAGGTGTTTAATAAATTTGGCTTTCCTTATCTCTTCTATCTTTTCTGTCCTTCCTGCTAATCATAAAGAAATAGCCCCTCATTCAGTGCCTAATATACAAAATCAGGGCCAACAGTCCCAGCATCTACTTTATGTTACTGCACCGAAGCAGAGCATTGGTTGAAATCTTTGGCCACCAGCAAACCTCACTCTCTAATAAACGGTGAACTCAGTGAACACAGACCCTCTCCAGCCAGGCCCTGCACTAGCCCACTTTACCATCACATTAAAGTGAGATCACGGGGTCTGTATGATTTATTTTCTGGGTTAGTCTAATAGTTTGTCAGGCACCAAAACATCTCTGCTGAAACCATCACCCCTGTGAGGCCTCATGCGGTGGGCAGAGATGAGAGGCAAGGACAGGGAGAACCAGAGGCTGTATTGTACAGTACTTCCCAGAAGGAAGAGAACTCCCTCGCAAAGTAATCTCTTTCTTTTTACTGGACTCCACAAGTTCAAGTCCCCCAGGGCATCGTGCCTGTCACTGGTATTCTTCAATGGCACCATCTGCTAAGTAGGCACTTCAGGAAACCACTCTGATTTATTTCATTGCCCTGCTATTGAGACTTCTTTCACTGGCAGCCTAAGTGAAATAAGTGGAACACTTTTTCACAAGTGTGCAAGGGCTGGGGATGTGGCTCAGTGGTAGAGCACTTGCCTAGCATGCATGAGGCCCTGGGTTCGATTCCCTGCACCACAAAAAAGAAACAGAAAAGATAAAAAAGCAATGTGCAATCTTAGTTTCCACCAAACAATTGCTAAGAAATAGAAGAAAATCCCTGCAACTGAAGAGAGGGGAAAGGCCCCCAGTCTCCTGCCCAGAGGCTCCCTCTGCTGGCCAGCAGGGCCCAGCCCCCCGGCAGGCACGCACCCGCCTCTCCTTGGCAGTGATGATGGCGTCCTTATTCTCCTCGGAGACCAGGACGCACGTGCTGTAGGAGGACTGGAGCATGTTGATCACCAGGGCGTTGGACAGCACGTCCAGCTTCTTCACCTCGTCTCCTGTCACGTTCACGCTCCCTGCGATGCCATACCTGAGAGGACAAGAGGCCCACTGTGGTCACTGGGGGAGCCCCGACCCAGCAAAGAACACACCTGCCAGAGACAGTGCCCCCATCCTTCCTCACGTGTCTCTGCGACCTCCAGGCCCTAAACCCACAGGAGCACACTAAGGCCTCCTGGCAGCGACTCTCGGCCTTGCCTCCTTTACACCTTGGGGACATGGTCGTATTTCCTTGGTCTACCTGGGAAATAACCAGAATTCATTTTGCTAAAACTCAAACCTGTGTCAGCACTGGGTGGTGGAGAGGACGGGAGAGCTCCAGAGTCAGGCAGTCGCCATATTTCTGGCCTCCAAGGAGTAAGGGGCTCGGCTTCCAGCACTGCAACCCCAAGTCTCGGGGTGGTCCTCAAATAGCATCCTACTGGGTCCAATTAAAATTGCCCTGTGGGAGCTTGGCATTACTTGAACTAAGGAGGAAACCTGAGGATAGACTGAACGAATTTAATTTGCTTCTCCACAACTATCCCAAGCACTACAACAAAGATCATTGCTATAAAAATCTCTCTAGGGGCTGGTTGGGGTGGCTCAGTGGTAGAGCACTTGCCGAAGTGTGTGGGAGGCTTGCAATTCGACTCCAAGCACCACCACCAAACCAAAACAAAAATCTATTTCGGGGCTTTGTGTTTTACAGCATTAAAAGGCAAAGGTCTCCCCTCTCCTGCCCTCTCCCATCTAAGCAAAAAAGCTCTTTCTGAAACGCCAGACACATCATGTCACCTAGAGGCAAAGCCAAGAGCCCACATGAGAGTCAGGCACCCTAGAAGATCTGTTCCCACATTGGCATGGCCTCTTGTCCCTCTTGTCCCCTTTCAGCCACTCTCAGCCTCCTCTGGAACCCACCGGCATGCAGCTGCCTCGGCTGACTGACAACTGGCCCAGCTGCCCCCCACGTGAGCACATCCTCCCAAGAGCCGCGTGGCTATCGTCTGTCCAGCCTTGACCCCCAGCTCTTTTCTCAGCGAGGCTTTCCCTGACCACCAGTTAACCCAGCAACTCCTGACCCCAATGTCTTTCTTGATTTATTCTCCTTGGCCCCGACCACTATCTGGCATTGGTTTGATGGGATCTTTTTCTCCATTTGGATGGCAGCTGTGTTGTTAGTCTGGCCACCCTCCCACCACCACAGCGAGTCACGTCCTGCCTGGGCTGCTGGCCTTCCACCAAATGTCCTGTGGCCTCCACCCCAGCAAGGCACTTCTGCCCTCTCACCACTGCCCCTGGTGGTCCCCACATGGCAACGCTCGATGCTCAGCCTCTTAACCCCCTCCAGGAGGCCTCCTGGTCCTCCAGCCACATGCTGGCACCCGTCCTCTCCCGACTGCAGCTCACAAGGCTGTCCTGGGACACCTTTCCTGCTGGATTATCTGCTTGCTGAGGACAACAACCATGCCTTACTGTCTGGGAAGCACACGGTCGGTGCTCAAGTTACGTTCCCTGAGTTATGGAGAAAGATGGCAAGAAAGTAATGTTTCTTCTCATCCTTATTCTAATTCCATTTATTTGTAAAAGAAATGCTCAGGTGGTCCTAATGGGTAGCTAGAGTTGAGAACTGACCTACCCTAAGCCAGGGACAAGTGCATCACCCATCCTCCTGCCTGACTGACAGCCTCCCTCCCTTCCACCCCCCATTGCCACCACCACTCATCATTTGATCTTTACTATGATAAGCCAGCTGGCAGCCTGACCAGAAAAACTGACCTCCTGATTCAAGACAAAAGCAAGCGAAATAAATAACAGCAACAATCAAAATAGGTGATTTTCACATGAGCATTTAAAGGGACCACAAGCCCAATCCTCTTGTTGAGTATGGACTATGGAGAGCAGCTGCTGCTGCGGGATAAACAGCTGGAGCATCCAAGGCCAGTGTGGGCAGAGGTGAGAAGCAGGCTCTGCCTGTCCTGTGCTTTGCAAACTCACTCTGCCCCCTGTCTCTGCACCCTCCCTCCATGTCCTGTACAACACCTTTCCTTCCAGAAAGAGTAGGAATTCACAACCAGTCCTGTTCCAACTTAGATCACACATGGGAAGTACTTTCCAACCCACGGGGCAGTATCTTTTAGCATTTTAACTAGCTCTGAAGCTCACTGACAACTTCCAAACGTAATGTTCTACCACATGGGCATGAAAAATTCAGGGAAAGACTTCTGGGATAGTACTCCATCACCCTTCTCTCCATAGTAAGGAGAGGAGAAAACAGAAAAGGGGAAAACAAAAACCTCTGATAACTTAAATTGCATTGAATGTCTTCCCAAAGGGGGAAGCAAAGGAATGAGGGGCTTGAGGTCCCCTAAGTGGGACAGTGGAGGGAACGTGGCCCAGTCTTACAGGCATTAGTGTGGCTTCTCTTGTAACAAGGCGCAGGGTTTCTGCTGTTGCTCCTCGGACATGCAATTCTAAGGACCTAGGTCCCTAGCCACAGCGGCCAAAGATAATGGCATCCTGACTCCTTTTCTAGGGCTGCGCCTGCCACCTAGTGGTCAATCCATCGCATAGACTAGCTGGCAGATTCTCCAGGCCTGCCCTGCAACCTGGTAATAACCACGGAAGCATTTATCATGAGGCTGGCACTGTAGAAACTGTCAGCACATGGACTTACCAATCCATACCACAACCTTAAGAGTTAGGTGCAGTTAGTATTCTTTCCATTTTATAAATGGGGAAACTGAAGTCCAGCAAGAGAAAACTATTGCCCGTGATCACATGGTAGAAAAGCCAAGTTAGATAAGCATCCTGATTCTCCACTTCCTAAGACCACTTTGTCTTGACACTAAACTACCACGAAGCAGATGAATAAGAACTCAGCCAAGGCAGCCTCAGACCAGCAGGGTCCTGCACTGGAAGGAACCCCACTAATGTGGACAAACAGTCCTGGGCTGTCACTGGGTATAGTAGGGCCTGTGTACAGAAAGAGACGAAGGTGCTATCTAGTCTCATTCAGGAGGGCCCATCACCTGGCAGCAGCAGGACAGGGGACCTCACGTTCTGGAAGGCCTTTAACGGCAAAGCTTGGCCATTATTGCCAAATGAGATGCTAATACAGTTGTAGTGATTAAATGTTTCTTTAACTTGGGTCCCATTACTAGGTCCCAAATCCTTATATAAAGTCTGTTATGACCTTATTATAATTACATCTTGTGATATAATGTTATAACACCTTTTCATGTTAAAATTGCTACATTGTTAAGAAGAAATATTTTAAATAATTACTTTGTTAGCTTCTCATTTGGGATTTGCTCTCACTCTCAAAATGCAGGTCCCTCAACTTCTAAGAGGACCTCCCCTGGAATCACTACAAAGAAAGATGGGTTCTTTTAATCAAAGATTTGAATTGGACATTTGGCTATGACCCTCAGCAGCCTTAGCATGAACTTGGCCTCATTCTGCACTTGGAAAAAGCCTTAGCATGAACTCAGGAAGAGCCCTGCTCACTCACCCCCCAGGCCGAGCACCCCCCAGCCTCCTGCACACCAAGAGCAGACAAAGACTGACAGTCACAGAGAAGAAATTTTAAAATGTCGCCTGCAAAGATAACTTTCCCTGGTGAGAGGGAAGGTAGACGGAGAACTATGAAGTTTTCTGTTTTATGAATGATTTCTAGCTCCTGGCTACTGATAAGGTCTCGACCAACACTCAGATCTGCAAAGGACGGCGAAAGACGTTGCACGCTGCCCGTTGCATGTGAGAATCCCTCTATGCAGATGAGGCATGAGAATTCAGTGTTTTGCAACAAGCCATAGCGCTAGTTTCTGGAGCTATTTTATCTGTCTTTGTAGCGCCTCAGAGTATTTTGCTCCCTTCTTGAAACACTTTAAAGGCTCCTTTATCAAAGCATGCAATTTGATACACGACTTCCTTCTGGGGCGCAGGAAGCAAACAAGCTTTGGACCCAGTTTCCAGCCCAGGCACCTGCAGGACCGCGCCGCCTGGCCAGTCCTGCGCCCGCTCCGCGCATGCGCCCCGACTCACAGGTGGGCCAGGCCGGCCTTGCGCACGGCGGAGGAGATTGCCTTGATGGCGGTGAGCATGGAGTTGAGCAGCTGAGTGAGCTCCCCGGTGCCTTTGGCCTGCCGCCCCTTTTCCATAACATAGCGGGTCAGGGTGAGCATGTCGGTTTCGAAGGGGCTTCTGTCCGTCATGGTGGCCGGCGCTGCGTCCAACCTCCTCCCTGCGGTCCCTGGCCCAGCCGGAGGGGCTGCGGCTCTGCAGGGTGCAAGCCGATGCGAAACCTGCGTGGCGGTGCCAGGACCTTTAAGGCGAAGGGCCCCGACCCACGTGACAGAAAGGACTGGACGAGCCCTCAAGGAAACCTCTTGGCCTCCCTGGGGCGACAGCTGCCAAAGCGACACAAGCAAGCCATAAATAGAACTGGGCTGCCCGGAAACCCAGCGGCTTCCCTTCCCCAGATCCCCTCTCCCAAGGTCCCGAGGTGCAACCTTGTAGAAACAGGAGTGGGGAGAGATCCAGCTAATTAAAATGACCATAAAAGCCTCCGATTCAAGGGTGCAAAGGGATTCCTCACGTGGGCTACTGCAGAACCTGACTCTCCCACAGTTATGGCTGGCCCATTGGCAGAGATCTTATCTGGGGCATAGGTCACTGCTAACATCATGCCAATTTCAGGATCTGCTTAGCCAGGTTCTTTCAAATAAATGTGCTTCCACAACAAGTGTAGGATCCGACTGAATGGAGATCCAGAGTCCATATCCAAATCTAGAGGGAAAAAAATTGTATTCCTAGCATAATGCCTTGCACGACCAATCTTACTCTACCAATTTTTCTGGATTTGTGTTTTGAGGACAAAAATTATACTCATTAAAACTTATACTTGCTGGGCTGGGGTTGTGGCTCAGTGGTAGAGTGCTTGCCTAGCATGTGTGAGGCACTGGGTTCGATTCTCAGCACCACATATAAATAAAAATAAAGGTCCATTGGCAACTAAAAAATATTTTTTTAAAAAAATTATACTTTCTAAAGAAGTGTATAAAGAAAAAGTGACTCCTCACCACTAGCCTGGCCCCTCATCCCACTCACTAGAATAACTGTTCTGGAAGCTGCTAGGGGTCAGTGTGGCTGAGAGGCCAGGCACCCGTGGTGATCCCAGTGCTGGCCAGAGCTCTATGACTAGGGACCAACCTGGCTCCAAATCCCAAGCTACTTTTCTGCTAGTTGTACAACTTGAAATATTACTAAACCCTTTGGAACCTCAGTGTCTTGGCTCATGAATGTGGCTAACAGCACAACACCCACCTGAGAGAACGAGGGTTAAAAATGACAAGACGCAGCCAGGCACAGTGGCGCTGGCCTGTATTCCCAGTGGCTAGGGAGGCTGAGGCAGGAGGATCGCGAGTTCAAAGCTAGCCTCAGTAACTTAGCAAGGCCCTAAGCAACTTAGTGAGACCCGTTCTCTAAATAAAATGCAAAAAAGGGCTGAGGATATGGGTCAGTGGTTAAGTGCCCCTGAGTTCATTCCCTAATACCCACCTCCAAACAAAACGACAAGATGTGCTCAGTACTTTGTTAGCAATCTTTACTCCTCCAGTTTTTCAGTGTGCCTATAGCAATATGTACGCAGACATAACTAAGAATTTACACATTGCTCTGTAGTTTGATATTTTCCCCTTGACACTTATTTAGAATGTGTTTAGCTGCAAGTAATAGAAAACACGGAGCAATTTGTACATATATGTTTGGTTTGGTTTGGTTTGGTTTTTCTCATGGACAGTGTGCTTGCTAAGCAGTGGCTGTGGCATTCTTTCAGCTATTCTGAGGTCCTATTAATAGGGGACCTCTCGGTGTCCCTTCTCTGTCATCTTGAGTCTGTGGCATTTGTCCACCTGCTCATCATCTTGTGTTCACAAAGTGGCCACCACAGCTCTGACTACCTAGCCCACACTGAAGACTCAAAGGGGCAGAAAATAAAAAGGAAATGTTAGTTCCCTTTTATTAGGAAAGGAAAATCTCCCTGAGCCCATCCACCATCCCCAGTAGATATCCACCTAACAGCATTGACCATACTGGACCCTCGATGTGAGATTTAGGCACTGGTATTGAATCAACTGATCCAAAGTGGCTGCAGCCAAACATCCTGGGAATACATTCAAGTCAGTCACAGAGACCTACTGCATTCCAGTGTGTGGACATTTGGATAATTTTGGAAAAGGGTGCTCTTCAAACATGCCCGGCCAGTTTCCTCGTATTTGCTGCAAGTGCTTCAGTAAGATACAGACCTCGAGGAGGAACTGCTAGGTCAGAGCATTTCAATCTTGATATCACCAGCATCCTGGGAGCTTCTGTGTTCTGAGGACTGCAGAAGGGAGCCTCCTCTGATCCTTACATGCCATTTTGCCACTAACAAATAACTACGTTTTGCGTTTTACATGGGGAGACCAACAATGATTCTGACATAATCATTAAAAAAAAAGTAGTGACTGGATTTTGGGGCCAGAAGACAACTGAAAAATGAAGAGAGCAGCCTTTGGATGGTTTTCAAGTTTCCTTTGCATTCTGACATTGTCCTCTGAGGAAGAGGGTTTCCCGGGTGATGATGCAAAACAACACCCCTCAAGGGGACCATCGCATCCACCCTAGAAAAATGGAAATGTGTATTCACACAAAAATCCATGTGTGAATGTTTATATCAGCTCTATTTTTAACTGTCAGGAACTGTAAACACTGAAACACTCCTCAGCAGCAGATGGGTAAACCAACTGGTAGGTCCTTGAAACAGAATAGTGCTCCACAATGCAAAGAACAAACTGTCGTCACATGGATCTCAACAGCATCGTGCTGAGTGAAAGAAACCCGTCTCACAGGGCTACGGATGCATGATTCCATGTGTGATATTCCCCAGAAGACAACTTGGTGGCAGTAGTTACCAAGGGTTGCCAAAGTAGGGCATTGGCCAAGGGAGAGTCCTACATGACCAGATTGTTCTGCGTCCTGATTATGGAGACATTTGCTTAAATCTGCATGTTGTGTTAAATTCAGAGACCTCTGCATTTTTTTTTCAAAAGTCTGTTTTACTGTCAAAATACAAAGTAGGTTATAGACAGTCTGCAAATCCTACTGGTCTACTAGAGGGTAAGTGGAAAAATTAGAAATGTCTATAGCAGTTTTTCTACATTATGTTTGTTCTGATTATATTTATTAAGATGTAATTTAAACTGCAATGAATGTCATTTAAATTTAAGTGAAATTACAGTCTAACATTATTCTGTATGTATTTCTTTTTCATGACATTTTTCCAGTAATTTTTTTTACCATTTAGTCTTGAGGAGGCCGGTGAGGGAGTGCTGGGGGTGGAACCCCGGGCCTCGAGCATTAACCACTTGTGAGTGCACAATTCAGAGGCATGAGCACATTCACAGTGTTGGACGACCAGCCCCACCATCCATCTGCTGAACTTCTTCAGCTTCCTAAGATGAAACTCCATCCCCATTAGACATGAACTTCCCATCCCCCCACCTCAGCCCCTTTTCTTTCTCTATAAATTTGACTCCTCTAGGTACCTTGCATAAATGCAACCCTACCATATCTGTTCCTTTGTGACTGCCTTATTTCACTTAGCGTAGTATTCTCAGGGCCATCCACAATGTAGCCTATGTCAGAATTTTTCTCCTTTTTAAGGCTGAATAACTTTCTACTGCATACGTATATCACATTCGTCTGTCAGTGGACACCTGGGTCACTTCCACTTTGGGGCTGTTGTGAATAATGCTGCCATGAGCAGTCTTCTGTGAAAGTCCCTGATTTTAGTTCTTTGGGGTATATATTCAGAAGCGGAATTTCTGGAACATAAGATAATGTCGTTTAATTTCTTGAGAAGCTGCCGTTCCCTGTTCTGCCAGGGCTGCACCCGTGCACATGCCCCCAGCCATGAACAAGGTTCCAGGGTCTCCACATTTTCACCTACAGTAGCTGTTTCCTTTTCCCTATAATAGCCATCCTAGCAGGCATGCAGTGAGGTCTCACTATAGCTTAGAATGCGTCTCCCCCGTGATTTGCAATATTGAGCATCTTTTCATGTCTGGTGGCCATTCCAGTAATTCTTTTTATTCTGTTTTATAAATGTAACTATTCACAACAGATTAGCAATGAGACAGACAAACCAACAAGCCATTTCAACACAGCTGCAAAGCACAAGCCACTGGGCACTTGGCAGATGTCAGGAATGAGGAGTTTGGGTGATTGAAGGCTCAGTAGGGACCAACATTGGCTTGTGTCATTTATAAGCAGTCAACCACTGCCCTATGAAGAGCGAGGAGGGCCTGCTATTTTGCCACCCTCTAGCCCAGGCTGACGCCAGGCATGACAATCATACCCTTTGCAGCTACATTTAAATGTTAGAAGTTCAAGTTACCCACATGGCCTGAAATCGCAGCTGCTGACCTTTCAGCAAATGCCAAAGTTCTTTCAGGGCGGGTGCACAGAACAGAGGGGAGACAGCAGCTGTGGTGAAAGCCCAAGGGCTGAAATCCCTGTCCATGATTTCAGTGCCACTGATCCATGGGTGACCACGAATCTATTTATGACCTGCTGTGCTTGGTGAAAGATGCTCACCAGCCCAAGTCTAAGCGGATCAGGACATTCAAACCCTCTGAGCAGTTAAGACAGTCTTGCTCATAGGGAGGATTCAAAGATCCTCTCGAAGACCAGAAATGTGACTCCAGAGTTTTAACTGGGAGATCATTCTTTGCTGGCAAAACCCTGCTAAGAAGCTTTGGGTGAACCCTCTCATGTAGTCCCAACACATGCTCCTTCGTGAAACTCAGCATTCCTGCCTAGAGCATGGTAGACAACTTTGGGGTCCCTGCTCAGGCTATGATCCCAGTCTTAGAGAAAGGGATGCCCTATTCATGGCTGCATTTATCTTAAGAGACTCTGGTCTCTGGCCACAACTGATTGAACCAGAGGTGGACACTTGACATCTGCTGAGCTAATCAGATTTTTTCTCCTAAGAACTTAGGTGGGACACAGAGACATCAGTGAGCTGTATGATGATACTGGAACCAAGAGAAGTATGTCCTCACAGGTAGGGAAGCAATGGATTCTGTGTTTCACAAGATTCCCCTGAGATTCTCCAACAAATTCCCTTTCTGATTTAGCCCTAATGAGTGGGCTTCTATTACTTACAGTGAAAATGGCCCTGACTATAACAATAGCTATTAGAGTTAATATAACATAGCATATTGTTACAACTAACATTTGCAAAGGAAGAGATTGAGGCTCAAAGAGGCCAAACTCAGCCTTAGTCAACATAGCCTAGGTGGTGGCACAGTGGCCTAGCAGAGCCAAGAAAGTTTCTTTCCTCCTTCATCTTGCTGTCAGAAATAGACTGGCTCAGACATCCAGGCCGCTGCTATATTGTGCCATCATTAAAACACACAGCTTTAGAGGCAGCGAGGAAGGAAAGAGAGAGGCTGAAAAACTGTGCACTGCTGGTCAACCCAGAAGTAGTAGTATGTGTCTTCTCCACCCTCATCCCTTGGGCCAAAACCCTGTCACATGGCCCTCACCTAAGTGCAAGGGAGGCTGGGAAATGTAGTCTTCTTGGAGGGCTTTCTTTGGCTCGCACAGCTGGTAAGGAGAGACTCAAGACTGGAACCCTGACCCCAGCACAAAGGATCTGAGTTATCCCTATGGCCATGCTGCCTTCTCTGCAGCTTGACAGGAACCCCAACAGGGTCCCAATTCACCACCATCTCCACTCTCACCACCCGGTGTGTGGAGTTACAGGGAGCCCCTGCGGCTCACGGCTTTAGGGAAACCAAAAACAGTATCTCAATGAAAGAGTGAGGCCACTTTGAATTTAATCTTTCAAATACCCAGAATGGAGTCAGAACAGCCTGTGTGCCCAGCACCCACTTGCTGAGAATGGCCCTGGGAAGGAAGAGTGTCCCTTGGGCTCTGTCACATGAGGGACCCCGAACTACACCCCTTGGGAAACATAAATAGAAGATGTTTTCTAGGACTACCACAAAGCAGACAGCTTCAAACTGAAGCCTGAAATAAAGGCAATGATGAAGCCACCCTCTCTCTGGAGTTAGGGTCCTCCCACACCTCTTCCACCTTCTGGGGGAATCCTTGGTTGCCTCGGCTTTCGGAACATGGCTCCAACCTCTGTCTCAATCTTCACATCACCTTCCCCTCTGGGTGCCTCTTGGATTTAGGACCCACCCAGTTAATCTAGGATGAGCTCATTCCAAAATCATTCATTTAATTACATCTGCAAATACCCTTTTGCCAGAAGGGTTCACATTCATAGGGCAGAGATTTGGGCATGAGTGTGTCTTCGTGGGGGACGCCCTTCAACCCAACACAGGCATTTTGAAACGATTCCCCACTCTGAGTTGGGGGTCAGACCACAGTCACTCTGCTATTTGGGAACGAATGGTGCTCATGGAGCTGCCACCTCTGTCCCCACCTGGGGTGCTCCATCAAATGTCCAGTGGCATAAACCATATCTGACCTGCACATGGTGGCAAATCCAGGGCATTCATGGCTTCAAGTCACTCTGGAAGGACATTCTCTTCACTTTTGGCAAAAGACACAAGCAGCAAGTACTCTTTCGTGGAGAAACTCTTCTGCTGATTTGTATTAAAATATTTAGAGTGTAGGCTGCAGGCCAAGCATGACCTTGGAAGATGAGAGTTATGATTATGAACCTCCAGCAAAAATCAGACCAGGGAGCAGGAAAGGGGAAGAGGGGGCCGCTCCATGAATCCTGCTAATGCCAATACTGAGAAAGTTGAGAGGCTTAGCAGCCAACTAATTTGCATGGTTAGAGGGGCTGCTTTCCTCCACAAGGGAACATCACCTATTTGATTAGGAGCATGCAGGGTCTCCCATTTTAGGGGCAATGTGACACTATGGAGCCCAGGGTTCTGTGCATCCCTGTGTAACTCTGAGTGTGAACTCTTCACATCCTCTGCCCAAGGGCAGCATCCAAGAATCTCCAAGGTCAAATCCAACTCTGAGATTCTGAGGCTCATAGGAGGAGAATGAATCACTGTTTGCCCTGCTGTTTCTCCAGATCTGTGTCCGTCTTTCTCAAAGCAGGATGCAGAGAGACGTGGGTGTGCCCGCAGTAGAATGCAAATAAGCATCTGTGGAAAATATTCCCCTAAATGAACCCGTACTTCAAAGACACCACATACAACATGGCAAGCACAAGCAGGGGAAATGGATCCTTCAGTTATTTTGCTCGGTTTTCTCGTGGCACCAGGGTAGGAAAGAATTGTTTCCCATGCAGCTGTCCCAAGCAGAGGAAGAGGCCCCCAGACTGCTACATCTCCTCCAATGCTGTGAGAACCAGGCACCAACTGAGCTCCAAGGTTAAAACTCACAAGGTGCTTTGTGAGTTCAAGGACTTTCCTGAGCCGGCCAGGCACAGCTGGAGTTGGTGGGGAATGCTGGGATTTGGGTCCAGACAATAGACAAAACCAGAGCCATTGCTCAGGATCAAGATCAATTTCCTGTCAGAGAAACGTGGAATGAATGGCAGCATTTGGAGGGCAGGAAGCAGGATTTACACAGACACCTATTTTAAGTTCACAAGTGAAAAACTACATAGTTTGTGCACGCACACGCGCGCGCACACACACACACACTTAAATCTAGAGCTCAAGAAAGGCTGCTGGTATTACTTGATACCTGATGTAACTGGCCATGATCTTGGACTTCTGATCCAGAAAGACCCAAGCTTAGCTGAGGGGTGGACTATGGATCAGGGGAGCCTAGTGCAGTACACTCTCACTTGCCCGAACTTGTATTTCCTTAAATCTGGATCTTATGATGAGTTCTTTTACTTATGGTAACTGGACCCTTGGAATTATTGGGCTCTGTTAGTTTAATAAAGTATTTATAAAACACCGTTATAGGAAATCACCAATGAAGAGCAAGGTGCACCTTCACTGGTGACTCAGGTAGTTTCACCCATGGTGGAGGATACCAAGCCTTCCGCAGCTGCCCCAAACACAGCTACTGAATCGTGCTCCCTTTTTGTTCTGGTTGGTTCTGACCATATGGGACAACATGTAGCAGAAGCAATACCCTTAAACTTAGGGTTTAGTATACGGAATGTCTAGGTTCGTATCCCAGCTCTGCCACTCACTGGTTGAGTGACAGCTCTGTCTCCACTCACTGGAGACCTTGGGCAGATTTCAGCTCCTGGTTTTCCATCATCCCTGTAAAATAGGTCTCTCACAGTGTTTGTGCCTAAGTCAGCGTGGAGGTTAACTGAGTTACCTGAGGTTCTGTGCATGTTGCTGTCATCATCATCATAATTTTACACAAAGCAATGAAGGCCTTTTTTTAAGGAAAAGCAAGTTTATTTGTCCTCCTTCCACTCGGAATCCATCTGGCACACCAATGGCATTACTGAGACAGTGTTCCAAGTCAGGTGAAGGTACCCACCGTGCTCTCTGTCTGCCGCATGGGAATGCACAATGCAGGCAGAATGGGGCCCAGTGCTGAGATGAGAAGCGATTTCCTGGGGTGAGGGCAAGGCTGGCCCTTCACTTGGCAGAGTGCTTCTTATAGATCTCCAGGAACTCGGTCACGTCGTCTGGGGACCCCAAGATGATCGGCGCCCTCTGGTGGATGTCGGTGGGAACGATGTCTAAAACAGCTTCCTTCCCCGTGGTGGCCAGTCCCCCGGCCTTCTCCATGACGAAGGCCATCGGGTTGCATTCATAGAGTAGTCTCAGCTGGAAAACAAGACCCAACACTGGCGTCCTCACACCAGCCGCTATTGAAAAGAGGGGACGAGGCTGGTGTTGTGGCTCAGTGGTTGAGTGCTCGCCTCTCATGTTTGAGGCATTGGGTTCGATCCTCAGCACCACATAAAATAAATAAAGATATTGTGTTCATCTACAACTAAAAAAAATTTTTTTTGTATAAAAAAAGAAAAGAGAGGAGACTTGTTCCATAGCCCAACAGGCCAGAGCTGGTGGGAGTTCCTAAGGTAACCCACATTCTTTTCCCTTCTTCCAGGTTGTGCAAAAGTTCCCTCCCACCCCAGGTTGCATCTGAGACAAAATGCCAAACCATTTGGTTAAATAGAACCATTCATCAAGCCAGAGGCAGCAACAGATGACCTAATGCCAATGTGAGGCCGACCACCTGGATCCAGGACAAAATGACATTTTGGCAGCCCTGATGGCCCCCTCCTCTTTATAGCACAGAACCTGGACTTAACGACTGGTTCTCTGTGTGTTTTGGATGGAGCTGTGCCGATACTAAAAGCATTTTTAAAAATCCACAGTAGTGTCTGGCCACAAACATCTGGAGAGCAGACCAGTTCCTCCGAACAGTGCCACATTGTTTGCGATTCTGTGACTCCTTTCACAACTCTCCTGTGGCTCCAGGGCTGGGGTGAGGGTATTACACATCTTGGCATTTACTTTTAAATATGATTTTTGTTTCTCATATGCATTTTCTTGCAGTCTGCCTCCTGAGCAGACAGCTCTGTGCAGATGTTTCCTGACTTCATTCCCATATAGGTGTCAGTTCCAGACTCGAAAAATGGAAAAAGAGGAGGAGTTTCTATGCTTGTGTTAAGGAGAAATTTTTTAAGGTATTAGAGCAAAGTGCGAGAAAACAGGCTAAGCATATAGGCTGGAGTGCCCCTGTGGCCACAGAAGACTGGGGTCTTAGGCAAAGAAGAATGCCTTCAGATAACTGGCCACCAAGCGCCACACACAGAGATGTGAATATATCAGTTGTTAACTATCCTAAAGGAATTATTGTTACTATTGCATTTTAAAAAAAAGGCAATGTGTCCACTGGAAAAATAAAGAGGTCATAATACTGGGGAAGGAAGCCCTTCGTCACTTTGTGTAGAGTAAGGGGTGTTCCTTGGCCAGCATGAGAAAGCACGGCCCACCCTGTGTCTCACTAGGACCAGTCCAGTCCTGAGAAAAAGCCGCAGGTTCTCCAGAGAGTCTACCCTTCCCTAAAAGGTACCATTTTTAAGGCAGCAAATGTCAGGCTCACTGGTTATTTCTATTTTATGCCTTTTGAAAATTATCAAAGGTCTCTACTTGTAATATATATTTGATTTGCTGCCTTGGTAAGGAGACTGGACCATCTCACTTCACTTTATGAATGAAACTCATTTTGTCCAAGCTGAACCATGTACCCACTGGAAGCTCCAAGCCCGTTCAGTCCCCTCCTGACCATAACTCCACCAATTCTTTTTTGCTGTAGCACTGGAAGGGCTCTCAAGAGAACAATTTTGTGTGTAGTTGATGTTGTCTGGCTTTACCTTGAATCTAGTAAAGAAAATGCCACAGACGTCTTCAGTAGCAACCAGAGAACATAAATCTGTCTTAATCTTTCTTTCACATGAAGTCAAATCCCCTGGGCTAAAAATGAATTCCATTCCTTCTTGATCATTTTTCAGGGAATTTTCTCACCTTTCCATTGGGACTTTTCTTGTTAGCAGGATATAAAAAGATCCCTCCATAGACCAGGGTGCGGTGCACATCAGCCACCATGGAACCCACGTACCGGGCGCCATAGGGCGCTGAATTATCCTACAAAGAGAGAACAACAATAACCAGGATTCCAGAAAACAAAGGCCATTCTCTGCATGTGCCTTATGCGTATTTGGTTCCAGTCGTTTTTTGGAGCCCCTCTGGAGCTGTGCTGAGAAATGTGATGAAAATCCTGCTCCCAAGAAGCAGAAAATGGAATAAGAGAAACAGCCTCCCATCCACCTCCCCTTGGGTCAAATTACAGGAAGAAGCCCCCAAGTGGGTGTGGTTGCTTCTCACCACAGAGTTGGAGAGGGCATCACAAAAACTGTTCCATTTAGCAGCACCTGGAAGGTTGGGCAGGATTGGGGCAAGCTAAGGAGCTGGGCAGGGCAGCACTATATGTTTCACAGCAGAAGGATCCGCACAGGTCTCTGCAAAGACTGCCTACACGGGGCCTGGTGGGGTGTGCGAGCAGAGGCTGGGCACAGGAGGGGATGGAGGAGGGCACAGTGGAAGGGGAGAAAGGCTGGGGCCACTCTGAGAGCCTTGGATGTCATGCTGACAACATGTGGGCTTCATCCTGAAAAAATAGCAGTCGTCAGTGGCTTTCAAGCAAGGGTACCACAAGATGAGCTATGCCCACATAGAGCCCACTGCACAGCCGGCCCTTCTTCTCTTCTTATGCACCAACTCTAAACTCTTTAGAGAGATGCCAGGAAGCACACACTCTGTCTCGGGACAACAGAGAGAAGCCCATCTCAGACCTGGGCCTGGAGGGACCCATCACGTGGCAGGTACCTGGGTGGAAGTACCATATTTTGTACCTTCTGTACCCAGAGATAGAAATGCTTTATCATCCAGAACTCATTCATTGGGTTGACATTATTATTATCCCGATTTTCCTCTTCAAAGATCAAGTGGCAAAGGCTGAAATAACGCTCCAATCTGGACATCTTAGGACAAGAACTCCAGTTCCCAGCACCCACATGAGAGTCTAATCACAGCTTGGCACAGACTGAAAGCCAGTTCACTTCCGTCCCTGCCTCCTTTTGCATAAAGGAGGATAAACCATGAATCAGTACATTTCCACATAACTCAAGAGTCCCAAGTGAGGCCAGGGCCCTTCTCAGTCCCAGAGATCCCTTTCCTCTCGGGGCACCCCCCTCCCCAGGAGTTGCCCCTGGTGCCAAAGGCCCCAACACTGCACCAGCCCCACCCCTGCCCCTCACTTACAGGGGGGAACTTCTTCCTCTGGACATACTCAGTGACAGCAGGGTCGAAGTCCTTGGCGTAGCCCTCATTGAGGCTGTAGATGTTACCTTTCTTTTTGATCTTCACATTCCTATCCACCAAAATGAACTCTCCGATGGCCTTTGAAACAAGAAAGGAAAGGTAGGGAGCCATCCAGCAGCCTCCCCCAGGGAGGTCAAGGCATGCAGTGGTACATGGCTTGTGGTCATACCTCACCCCAGGGCACCAGGGACTCCTGCCAAATGCTCCAAGAAATGTGGGCAGGGTAAAAGAAGAGAGAATGGTAAGAGTGAGTGAAAAGAGGATGTAATCCCAGTGACAGAGGAGGCTGAGGCAGGAGGGTGGCAAACTCAAAGCCAGATTGGGCAAATGAGCCAGATCCTGTCTCAAAATAAAAAATAAAATAAAAAGGGCTGAGAATATAGTTCATCAGTATAGCGCTGTGGGTTTAATTCCCAGTACTGCAAAAAAATAAGATAAAAAACCAGGCGCAGGGGCACACACCTATAATCCTAGCACTTGGGAGGCTGAGGCAAGAGGATTGCAAGTTCAAAGCCAGCCTCAGCAACTTAACAAGGTACTAAGCAACTTGGAACCCTGTCTCAAAATAAAATATAAAAAGGGCTGGGGATGGGGCTCCATGGTTAAGTGTTTCTGGGTTCAATCCTCATTGCCAAAAATAAAATAAAATAAGAGAGGGCAAGAGGTTGCTGCAGAAGTCAACAGGGTCATAAACGGGACTTCTGCCTGTTTGCAAATGATTTCAGTAAAATAGAAAGAAAGCACACAGACCTAGAGCAAACAGAAATGTGTAGAACAGCAGCAAACCTTCCGAGAGTAAGAACTGTGTGTACAAAGCAATGTAAGATATGCGTTTATACCCTTGCACTTGGGTGGCCTCAGAGGGCAGATGGGATTGCAGGGAAGATAGGCAACTGCAGAACCACAATCTCTGAGCTGGCATTTCCCTCTGTCTTGGCCTTTTTATGTGTTTCTATAGAACAAAGTGGAACTTGGAGTTTTGAGTCCCACCTGTGTGACTTCAGGTACTTTTGCTCACTGATGTGCATCTCAGACCCCTCCTCCCACACACCCAGTGCTGAGCAGAAGCCTCTGGGGTTTGGGTCCTGCAAAGGAGACTTGAACTGGGAGAAAAAGTGCCCATAACTCCTGCTGCTCTGGGTCAGGATTGTTATGGACGCCCGTGTGATAGAAGATGACCGGGGCTCTGCCTGCTTGGAGGGAGGCGCTCTATTCAGGTGAGAGTTAAGAAGGGCAGCCCGGCCATTGATTCCTGTGACAAAGATTGGTTCCTGAAGGTAAGGGTATGTTAAAACTCGAAAGAAGAGAGAGAAGAGTGGAGGTACCACTGTGAATGACTCTTGCTTTTTCCTTTTCTGCTTTTTAATTTTTCTATTTCCAAAATTTTTGACCATAAATATATAGGAACATTCTTTTATAATCAATAAAGCAAAATAAGAAAATAAATATCTTTTTAAAAAAAAAAAGCATCTAGGAAAGGAAGCATAACAGGCACTAGGTGCTACTTGCAGGGCTCAGGAAGCCACGCTTCCCAATCACCCCATCCTAGATCCAATGAGGAACTAGGGTGCCAAGGAAGGGAGACCCCAGGTTTGGAGACCAGAGACACAAAATCTCCTCAAAAGTCAAAGCCTGCTAGGAACTCAAGGATAGCCATGGCAGTGGTTTGAGCAGAAACCATCAGCCCACCCTAGCATCAGGTCAAAGGAAAGAGGAGGAAGCGCTTAGCATCTCCCTGGTGTGCAGCTTGCCCCGCTCAGGCAACAGTGAGCGGAAGAGAGCAAATCAGGCCCCGGGGTGGCAGCCAGCAATGCACTGTTACAGCGACCCTCCTTGTTCTTGCAAACCTTTAGACCTGAGAACGAAAAAGACCATCACATACACAGGAGCCTACTCCTGGAGACCCCATCTGCTATCTGGAAGTGAGAAGAAATTTGGTTTCCCTACATGTCCTTGACTCAAAAGTAACAGAGAGAGCACCAGAAGGACATGTGGGAAAGCTGTGGATGCTGGCCAGGCAAGACGGGAGCAACATCACTGACTTCAGAAGCTGGCCCTGGGCTCGGACTGAACTCTGCTCTGGTTCTGCCACAACTTCCCCCTGAGGTCATCTCATTTGTTAACTGGTGCTATTACCCCACCCTTGTGTGTTTATTAAGTGCCATGCTTCCAAGGAGGGTAAAGTCCAGTTCTGTTAAGAGTGCATGGATCAGGGGCTGGGATTATGGCGCAGTGGTAGCGTGCTCGCCTAGCACGCATAAGGCACTGGGTTCGATCCTCAGCACCACATACAAATAAAATAAAGATATTCTATCACCTACAACTAAAAAATAAACATTTAAAAAAAAAAAAAAAAGAGTGCATGGATCAAAGGTAGCCCTGTGCTGGTTAATACCACCTGCCGCACACACACACCACCCCTGGGCCTCCTTGTCAGCAACCTGCCCTTTACAGCGGATTCTAATTTGCAATTTGTACCTTGTTTTTAGGGTGTCAGCACAAAACACAGTATAGAGTATTTTGTTAATGTCATATGGAGACATTTCTAAAACTAAAAGGAATTTAGAAGTGCAATTCTTCCCCCTGGCACCCTGGACAAAATGCATAACGAATGTGTCAATGCATTGACGAGTAGTCTCGCAAGTCTATGGTCCAGTGGTGGGCTTAGTTGCACCAAATACTTAGAGATTTCTTTCCCTAATTTTCCCAGTTCTGTTAAGAGCATCATCTACTTGAATATAAAAATAATGGGCAAGTTCGTGAACATGTAGAAGAAAGTATCCATAAATTAAAACTGTGAATGAATATTTTTTTCAGAGAGACACCCTGGGCCTCTCTGTAACTTTTCTCTGCATGGTAGAGGAAGGGATTATCTTCATTCTCTTTATGTATTTTCATTTCCTCCAGTTCAACAGTCTTATCAAAACTGCAAGGGTGTACTGAGACTTTGTGTACATGCATACAAAATCAACTTAATTTGGGGGCTGCTTTTTTTTCTTTTCACAGGATGGGGGATCAAACCCAAGGCTTCACACCTGCAAGGCAAGCACTTTATCACTGAGCTACACCCCAGCCATGTTTATTTTTTATTTTGAGACAGGGTCTCACTAAGTTGCACAGGCTGGCCCTGAACTTGCGATCCTCCCTGACAGCTATTTTTGAAGAAGCTATTTTGAAGAAGGGGTAACCCACAGTTTCATTGGAGTACCCCTTCCCATCATGAATTCCTCTCTCTGTGACCAAGGTACAAATGCTAGCAATGGGGCTGGAGTTGGGGCTCAGTGGTAGAGCGCTTGCCTGGCATGCGTGAGGCACAGGGTTCCATCTTCAGCATCACATTCAAAATACATAAATAAATAAAATACAGGTTTTAAAAATCTTATAAAAAAAAAAAAAAGAAATGCTAGCAGTGGATATAGTAGGTGGCCAGCAGACCCTCTAGAGGCCCCATCTGTCCACACTTGTGTTTGAGTTGGCAAGTGCACTTAGTAGTGTTTACACATCTAGAAACATTACATTTTGTTTAAATCCAATGTTTCTTTAAGCATTGCACAATGTGGCAAGACTGGGGCCTCTATTCCCAAGTAGTAACAATTGCTGGACCTCTCCATTCACCCCAGTCCCTACCAGTTTCCCTGGCCCACTCTTCCCAGCACACTGCACTAATTCATCTCACCTGCCTGGGCACAGTGGGCATTTGAGTCATTGGAATAATGGCCATTTGAAAGAATTCATCCTGGAACAAAGACCCCCTTGTGCTCTGGACAGACGCCACTTCTCAGCTCCATGATTTTCTCCTGTTCATCTCCGTCCCCCTTCCCACCCCACCCCACCTCTCCATCCCTCACAGCCCACCTCTGAGTACACACGCAGCTACACTAACTCGCAGCCACTACCCAGCCTCCCATGCGACCTCTCACCGGGTCCAACATGAAGCAGTTGACCCCGCTCTCGGTGGCTAGGACCAACATGGTGGCACTGCCGTAGAGTGCGTAGCCAGCCGCCACCAGGTTCCGGCCTGGCTGCAGGGCATCCTTCTCGGAAGGCTCTCCGGTGGATTGCTAGAGCAAGAAAGAAAACAAATCGTGTTTTTGTTTGGTTTTGTGGTTCTTTTCTCCAGGTCAACCATTAGCAGGAGGCATTGTCCAGGTGTTCTAATGAAGCAGGCACCTTCCCAGAGGGACCTTCCTGCACATCAGTCACATCCTTATTACATTACCACGGCAGCCTTCCCACGGGACCTTGAATTTCCTGCATCTGGACACTTCTTTCCAATCCGGGTCCTCCTCCCAGCCTCCTAATTTGATAATCCTTCATCTCTCCATTATCACTTCCAAAAAACAGCATGCTTCTTGCCAGCTCCCTCTAATTTAATCTGATTAGGGGCACCCACGTCTTTCACCTGCCTACTCTATCTTTATTTAAACAAATTAACACCAGGCTGCAGGGCAGTGACTCTAGGGAGGAAATCAATTTCAAGAGCTCTTGCCAGTCACAGCACATGCTGCCCTGAGCAGCCTGGACACATCATCTCATGTCCAAGAAATACCCAGAATTTGCAACATCTCCCCAGAGTCACTGCAGGGAAGGGCAGGTGCTGTCCAGCTTTTGACCATGACCTACAGGAAGGAACATATTTTAAAGATGATCTCATAGAGGTTGAGAGTGGATGGTGGTTAGCAAAGCCTGGAGAGGAGGAAGAAGGAGAGCCGGGCAGGTCAGGCAGTGATACTATCCAGTTAGACTGGACAGGCAAGCTCCTGATCTGTTGCACGGTAGCCACTATAGATCATGACAATGGACTGTGTATTCCAGAAAAGCCAGAAGAAAGGATTGTGAGTGTTCTCACCACAAAGAAATAATAGGGAGAAAGACACACTTGCCCTGAATTGAACAATACAAGATGTGTGCGTGCCGCAAGCATCACGTGGGACCGCATAAGGAACTGTGGTCAGTTTAAAAAAGAAAAACACGTGTTACATCAGAAACCAGTACAGCCCACATGTATATGTGTGTGCACGCACACACACACACACACACACACACACACACACACCTTAACCAATAATACCTACACTTAGAATGTGGCAGACACTATAGTTTTTTTGTTGCTGTTGTTGTTTTTTTAAAATTTTTTTTTTAATTGTACATGGGCACAATGTCTTTATTTTACTGCTTTGTATGTGGTGCTGAGGATTGAACCCAGGGCCTCACGCATGCGAGGCAAGCGCTCTACCGCTGAGCTACAGTCCCAGCCCCGACACTATAGTTTTTTTTCATGCAAAGCATAGCCCACTGAGTCATGTGACCCAGCTTATCTAATAATAAGGAAGGGAACAGCTTAAAAAATGGCTCCTAATCAATGATTTCTTACTGATGATTATGTTCTTTATTAACACTTGATTGACTTCTTCAGTCCTCAAAATAGCCCCAAAGTTTCATGCTCTCTGCTTGAATTTAAACAAAAATTGAAAATAGCCAATTTCCTCCGATTTCCTTTACTCCTTCAGCAGCCAGAGATTCCAGAAGCTGAGAGTGTCTCTAACAAGGAACTGAAGAGCAAGCTGCCCCGGCACAAACAGTCCAGGTCATTTCTTCCTAGAGCTTTTTCAAGTGTGGTCGGTAGACCAACTGCATCAGAATCACCTGAGAGGCTTATGAAAAATGCATACTCTGCAGCTAGAGCCCAGACTTACCAAGCCAACCTGTCTGGGATAGGTTCTGGGATCTGCATTTGATGCCCTGCCATAGATGACTCTTGCACCAACTATTCATGTAAAAGGAAAAATGAAAACTATCCTCTCCAACAGTTCTGCCCATGGTTTTCACCTGGGTGGTTAAGTGGTGGAGTCACTTGATTTAGTTTGGTTTGTATTCACCAGATAGCCTAGTGCAGACTCAACCCATGATCAAAAATTTGACTTGTTTTCCCTAAATAGCAAATGTTGCCAATATCCCACATTGAAAAAAGGAAATTAATGGTTTTGTCAATAGGGACCACGTGTCAGAGGTCAGAGGTTAACAATTAACTTGTTAATGCCGAGACATGGCGGGAGGGCCTCTAACTATCCTCTCCTTCAGTTCAGGTCGAGTCCTCCAGGGGAGTCACCTGGCCCAGAACCCTCCATGCCTGCCTGCTGCAAAGATGCAAATGTAAATGACCATTCCCTGAAACACTGTCATCAAATACTCTCCCACGAGGCCTTCCTTGCATGGAATAAGGAACACAAAAGCTTGTCTATGACACCCACATACCCAAAAGAAAGAGAAAATAAACACATGGAATCATAGACTAGGGGGAATTCTCTTCTAGACCATCACCCTTCCAGTGCATGAATTTCCTTCTCCAAACCCCAAGCAGCACATATCTGTCTTCCCAGAGTGTCTATCCATCCTCTGCAGATGCCTGGGGAAGTGGGGTAATGGGCATAAAGCACTTGGCAGAATTAGAAAGTTTTAGTCCCTACCGTTCTCTACCCAAGGTTACCATCTGCTGTAGGTATTAGATTCTGTTTTATTCCATATCGCCCATAAAGAGTACAGGGGAATCCCAGCAGCTCAGAAGGCTGAGGCAAAAGGATCCCGAGTTCAAAGCCAGCCTCAGCAATTTAGTGAGGCCCTAAGCAACTCAGCGAGACTCTGTCTCTAAATAAGATACAAAAAAGGGCTGGGGATATGGCTCAATGGTTAAGTGCCCTTGGGTTCAATCCCTGGTACCAAAAATAAATAAATACATAAAGAGTACAGGAGAAGATTCCATGGACTCTGAAGACTTGAGGTGGCGAAGGAGAAAGACAGAAATGGGCGGGGGGAGGACACTGTCATGTCTCTAAAGGTCTTTCCTCATAGAGGCCACTAAACCCTCCTTTTGCAGCTCTGCTTTTAGCTATGGGGACTGAATAGTTTCAAAGAATGTTGCCAATTTGTGAGTCCAGGAGCGGGTGCAGGCTAGAGGGAGATCGAAAATGGTCCAGATGGAAAGATGAAAGGTGCTTACCTCGAAGAAGGAAAAAAGAGGAGTACGAAAGCTGTTTCCAAACACGTAAAAGAATCTTATGTGATGCTCTAAAAAGCCAGAAGAGCAATAATGAGACAGACGTTGACTCAGTATTTGGACAGATGTTCAAGCCATGGTGTGGCCCAAAGCCTGGAGAGAATCTACCCCATGTGTGTGTCTCCACCCAGAAGCAGGATGAGCTGCAGCAAGAACAGCTGGCACCCGGGCCACACACCCGTCGAGGTCCCTTTGGAGCCTCTTTCCAGGCATCACATGGACAAGGCCTGATCCCAGGTACTGGGGCTCTCCACTGAGCATGCGCACCAAGAACCTGCATCCCAGCAAGAGCCATCTCTGCAGAAAGCAGGACAGTTCTCCCTGAAGCCTCAGGCACGTCACCAACCACAGGTCTCCCTGCACTTGGGAGAACTGTGCTGCAAACCCCTCCTGCTGCGGGACAGATCTGATGCCTCACGGGGAAATCTCGTCTGTGTCCACGGCAGGAACGGCGTATTTCACAGCATAAGCTGGAAAGGACAGGAAGCACGTCTCTGCCTTTTGGGGGGAGAATCAGAACCTTCTGTTATGCATGTTGATTTTGAAGTGCATCTGGCTCTCACCCAAGGCACAGGCCAGTTCATTTCAGTGACCCATGACAACTGTCCCACGGTGCTTCTACCTTCCGTGTGGAAGGAACAGAAAACGATGTACAACAGTGGACAATAAGTCACTTTAGAAGCAGAGGGGACTCCGGGTCTCAGGACTAAGCTCCAGCCTTCCTCACCTAGAATATGGCTCAGTGGAAGGAACCACTTCATCCATGAAGATGAAGAAACAGGGTGGGGCAGCTGTCACCTGCCAGCGGTCATTTCTACATAGGTAAGAGCTGGGCCAGGGGCGCAGCGCAGCGGCAGAGCACTTGCCTAGCGTCAAAGTGGGCCCTGCATTCTGTCCCCAGCACTGCAAAACAGTGAAATAAACTAAATAAGAGCTGAAGCCAAGAGGGCATGTTGGCAATTTTATAGTGTCTTATGATGGTTCTACAGACATTCATTCCATTTTCAATTTTCTCTATACTTGAACTCCCTCGCTCTTTCTCTCTCTCTCTCACATACACACAGACTCCTAAAGAAAAAGAAGGAAAGAGGCTCTTGGAGGTGGAGTGACTGCCTAAGTCACATGGTTCCAAGACTCAGGGAGGGACCTGTCCTGTCCTGCACCAGTGTGTTTCCAGGACCAGCAGCAGGGCTTAGCAAGCTTTGCCTACAGACCGAAAGTAAATATTTTAGACTCTACAGGTCATCCAGCCTCTATCACTGCCACTGCCCCTGACACTGTGGCCTAAAATCAGCCAAAGGTAATATATAAATAAATGTGCCTGATCCTGTGCCAATAAAACCCTGTGAATGGAGAAAAGCAAATGCCATGTGAATTCCATGAACCAATGAAATGATATTCTTTAGATTTTTTTCCAACCATTTAAAAATGTAAAATGGTTATATTTTGCTCATAGGCCATACAGTTTCACCAGTGGACTGGATTTGGCCTGCACAGGAGGGTCATAGTTTGAAGATCCTTGATTTACAGGACTTAAAGGACAATTTTTATATAAATAATCTCAGTCATTGTCATATCCTCTCAATTCTCAGTTCACATAGTATCATCACAATTTTTTTTTAAATCTAGTGTTCCAATATAAAAGAAAGTCAGATATAGTGTGGGCTGGGATCGTGGCTCAGTGGCAGAGCGTTTGCCTCACATGTGGGAGGCACTAGGTTCGATTCTCAGCACCACATATAAATAAGTGAATAAATAAAGGCCAATCAACAACTAAAAAAATTTTTAAAAAAGAAAGTCAGATATAGTGAAAACAGTGAAATAGCTTTCTGTTTCCACTCACATTTTATTGCTATATTTTTTTAGAAAACAATTTCATGGATTTTTATTATGCAATTAATGTTGAAAAGCCAGAAGATGACATGCGAGTCAGTTCGGGTCTCAGAGTTTCATCCTATACATTCTGTATGCATCACCTAGTGAAACAGGATCAGATTTTCCACCTTAACTTTTCTTTTAATCCAAAACCAGGTGCTTGATAGATCACATTTTACCTTTCTATAGATGCCGAAAATAGTTCCAATGGACACGAGGCAGTCGATGTTTGAAGAGCCATCAAGGGGATCAAAACAGACCACATATTTTCCCTGAGCAGAGAAAAAAGAAATACAATTTTTAAAATTATATTAATAATAAAAACAAATTAAAAATACAATTTTTGAATATTGTAACAAGATAAGGAGTTTACACCAAAGCAATCAAAATGGGACTCTAGAGCAAAACTTAAGAAATGTGAGTTATTTATGTATACTCTCTCAGGGAAGCTATGAGAGGAGAGAGAAAGATTTCAAAAGATGATTAAGCAGAGAAAATGCCATTTAGAATAGGAAATACGCATGGAGGTGATGGAATACAGACAGAGAAATCATAATTTCCTATGTCATTGATAGAGTTTAGTTATGATTTTGGTCTGAGAGTCCTGGAAGCCACAGAAAAAGAAGAGCTCCCTATTTGTAAGGGAAAAAACGATTTCTTAGGTGAAACAAAGACTTTCCTGGCATTGGGATCTATAAGAAATTCTCCCTGCAGGTCTCAAGATGCCACGGGAGGCTGCAATTCTCAACAATATCCCTCGTGTAACTCCCAAAGGAGATAACCCTCTGTTGCAGTTGGACCACCAAAGATTCATTCCTTGAGTGGAATTTTCAGTGGTATCCTGGAGCTGGCTGGTGTGGGCTCTCAAGAGCTAACTGTGCACATCTGATTCTGCTTTCAATGATGTCATGGTGGTAACCTAAAGTCAGTCTATGCTTAATGTATTTATACCATTGACTTTGGTAAATATTACAAATCAGATTGTGTGTTGGGGTGTGTGTGTGTGTGATCCAGTTTACCAGAACATCACTGAGAATTTTCCTCCTTTACATTAGTCTTCTTAAATGTAGCTTTTAAATGTCCTGCACCCAGTTAAGATAATTTGCTGGCCTCTTGCTCTTAACAAATCACCTGCATGCTAGCAGGAAAAACTGGAAAATGGAAATGAGTCTACCATGGCAGTCAGAGAAGGTTTGGGTGACTGACAGAGAATGTTCAAAAATGAATTCAATCAATACACCCCAAACTGTCAAAGTCTATCAAAGTCCAGCCAAGAAAAATGTGAACTGTGAATCAGACATGCACTGCTGTTTTAGGAATGATGTAAAGCAAGTTAATAAGATGTGTCCTCTACCTTCTTAATGACATGGAGACTGGCAGCCTCTTTATCTTCTGACTTCTCCTTTCTAATTCTATTGCATGTCCCCAATCATCTTGACCAGGCCAAGGTAATAAGCCCATACAGCTGTACTTCTGATCTCAGCAGTCTTTTTCATTATAATCACTGTTGTTTTATAAAAGCTGGGTTTACTCTTTCATTCCACAATCTTTCCCAACAGTTGTTTGGTGCTAACCCCTACCATGTGGCAGGCATCATGACAGATGCTGGGATACATACTGGCCTAAGGACGCAGTCTGACCAATGGGCAGCCCATGGATTCCAATGCACAGATCAGTGAGAGAAATTCGGAGCAGGTGGCATTGGCAGCAGGGTCAAGAGAGAAGGCTGGGAATTTGGTGGATGGAGAGTCAGCAGAAGAGGCAGTGAGCAGAAGCCAGACTCTGAAGAGCTTGAACATGCCCTTGAGAAGTGAGGGGCAAGGACGAGTCCATGGGAGAGATGGACATGGCATGATCATGGGGCGAGTGGGGACAGTGGGTAAGGGAGGGTGGATGCGAGACGCGGCAGTGACGTGGAATTGGTGAAAGATGACAGGAAGGAGTGAGGGTGGTTCCTGGGAGTCCAGTTTGAATAAACAAGTGAAGTCAATTGTGCAGCTAAGGAGAAAGATGGCTACACTCAAACCCTGGGCAGGGGGTTCTAGACCCACCCTTTTATCCTGTTCTACTATCATGGCGTGTTTGTCTTCTTCGGACACAAGAACACAGGTGGAAAAGGATGACTTTAGCATGTTCATAACCAGGTCATTGGAGAGGACATCCAGCTTCTTAACTTGGTCACCTGTCACGTTGGTAGAGCCAGCAATGCCGTAGCTAGAGGAAAGAAACCACAAAAAATAAACCACAGCCACTAGAATCCATAGAGGCATCCATACGCCCACTGAACGTGAGCATTTAGCAGGATTTAGAAGGAAAAAGAAGATTCGTGGTGTGGAAGAACCAAACCATGACAGCTGGGTGCCCCGGATGGACCCCTAGAGGGAGAAACGACCATCACTCTCTCTCAAGGCCAACTCCCTGTCACCCACGCTGCACACCTCAATCTTTTCTTTTTTCTCATCCTGTTGCTTGTGAGGAGCCTTTTAAAACATTTTCCCTGACTGCACTCCCCCATGAGATGCTAATTTTAAGAATATGGAGTGTGTGTCCATTTATTACTCTATGTTTATCTGTGTATTCTAATAGAAAAGACTGGAGATGTTTGTATTTTTGTTTTGTCCAAGAACCAATTTTTATCCCCACATGCACTGGTTAAATGAATCAGTAGAAAGAGCAAGCAGGAAGCCTGGCTTGGAGTGACCCGAGGTGTCACCTAACTAAGGGATTCCATGGTTTTACAACAAAGAAAGATCCTGGAAAAAAAATGGACATTGACTGGTTTCACCGCCTCATTTTATACAGCACCAAACAGATTCTGAGGTAGGTGTGGGTCCCTCCAGACCATCCAAGCAGAGGGGAGGCAGGTCACTCCCTCTGGCTTCCAGCCTGGGAGCCCTTGGTGGCCCCTGTGGCCCCAGAAGGAGTCCAGAGAGATGAGGAGCCCAGAGCTTTTGCTTTCTTATTAAGCTCCCTGCAAGTCAGTAATTGTAGACTTCTGAGAATCCAAGAGGCTCCTCCAAAACGCAGCCTGGCTTGTTAGCGTGAAAAAAGAGGCAGGTTGTCACGGCCTGAGGTTGAACCTGAACACAGAAGGAGGCAGGGGAGAGACGAGAGCCTGGGTGGAAAGAGGAAGAGAAGCAGCGTTGAAGATGCCCAGGAGCTGCACCTGGGAGAGGGGACAACTGCACCCTGGCGAGGTGAGGAGCAGATTGTCGTGCTTCTGTGACTGCCACGGCTTTCTCCACTGAAGACACATTTTCCCAAAAGATAACTTGCTTGCATCTGGCTTGGCAAAATGGATCCCACCCTAAAAACCATCCAAACCCAAATTCCCGCCCGGCCTGTCTCCAGGGGGTTACTCCAGTGGTCTCATCAAGCCCCCCGTCAGTGTCCTCCACTCTCAGCAGCTGTTTCCTTCCAACCTGGAAACAGCATCCCATCCCTGGGGACCCCCTATTTACTGCCTCCTCTCCTCTCACCTGTCACTCTTATTTCAGGAACAGCAGATCAGACTTGCCACTATGGCCTGTGTCTCTGGGCTTTTGTTTTTCTTTCCACATTATTTTTTCTGAACTCCACTCTGAAGCCAACAATGGTGGAAAAAGAAGGCAGCCCAAGCCTGGCTGGACCAGAGGGGCTTGGCAGGAGCCTCCAATCCAAATACATGTCTTTCGATGGCCCCACTCGTGACAACTCTCACTCCCGCCCAGCCTGGATTTCCACCGTAAAGTCACTATTGATTCAGAAGGGTGACTGGTACTGATGGACAAGCCCATGGGCCTGAAGGTAGAGATCTGATCCAGATCACACAAGATCAAGTGCACAGAGGGCTTAGCACAGCCCTTGGGCATTTAATGGATGCAGGAGGATGGGACAGCTCCAGGGAGGCCAAGGCAGAGGGGCTGGAGGCACCAGGCAGTTGGATGTGACACTTAAGACAGGTCTGGTTTTCATTACTGTAATGAAATACCTGAAGCTCAGTAACTTATAAAGAAGTTTGTCTACGCTCACAGTCTGGAAGATGAAAGTCTCAGGAGCATAGCACCAGCTTCAGTGAGGGTCCCCTTGGCTGCACTCCCACAGGGAGCACAGGAGAAAGAGGTCACAGGTGAGACCGGAAATCAGAATGAGGGGAGGTGCTGACTTGCCCCTTCTCACTAGGCCCCTCGTCTTAAAGGTCCCACCACCTCTCAGCACCACCACACTGGGACCAGTCTCCCCAGCTCATGAACCCCTGGGGGACACACTCACCATATCCAACCTCTAGCACTTGGGAAGGAAAGGCCTATTTCACACTCTGGCCTAGGTTCTGCCTGCTCCAATCTCATAATCCCCTTTACTTAAAAGTTCCGTAGAGGCTTACCCAGGTGTGCATGTATTCCACAAATATCTACTGATGCCCTGTTGTGCTGGTTACAGTGCTGGACAAGAGAGATGGGATCCCTGCCTTCAGGGAGCTTATATTCTAGTGAGGTGAAGCTAATAAGAACCAAGCATCTTGGAATGAATGAGATAATGCTGGAGAAGAACAATCGTTCACTGTCATAAAATTTTAAAAAAGGTGACAGGTGGCAGGGTTGGCAGTTAATTTAGATGGCCAAGTAAGATCTCACAGTGAAGGAGTCTTTCACAGAAAGAGAAGATATGAAAATCTCTAAAGAAGCCCAACAGTAATGTCTGCATGTTAATAATTCATCCAAAGAAAACCTCAAGTGTGTTGTTCACATATTTCCAAATGGAAGTAGGTAGGTACAACGTGCACATTTATACAAGTAAATTTTTAAAACTTGAAGTCTTTCTCCTCTGACTCCTGGATCCAGAGAGCATCTAAATTCAGGAAGAGGAGACTCGGGAGAGAGCCATTATAAGGTTCTTCTTACACGTAGCCACGTCTGGTTTGCAATTCTCCTGGGTCAGTCTCGCCAGCCCAGAAGAGACAAGTCACCCTGCAACCATGTTCCAGCCCCAGTCATCATGATTTGTTTTGAGGGGTTAAATAAAAGTGAGATGCACCATGTTTTCTGAGCTTGCAGGCTCAGAATTCAGCCAAATTGAAACGAGGCAGGAAGCAAGTGCTGGGCCCTGTGTCTTGCCCTGGGCTATAGAAGGCCATGCCTGGCGTTGGGGAAGGTGATTTGCCAAGCCACCATCCCAAGCCAGCTTGCTCACTGCTGCTCCAAGGTCCTGAGAGGGCTCCTACCCTCTGCAAGAGGCCACAGAGGGACCAGCACACACAGAAGCTGAGAGTCCCAGAGGGTGGCACAAGCTGTCCATGATGGGAGTCCTGTGCGCCACAAAACACTCCACAGGCACCAGCAGCTTAAGGGAGCTCGCCACGGCCCGCATGGAAATGACTCTGGATGCACCAAGCATGGCATACAACCAGCAGCTTCTTCGGGTCCTCTGCCTTCAGGGCTTCCGCGACTCCACTGGGTGGTAGAGTGCTGACGCGGCCACGTGAGAGGCCAGCTCTTCCAGCTTTCTTCAGGACTCTGCCCCCAGTAAGTGTCTCTCCTCTGTTCTCACAAGAGAGGCCTTTCTGGAGATAAGAGTATTCTGAGACCCTCAAGCTCCAAAGTCGTTCACTGTATAACTTTCCTAGGACGTGTGACTGGAGGGCCTTCCCAGTGAGCCCTGGCATTAAGAAACCTTTGAAGAGAGCACAGGAAAGTGACTTGGAGACGGGAACAGGGCTCAGGAGAATGAAGTGCTAAGCTGCTAGCCAGTAACGCTGCCATGTTGGTAGGAATGACATCTGGGTGTGTGTCACAATTTTTGGACATTCTTTGACTCCCATCTCGGCACTTGAGGTGCTACAGTGCGCTGAGCTTCTTGTGTCCCTTGCTGAGCTCCATTCCTCTGGTCGGGGAGCCACAGCCAGAACGGCAGCTGTGGCAAATGCTCACCCAGCGCATCCCCTCACATCTCAGCAGCACCCTCAAAAGGGTCGCAAGTGGTCTCCAAGGTAACACTAATCCTCATCGACGGAAAGCTAAAGCAGGTGAAGCTTTTGTGACTTAAACAGTGGGGGCAAGCCCTTAGAAATACCCTCCAGGAACTAATGAACTGAAGGCTTGTGGAGCTTGTTTTCTTCATGAGTTTTCAGAAACCCCCTTAGAAATAATCCAGTTCTGCAGGTTGATCAGCCCTCATTCTGCAGGGGTCCTGAAGGGCCTTGCTAGGGCCTCCTCTCTACATTCTGATGACCACACGGAGAGGGCCAAGGACCTTGCCTACAAAATCACCAGCAGGTATGGGCCTAAGCTCCAGGGCTCTGCCGGACCCACTGAGCCAGGGCTTAGAGAAGGAGGCAGCTGTATTCTCCGAATGGAAGTTCTAGGCAGACTCCCGGTGAGACCAGGGGAGCCCAGTCCTGGTTTGGAAGGAGTTCCCATGCCAGCCATGGACCCCAGATAAGATGAAGCCCTCCACACACCACCTGGTTCTCTTTCAGATCAGTTCTTTGGGACCAGAATAAGGCAGAAAATGAGGCTGCAGAGATCTGAGAAACCCTGACAACAAGCTTTCCCTGGGGCCAAGTGCACCTTAATAACCAATGGAAAAAGAGAAAGGAGCTGTAAGAGAGAAGGAATGGGTTGACCTCAGCACATTGTGCAGCTCTGGGACTAGCCACCTCTCCAGCCTCCACCCAGAAAAGGGGTCTGTAGCCACTGATCACACAGGACGGTGGCATGTGCCACAGAAGCCTGTCCTCGATGGGAGTTATTACAGCAGGGAGAGAGCACATCATGAGCTTCTATTCCTTGGGCCTCAAAGCAGAAATGTCAGAGCTTGAGGGATGTAAGGAGGGAAATGACTTGTGGCCTCCCCCAAGAAGTAGTGAGAAGCAAGCAAGGGAATCGGGTAGCAGCCAGGCCTCATAGCCACTGGCCACTTATGCAGGCAACAGAATTAAAGGTCCTACACAGCACAGCACAAAGAAGCCAGGCTGCCTTCCAGCTGGGAACTCAGGCCCCTGAATCAGGGCACATCACAAAGTTCAGCTGTTCAGGCATGTGTGGCTCATAGCTGGCTTTCAAAAACTTGAAGCATCTGGGGCATGCTTTTAAATTGTATTATTCCAGAAGACCCAGGATGCTGCTTTCCATGTGTCCTAGTCAAAGTTACTGGAAAAGAGAACAAGGGACAACACTGATCATGTAGTGATTGATGTATTTTTAAAACTCTCTATGTTGGATTCTGATTGAAGTTTATAAAATGAATCCATAGTTACACATCATCTTTTGGGTAATTTTAATTAAAGGGTTTTTGAAAATAGAAAAAGCAGAGCTGATTAACAACAGACCTATTCTTGCTCCTAATATGTATGTGGTAAGTGAATAGGTGCAACTGTTGGATTGGGAGAACTTCTGGAAGCGGCAGGGAGGAACTAATCTACCTCTCAGGTCTTGGCCTTGAAAATGGAAACCTGTTCGCGTATGTGAGTCAGCATGGACCACCACAGAGGTGAGGACGGACAACGACTTGAGGATCTGAGACCGACACCAAGGACACCCGTCTTGGACTACCATCCAAGACCTGCATCCCTGACACACCACAGCAGATTAACACACCTCCTGATAAAAGGCAAACAAAGTGGCCCTTCCCTCCAGCCAGTGCACTAGGCCACTGCAGGATGCAGTGGTCAAGGCCATATGCAGGCTGGGACCCTAGACGATGGGGTTCAAATCCCAGCCCTGTGCAAGTCACTCTACATCTCCAACCTTGGGTGCTTCCTCTGTAACATGGGAATATAGTGCATCTGCTTTCTGCTTTTAAAGAGGAGGAGTAAATGAGTTGAGAGGTCAAAGTTTAGGCAAATGTGAAAGAAATACTACTGTTCCCCTGCCACGCCCAATTCCCTCAGCATTAACACATCCATGCTGAGGAGAAAGGTGGGATCCTGGCAAGATCACAGCACTCAAAAGTCCTGTGTTCAAATTCTGCCTTTCCCTCTGTGACCTCCACCAAGTTGCCCAAACTATCCAACTGACTGCTTCTGACCAGGTTTGTAAGCATGATGGATAATATCTGCGATGTACCTGGAATAGAGAAGCACCCTATCTCTAAAGTGGCGCCCACCAATGCTCTGTACAGACCCTCCCAGGCCTCAGCTGAGGAAGTGTTGGGTGATGGAAGTGAAAGCAAGCACCCGCTCTAAACCAGATTCCAGGTAACTTCTGGGACGACAGCCAGTGCAGAGCTGTTGTCACAGGTAACGGGCAAAAAAACCAGTGCACCAAGTTTACATTTGACAAGATCTCACTGGGGATATTATTTCATTTGAGATGTTTGTGACATTTCACTTCCATTTTATTCAAATTAGTTGGCACTACAGCCCAACTAGTTAAAGAGGGGAAAGACCCCTCCTGTGCCATGATCTTTCCCTTTCAAGCTCCTAGAGATAAACACACACATAAAAAAATCTCTTCCTGGAATTTGTGAACCAAAATTCAATTTGAGAAGCAGTCCTTAATATCTCATCTTCTACTTTTTCTCACAAAAAACTCTTTTTTTTTTCCTCACAAAAAACCCTTGAAAAAAAAACTATAAGTCATTGAAATTCATAGAATAGGGAATTACTTGAAGCATGGATTAATTTACCCAGTATTTTAAAATCCTTGGAAATTTGGATTAGATATTAGCATTGATCGTTGCATATGGTTTCTACAACAGGATGAGCTGTTTCTTGGCCACAAAATCTGTGATACTTCATGGGTTGGTTTCTGATGACCAAGGAAAACTGCCTCTCACAGCATTCCTGAAGATAGTACTGGACATGTGGACTGGAGCCAGGGCCTGCCTCACTTAGAACAAGCTCTGCAGGACTTCCTTGGTTGGTACACTGACTGAGGACCATTTCTTTCTGATGTCAACAGGATAAGCGTGAGCAGCAGCAGCTTAGACAGTGAGCAAAAGAACCAAGCTCATCTTCAGAATTCCCAATCCAGGAAAAAGGGAGGTAGATTACTATTTAATCCTTATCACTAAAGTCCAATGTAACACTGGTTTATTATTGATTGCTTCCATGGTAAATGACCAACCACTCACCCAGCCAGGAACATCCAAGGGTTAGTTCAGAAATACACTGAAGTGGCGCCGACCAAGCAGCTTTCAAGGTCATCAAAACAACTTTTGCTTGTGTTCACGCAGGCTGAAAATGGGCAAATAGGATGATGTGGGACTCACTGTACTTTCATAAAAAGGAAGTCATAATTCACTCTCTGGTCACACGGAGAAGATAAGCCAAGAAACAGAAAATAAATCTGATAGCATCTCCACTAGCTTAATGTTATAAACTCTGCAAATCTGAAGGTAAGTTTAAACATGTATAAGCTGACCTGTAATTCTAAAATTAAAATGAAATTTCTGTAGTATTTTCTTCTATCAACTCAAGAGGACTCCACGTGCAAATGTAGCTTTTGTGGACCCAACAAAAACATGATAGGAGAAGGTTTCCTATAGCCAATTTGTTTCACCATGTGATATTCTAGTCCGTATCCCTGCTGATGTGCTTGGGGCTATTGCTAAGAAGTGAAAAGAAAAATATAGAGAACAGTTTATACTCCCCCCCAAAAAATAGTCTTCAGGAAAACAGTTATGACATTGGTATCTGATTATAAGCTCAATTCACTCTCACACAACTCCCTGAGTTTGAAAACACAGCTGTCCCGATCTCACAAGTGGGGACACTGAGGCTCAGGGATGCTACATCAACTGCCCGTATTCTCAGAGAAATCAAGGAGCAGAGCCAGGAATATGAGAAATGTCCTCTCAGCCATGTTCCTGTTGTGCTAACTACAGTCCTGATCTTTCTTCTCTGCCTCAAAGCAATTGTGCCGAAATCCAGTGGCCAAATCATTAATGGGTGTTTCTTGCCTGATTGGCATGTCTGGCTGTGGACTGGATATCTCCAATGGCTAGCTCTTAAATACCTCAAGTTCAACATTTCCAAAATGTTAAGACTATCTTTTTGCCCTTCCCCAGCCTCTAAAACCAGCTTTGCTTTGGAGGAACTTATGTTTCTATATAGTTGGGTCTTGTCATCTATGTTGCTTTGTTTTGTTTGTTGTTTGTTTTTTGTGGGGGATGGGGTGCCAGATATTGAACTCAAAGGCACTCGACCACTGAGCCACATCTTCAGCTCTATTTTATATTTAGAGACAGGGTCTCACTGAGTTACTTAGTGCCTCACTGAGGCTGGCTTTGAACTTGTGAGGCTCCTGCCTCAGCCTCCCCAGTTGCTGGGATTATAGATTACAGACGTGCACCACCACGCCCAGCTGCTTTGTTTTTTGATGGTGTAACCCTGCTCTCAATTGCCAGAACCAGCTCTCTGAGACCTGCTCACTGCCCTTCTGGTCCAATCCATGCTCAGACCTCACCCTCCTCCTTGTTCTCCCCCAATTTCACACCACAAGTGCCCCAGCAGGTGTACTCCAGGCCTGGAGAACACTGGAATGAGCAACTTTTCCAGAAATACTTGCCCTAATCAGGACCTTTCCATACCTGACCGCCCAGTCTGAACTGTTCCACAGCCATCAGGCCTGTGGCTGCCTTTACTCCCCTCACGGATGCCCATCTTGACGGTCCCCAATCCCTCCTGCCCGAAGCATGATCCTGGCGCCTCATTGACAGCATCTCTCAGAAGTCCTCCTGTGTTCTACAACAAATTCTTGACTTGTCTTGTTCTTCCGACCGTAAGCTCGGTGCTGTTTGCATCTAGAGCATTGTCCGTTGTGGGTGTCCAATAGCAACTCGTTAAATGGAATGGAGCCCATGAATCCTTCAGATGGGGATTTGGAAACGTGTTCAAAGGGAAATCAGCCACATCTGTGCCATGAAGCCACACAGCTTAAGGCCGTGGAAGACCACCTTCTCCCAAAACAAAGAAATGAGACAACGGTGACTTTGTCACTTGAACCGCGAATTCACCAACTTTTCTTATAGGCTGCTTGTGAAGAGCAGGAGGCTGGCCACTCCTGCACAGATCTGCATGCTCCTCTCCTGAGAGTGGGTGGAGAGGAGCAGAAGTGGGTAGATAGACAAGCCGCAAGGGCCTGCTTGTCAAAGGACGGGGGCTCCTGGGGATGTAATTCTTCCCATCACAAGTGGGATTTATGAATGAGATTTAGAAGTTGGTGAGCTTTAACTTTTGTTTTGTTTTGTTTTGTTTTTTGGTGGTGCTGGGGACTGAAATCAGGGCCTTGTGCATGCTAGGCAAGTGCTATAACACGGAGCTACCCTCCGGCCAATCTTTAATGGTTTCTTTAAAAAACGCTTTTATAGCAAAAGAGCCCCACACTGGGGTTCTGGAGACCTGGGCCACAAGCCAAGTCCACTCATCTTCCTGGCCTCAGGGTCCTCGTGTGAACAGAAGGGAACTGGACTAGGTAGCTTATGAGTCTTCTTTAGTTCAAAACTCTTACTGGGAGCGATGAAAGGGACTTCACTGGCAAACTTAGGTTGACACAGAGGAAGAGCATGTGAGCATCAGGCTCCAAGCTTGCACTCCTAACGATTCCTCATGGGGTGTCATGAGTGAGTCCATGGACTATCTCCATGCTACATCCCCTCCCTCCAGCACATGACCTTCTAGGGCAAATCTTTAGCACTAATAAGCTCTTTGAGGGCATGATAGCTTTCCACCGAACATATCAAAGCCTGTAATGAATGTAATTTGGAGGCCTGGCTGGAGATCTTGTCTTATTGCTACCGGTCTGACTACATGACATCCTGAGCAGCCAAATTCTTATTTTCCCACAAATGTCATTAAATGTCCAGCTTCCAGTCCTTCCCATCAGTTACCCACACAAACAGGCCAACACTATGATATTGAAGGGTAGTGAAAACCTAAATGCCCCAAATCGGGGGGGGGGGGGCGGTTTCCATAGCTCATGACACAGCTGTGCAGTGGAACACCACACAACAGGTAAAAAAGGAGAAGGTAGATTCATGTGCCCTGACAACAAAGGATGTTCACTCAATAGTTTCAAATGTCAATAAAGCAAGCTGAACACGTATGTTAAGTATGATCCCGTTGTGTTTGCTATTTGCATAGAGGAATATGTGTTCATGTATAAATTTGTATGGGTATAAAGAAATATCTGGAAAACACTAGGGCAACCATCAACGGTGGATACTCCCTGGATATGGAAATGGGGTGGGTTTCACTTTTTCCTATGTGTACTTTTTAATGGTTTGATTTTTTTAATATAAACTAATGCAACTTACTAAGTACCTTTTTAACAAAGCTTAAAAAAAAAACTAGATAGTTGTGAAACTGGTGTTCACAACTATCTAGTCTGACACTGCACATCTTATGTAGCCATAATTAGCACCCCTTTTCCCAGGTCCTGCTGTCTGAGGTTGCTTAAAAGATAGAACACCTCAAAGCAGATCTTGTGTTTCTGAGTCTCTCCAGGGTTTAATGGGTGCCAACATGCTTTTAAAACAAGATAAAAAATGGCAACTGCTGTTTCTTACAAAGCTCTCTGGTCCTCAAAGACAGTTAAAGCCACAAGGCTACCTGCCCTTGTCATAAATTAAATCTGAAGTAAGATGCTATCTGAGTGTGTTTGCTGAAGCAAAGAATCCTTAGAAACACATTATTAAGAGGGGCCAAGAGGGGCTGGGGCTGTGGCTCAGCGGTAGAGCACTTGCCTCGCATGCGTGAGGCCCTGGGTTCGATCCTCAGCACCACATACAAAGCAATAAAATAAAGACATTGTGTCCATCCACAACTAAAAAAATATTAAAAAAAAAAAAAAAGAGGGGCCAAGAGTACAATAATAACAGAGTCATCACCTTCCTTAACCTGTCCTGGTCTCTCTCCTACAAAACCTGGCCCTGCTTGAATTCTGAAAATAAATGTGACCATACGCTTTTTTCTTAAGAATCAGCTCACCCAACCCATTCTGTGGGACCAGAACTTCCGCTGCTGGGGGAGCCTTAACAAATCCAGAAATGCATTCCCCAGTAGCAGGGTTAGCTAGAGCATTGTGGCTCATTTTGTAGTTTTCACAGGTCTGGGAAATGTTAGGAAGGTGTATGGACGATCTGAAAACCTAGAGAAAGTGAGAACCAATTAGATTTAAGGTACTTATGCACGCCAGACAAATCAAAGGGTGTTGTGTGGCTTACCAAAAGGATGGCAAGAAGGTACCCCCGAGTAATCGTGTCCCCTGACTCCTCACTACTCACAATGTGATCAGCACCCCCACCACAAGAGGGCTGCTTGGAAATGCAGAATCCCAGGCCCCACCCCAGACCTACTCTTCACAAGGGGGGGCCACCTCTTCACAAGTTCTGCAACTGACTCCTGTGCACACTGAAGTCTGGGATACACTTCCTAGCACACGCGAAACCATCCTACTTGTACACGTTTTTGAAACCATTCGCTAAACCAGAAAGGGCCGTACACACCATCACTGCAAATGGACAGAGATTTTGAAGCTCACGGGGTGAGTTTTCTGCTTATGCGACAGTGTGGCAATTGCCCTAGGGGCGGGCCAGTGGAGCACCGTGCACACCCACACTGCTGCTCTTAGGACCTGGGCACACAGGCTTCCTCCCGGCCTGCCTGGGGTGCTCTTGCTCCTGAGAGGACTTGTCCGGGTCTAGGAGATACTGGATTGGAACCCCTATTCCAAGGGAGTGAAGGAGGACAGAAGAGACGGGAAGTCAGGCTTGAGCTAGGACTTTCCTATCTGAGTCCCTCCAGCTTCACCAAGAGGTTGAGCGCTGAGGCAGGCTGCTCCTGCCAGAGGAGAGAGAGGCCGGGTGCAGGCAGGTGTGCACCTGGGAAAGAGGCCTCAGGTGGCCACCTCTAAGATCCACAGAAAGGAGAGGCCTGTGTGCGGCGGGGCAAGCTTCTGGAGAGGGAAAGAGCTGCTCAGATGTCAGACTGGCAGAACAGCAGAGGGACCAGAGGGCCAGGCAGATCCCCAGGGGGACAGACAGACAGCAGTGGCCCCAGGCCTGAAGCCTAACTCACAGCTGCGCGATGCCCGCCTTGCGCACCGCGGAGGAGATGGCTTTGACGGCGGTGCAGAGCGAGTTGAGCAGTTGGGTCATCTCGCCCGTGCCACCAGCCTTCCTGCCCTCCTCCATGACGAAGCGGGTCACGGTGCTGATGTCCGTGTCAAAGGGCGCCCGGTCGGCCATGCTTGCTTCTGGCTGGGCGGCAGGTGCAGGTGACAGGTGCGCGCACCGCGGTGCAGGCGGCAGGCGCGGGCGGCGGCACGCAGCGGGAAGACGAGCCGATCGGCAGACCGACCGCAGTGTCCGCAGGCTCGCGGCAGCGGCTGGCCCTGGCCAAGTCCGCCAGGGAGTCCCGGAGAGCCTATAGGCGCCAGGTCCCCGCCCCGCCCCGGGAACACCTCTGTGCCGCGCCACCGCCCGCCCCAGCCGCTGCTCCGCCCGCTGGAATTTCACTGCAAGGTCCTGAGCCTCCTCGTGGTCTCCCTGCCTCCGTTCCACTCGCCGACCCCATGTACCGCCCGGCGGCGCCACCTAGACTTCCTCCACTGTCGCCCCGCCACACCTCCGAGCCGGCTGAGCACTGCCACCTGCTTCGTGGGACATTACTCTGGGCGATGTGCACCATCTCCTACAGTCCCACAACAACCCGCCAAGGAGGCGTGATTCACCCTTTTCGCCCCTTAACGTAGAAAACAGAAGTTCGGCGAGGTTAAGTGCCTTGTGCAAGTCTGAACAGTCAGTGAGCGAAACCCACACTCTCGACCACGGGGCCTGGTTTCAGCACTGAGGTTCCCTTGCTTGCGGTCATTGCTGGTCCCCTGCGTGTGGTCTTCTGCCCACCCTGTCACCTGCCTCTTCTGATTCCCCTGTCCCTCACGTGTGTGGCGTCCCAGGTCTTGGTCCTTAATCTCAGGCCTCCCCTGAATTGGAAAGCTATTGGGGGTCCCCAATTTCCAGCAGGTGTGTTTTGCAGAGAAAATAGTTGCAGAGGCAAAGAAGAGTCTTCGGGGGCGTGAAGGCGCCATGGTCCTCATCCTGACCCATTTGTGACCACAACACTGCTATTTCACATGCTGACTTATGGAAGGACATTGATTGAGTATCCACTGTGTGCCAGACCCCATCCTCCATTCTGGAGTCTGAAAAAACACCAAACTCCTGCCTTCCTTGAGCTTGCATTTTAACAGACAGATGATTTTTTAAAAATAAGTAAATAATAGACCCATCCATTACATAAGCCATAAGTGCTATAGAGAAAATGAAATAGACGAGACAGAGAAGGTTGAGTCCCCGCACACACAGGGACAGGGAGGGGCAGGAAGCAGAGGAGTGAAGGGAAACTTTGCTGAGAAAGTGATATTTGTACAAAGAGCCAAAGGATGTTGGGAGGGGGGGACCGGTGGAGAGGAGGAGAGGCCTGAGGTTGGAGGGCTTGTGGCAGCCCAGCCGGGTAGAGCTGAAATAGGGCAAGTACCCATCGGGGCAGAGGCTGTAAGGCCCAGGAGGGGAAGAGTGCGGAGGCTCAGGTGTGCAGCCTGGAGGCCCAGTAGGGTTTGGCTGTATCTGGAGAGACCTCCGCAGAGTGACTGATGGAGAGGCGCATGATCTGCCCCGAGCCATCACACTCTGGCTGCTGTCTTAGGACGAGACTGGAGAAAGAGGACAGGTGCTTATGAAGCCACCGAGAGTGGCGAGCCAGGGTAGCACCCATGGAGGTGGTGAGGAATTCCTGGATGCAGGACAGATTTCGAAGGTCCACAAACTCCTGCGAGAGACAGGAGTTTGGAGTGATTCCAAGGTCTCAGCTTGGAGAAACTGGGAGGATGGATTGCCCTCCACTGCAACAGGGAGGGCCAACAGGACTGACGATGGGGCCACTTACAGGGCAGGCTGCTGGACATCCTGCTGACACCAAGGGAAAGTCAGGAGACGGTCAGATTCAGGTGTCCACAGTGGAGGGGAGAGGACAGTGTGGGACACGTGAATAAACTGAATCTCACTGAAGAATGGCTTTTCCAGCTGAGAATGGAAGAGATTGCCACGGACGGGTCAGCTGAAAGCCAGCAGGTGTGACCTCTGGCATCCAAGTGCACATGATTGGTCAAACAGGAGGGACTGCATGCCACAGGCTGCAGACGGGTAGGCAAGATGAGATCTCCAACTGATGACTGGGTTCAACCGTCAGGAGCTGGGGTAATGACTCTTGTGCCCCAGGTTGGTAGATGGGGGAGCTCTGGATGTGGAAAGGTGGCAGTACCACCAGGAAGACGGGGACTGTCTCCTTGATGCTGGAGATGGGGTGTGGATGCCATGGCAGAGAACAGATGCTGTCTGCACTTAACTCGTTGCTCCTTGGATAACTTTTCAAGAAGAACATTGCTGTGCATTAAAAGAGAAAATGAATAAATAAAAGCAGAAGAGAGACATATCCTAAATTATAAGACCTGAAATGTGATGTCAAATGTTCTGGGCCTAGCAGTGAATACTGGCTGCTCTGGTCAAGAGTTCCTGTCCTTTCCCATCAGACTTTCAGTCCCTCAGAAGCTTGGATTGGATTGGCCAGGACCATAAAAGTCATCTAGTCCCATGCTCCCCTCGGGAAGTTCTAACCTTTCCAACACCAGGCCTGATACAAGGTGAAGAGCTCGAGATTCAGCAAACCTGTCTGACTCAGCTCCCCGCCTGAGAACTCAGGCCAGATTCCTAATCTCTGAAGGCCCAGTTTATTCATCTACAATGTGGAACAGTTGTATCTGGGTGGTGCCGTGAGGCTCATGTGAGATGGCATCAGCAGGGCCTTAGCTCAGAGCCCTCCCTCCCTCACTCTGTTTCAGCTCCACCAGGCAGGGCTGCCACACACCCTCCCGCCTCAGGCCTTTGCACCTGCTCACAAGTGACTGCACATCGCTGGGCAGTTTGCTCAGCTGTAAATCGGGGCTAATGGTTGTAGCCACTTTGTGGCGTTGCTGGGAGAGTGACATCTATGACACAGCTGTTTCAGGACAGCACGCCGCGTATTTGCCTCATGGTATGGATGTTGTTAACTTGCTGTCAGCTGAACAGATGGGAGACAGTTCTCTGGCCATCTGAAGGGGCTTCAGGGACTGGGCACCGGGCACCAGGCAGCCTCAGCTGGTGTTCGCCTGATGTGCAGTTATGCCCTCTCCATCCTGTGGCTAGCTCTTTTCTGGGTCAAGAGGCATAAAACCCATGGACCCGGTGTCAGCCAGAGACGGAGGAAGGAGTGGGCAGGGAGGTCAGAGCCTCCAGTGCATGGTTCCTCCCTCCTGCCTCCGCCTACCCTTGGTGACGTGTGGGGAACATCACCAAGTCTGTAACAGCTCTAAATCCTGTGAGGAAACAGCAATGCTCCGCTTCCTCGTCTGGTCCCACAGCCCAGGGCAGCTCTGGTGGAAGTCAGGAAGTTGGAAGGAACAGTCTGGAAGGCGGCTCACCCCACACACACACCTGTGAACCCAGAGCACTACTGCTTACTTTGCCTCCTGGGAGAGCAGTCAGTTTGTGACTCAGGGAAAATAAAAGCCAAGGGTGCTCATGAGAGAGGGACTTTGCCAGCAGGGCCCCTCCTCAAGTGACTCCCCAGCTCCTGCGGCTTCAGGGGCCTCAAGTGGATAGTAGAAACAGGACTTGTAATCTCCTGAGAAACAGAAACTAAACAGACTGTACAAGGAACATCGACTTAACACTTGCTAAGGGCCCCACACTTACCAAGGGCTTCAAACGCAACCTGTTATCAACCCAGCACCCAGACAGAGTGGCTTCTAATCAAATTCGTATTTATAAGTGAGGAAACTGGGCTTTTCAAGGTCAAACAACTTGCCTGAGGCCTGAGGTCAGCCTGGAAGTGACAGAACCAAGATTCAAATGCTACTTTGTCTGAATCCAAATGCAGTTCATCAGCCGGGCGTGGTGGCTCACGCCTGTAATCCCAGTACTTAGGGAGGCTGAGACAGGAGAATTGCGAGTTCAAAGCCAGCCTCAGCAAGGGCGAGGCGCTAAGCAACTCAGTGAGACCCTGTCTCTACATAAAACACAAAATAGGGCTGGAGATGTTGGCTCAGTGGTCGCGTACCTCTGAGTTCAATCCCCAGTACCAAAAAAAAACAAAAAACAAACCAAATGCAGTTCATCCCCGCGGACTGCTGGTGCCCTTCAGGGTGACAGTCACGGCCCTCAGGTGCCCTCCAGGGGCAGCAGGGCTCCCCCACTGCAGCTTTGAAACTCTGCTCCCCCCATTTCCCCTGAGCTCTAGACCTACTTCTTGGGCCCTTGTGCAGTCATTCTTTCACTCAGAGAGTGGGTATTGGGCACCTGCTGCATGCCAAGACTGGAGTGCCTGCTGGGGTTTCCATGGTTACAGGACAAATATACATCTGTCTATTCGAGGTTTGTACTCTTTGTGGGGAAGACAGGAAACAAAATCACATAATCAACAAAGGTACAGAATCATTTCGGGGAGCCAAGGTGTTATGAAGACCGTAAAACAGTAATGAGATAGAATGAACTTTGTTTCAACCCTGAGCAACCCAAAGGAGCGGAGCAAATGAAGAGATTACAGCAGAATGTATGGAACCATGAGCAAGGGTACGGCAGGGGCCAGGGCCCTGAATGGGTGGCGTGTAGTCAAGGACCAGCAAGAAGGCCAGGGCAGCTGGAAGGCAGGGCAGGGGAGCAGCCCTAGGAAACAGCCAGGAAAGGATCAAGGACAAGAGGCCTGGCAGGTTACAGTGAGAGGCTTCTGTTCTATCGCCAGTGCCGCCAGTGCCACCAGGGTTGTGAGAAGCCATGGGAGGATTCAAAGCTGGAGAGTGCCATGGCTTGAGCTGAATGGTATGAGGGTGGATGGTAGAAGGTCAAGAGCAGGAGACCCAGCAGAGCAAGTTGCACCCCACCTTTGCTGGATCGCCTGTCAATGAGTGAATGCTGCTGACAGTCCTTGGAAATCTGTACTTTTTTTTGGACTTGGGATTGAACCCAGGGGCACTTAACCACCGAGTCACATCCTCAGTCCATTTTTTTTAATAAGATTTTTTTAAACCTTTATTTATTTATGTATTTTGTATGTGGTGCTGAGGATCGAACCCAGTGCCTCACGCGTGCGAGGCAAGCGCTCTACCACTGAGCCACCACCCTAGCCTCCCCAGTCCATTTTATTTTTTATTTTGAGACAGGGTCTCACTGAGTTGTTTAGGGCCAGGTTCAGTTGCTGAGGTGGCCTCAAACTCTCAATCCTCCTGCCTCAACCTCTGAGTCACCAAAGTCACAGGCCTTCCTCCAGAGCACCCGGCATAAATCTTGACTTGTTTCCCTCTCTTTTCAGTTCCCTCCACTGTCCCTCACATAGCGTGCATCTGAAGCTCCCAGGCCCCTGCTTTGGACCCACTGACCCCCGACACCATGCGGTTTCTGAGATTCCTCTTTTCTACCCATCTGCTCCACCCATTGCCCCAGTGGTCCATTCTCCTAAGAAATTAGCTTCATTTCCTTGCCTCTGCAGATATTTTCTTACCCCAGATTATTGCAGTAGCAGAATGAGACAAAGAGAGGCGTTCAGTCTTTGCAATGAAGATCTCAGACGGCCTTGTGGGAGCTCTGAGGCTATGAGGACATTTCAGAGCTGTCCTGAGGGGACAGGGATGCTATCCCCCAGGTTAACCTGTCATCAGCTCCTGGCCATCCTGGAAAAGGGCGTGACATGGGACAGGTGGCACTCTCCACAGAGGCAGTCCCAGAGAGGGCTGACGACTGAGCACTGCCTACTGGTATCAGTCCCAAAAGCTGGAGGAGAAGTTCTTTGTCCCCTGTGAGGAACTGGGTGGCATCTCACACATCCACTGTCACCACAAGGAAGACGGGCCTGTGGAGAGAGGCGAGGGGGCCTGTCTCTGCGTCTCTTGGCTCCCTTTCCTCTGTGTGTCACTTTTTTTTTTTAATGTTTATTTTTTAGTTGTATGTGACAGAATATATTTTATTTTAATGTGGTGCTGAGGATTGAACCCAGTGCCTTATGCGTGCTAGGCGAGCACGACACCACTGCGCCATAATCCCAGCCCCTCCTCTGTGTGTCAATTATCAGACACTCTCCCTTCAAGTGCCACGCATGGCCACAGGCGTTTCCAGAACTGTGCTCTCAGCTCAGCTGCCGGTCACGTGGGCCCTCCCCATTTCGGGCTGAACTTGTACTCCTCTGGCCTCTCCTGTGCGCCACCTGCCCTGCCCAGTGTTCCCAAGTCACATCCCCTGCTCTTTTCTATGCCTTCCTCCACAGCTCATTCTGTGACTATGAATTTGTACCTGTTGAGTTGGACAAATTCTCCAAGTCGTCTGCTGTTTTAGTCAGCTTTTTGTGTTCTTGGTGAATGAAGCTCTCTAGGTCTGTTTTAGTTAGCTTTTTCACCACCATGACCAAAAGACCTGACAAGAACAATTTTAGAGGAGGAAAGGCTTATTTGGGGCTCATGGTTTCAGAGGTGTCAGTCCATAGACGGCCAATCCCATTGCTCTGGGCCCAAGATGAGGCAGAACATCATGGCAGAAGGGTGTGGCAGAGGGAAGCAGCTCTGAACCTGGCCACCAGGAAGCGGAGAAAGAGAGTTCCCCTCAACAAGGACAAAATATAAGCTCCAATGGCACACCCCAGCAACCCACCTCCTCTAGCCACCTCTTATCTGCCAGCAGTTACCGCCAGTTTATCCATTCAATGCACTGATTAGGTTAAAGCTCTCCACAACCCAGTCACTTCACCTCTAAATTCTCTTGCATTGTCTCACACATGAGCATTTGGGGGACACCTCACATCTAAACATAAGAGTTGCCATGAACCAAAGGCCAGTGCAGGGAAATAATGACCATTTTGCTGAAGGTCTGAGTGCTTGCCTGCGGCCTTGCTTCTGTGTGATGCTTCATTTTGAGATTCTGTCCTAGAAAACAACATGGGAAAGTATAGTATGAAGCTCCCTGTGCGGGGTTCTAGCACCTGCCTGTCCTCCCTGGTTTTCATTCAGTGTAATTTCTATAACAACCTACCGAGGAGGTTTTTAGCTCCATTCACAGCAGAGGAAACTAAAGCTTAACCAGGTTTCCTCTTGTGCCTAATGTCACATAGTAGAAAGAGGCAGAGTCAGGGTGAACGCAGGACTCTGACTCCAAAACCTGCTTTTAGGCGTCGTGTGCACTGCTTCTCTATATCAGAGGAGACTGAGAAAGAGAACGCACGGATTCCAGGGCTGGCTTTGCCAAAATCCAGATTGCCCTAGGGATGTCACTTGAATCTCTTTGGTTTCTCATATTCGTATAGGAATTCACCACCAGTGAAGCTGGTACAACCACAAGAATGGGATCCTAATTAGAATAAGTTATACTCCATGAAAGTATATATGTCAATAAACACTCTACTGTCATGTATATCTAAAAAGAATAAATAAATAACTCTCTCTCTCTCTCTCTCTCTCTCTCTCTCTCTCTCTCTCTCTCTCTCTCTTTGGGCCAAGTTTCCTCATCTGTAAAATAAGAAGGTGGAAGTAAATGTCTTGGCCAAAGTCCTTCCTTGCCTTACTATCTGTAGTAATAACAGTAGCTCATACGTGCCTAACCTGCTGCTAACACGCTTTGAAACACCGCATCTCATTGGCTGCACCACATCCTGGTCATTAAGGGCAGTCAGGATTCATTTGCCCTGGACAAAGGAGGAGCCTGTGGTTTGGAGAAATCCAGTCTCTTTCTCCAGGAAGCAGGGGCAGGACATAGGAACGCGGACTTGCTGACTCTGGAGCCCAAGTCTTAGCCTGTCTGGCTTCCAGGATCTCAGAGCCCATCTTGCTGGGTTCCGACCTGAAACAGCCTGGTGCACTCGCCGGGGTCCTGGGTGATTCCTGGCAGGTCTTGGGAGCCCAGCTCTCCAACTCTGGGCCAGCCACCCTGCTGTGGCTAAGGCTGCCCACACAGGCACATTCCCCATGACTTTCCTGCCCTCTGTGTTCTGTGGGAGTAAACTCCACAGAAGCAAGGAGCTGCCCTCCTGTCCCCAGGGCACAGAACAGCACAGCATTGTACAAGGAAAACCTTTTCACTCTGAGCAACATTTGCCAACGAAACACCAGAGGTGAATGCCAGACCCACGCTGAAGGCTTTGTGATCCGAGAACAATGGGACTTTCAAAAACCAGCCTTACAGACCACATTCTTTCCTACCCAACCTGCATGTTGTCATCCTTAATTAGCATAATCACCGTGAAACCATTTTTTTTTCCTAATTCTTTAAAACAAGAAAAACAAACGACAATAACCAAAGGAAAAAAAACAAAGTTTTTTTTTTGGAGGGGGGGTTGTTTGTTTGTTTGTTTGTTTCTCCCAGCAAACCTGTTGTCGGGTTCCTTCGCTGTCCTGCTTCCTTGCCTGGCAGGGGAATAAACTCAGCATCATTATTGTCACCACGGTTGTATTTCTGTGTGTGCAGTTCTGATGATGTTGGTTTTATTCTTCGGCAGAACAGAGCAAGGTCACAAAATAATTGTCAAGTGTCCTAAATATAAACAACTGTCCCATCAGGTGAGGGACGACACTCCCGTATAGATGCCCAGGAGGCAGCAGGAAAGCACGGTCATTTCCCAAGGTCAGAGGGGAGGCTTCAGCTTTGGTGGTCATCCTCACCTTTTCTGAATCCCTTGGCCCCCTCTGTCCCAGCCCTCTTTGCCAGCAAAGATCCTGTAAGATGTCCTTTCCAAGGCTGCCTTGACAAGACCCTCCACTCCCTGGATAACTTCCTGCCTGTACGAGCACCACCGGGCACTGCTACACAGTGACAGCAACCAGACACACAGGACGCACCATGGATTCAGGAGGCCACCAGCTGCCCTTGGTACTGTGGGGCATTTCTCCAATCAGCTCACTGACCCACTCTTCTCAAACCGCAAGCCCTCCCCCTACTTCACTGATTAAAGAAAGCCACAGGTAGGAGTTCTTCCACTGCTGCCTGGCTGTGATCTAAGGACACCTGCCCTACCTTTGTCCCTCCTCAGCAGGTTGCTGCCTCTGAGCACTGAGACCACTGGCTTACTTTCCCAGCCTCGATAGGCTGCCTCCTAGGGCCAGCCTGTGGCTTTATTACCATCTGCTTTCCAAGGGCTGCTACGCTGCAATCTCCAGCTCAGATCTGTCCTTGTAACTCCAGACCCTTGCATCCAATTGCTTCTTGATTCTCCCACCTAGATGTCTCAGAAGGCACATTCAACTCAAAACTGAACTCATGGTATTCCACACACCCTCCTCTCCAAATCCACCGTCTTTCAACCTTTCATTCTAGGGCGATATTATTATCACAGCCAAAATCCTGTGCTGCTTCTCTCTCCCTCTTCACCTATATCCAACCACCTCCAACTTTCTTGTTCTTTCTTTTCTTTCTTTCTTTCTTTCTTTTTTTTTTTTTGGTACTAGGAATTGAACTCAAGGGCACTTTTTTTACCACTAAGCTGCATCCCCAGCCCCATTTTTTTATTTTAAGAGAGGGTGTTGGCTAAGTTGCTTAGGGCCTCACTAAGTTGCTGAGACTGGCCGCAAATTTACAATCCACCTGCCTCAGTCCCCTGAGTCGCTGGAATTAAAGACGTGTGCTACCATGTCTGGCTTCATTTTTTATTTTCTTAACACATTAAGTCCTAAGTGTTCAATTCTACAAGTATTTTAATGAAATGGATACAGGTGCATTAAAATAGGTTGGAAATCATAATCTACAGCTTATATATATTATTATATTAGTTAATATTACTATTATTATAATATAATTCTACTATTGTTATCATTGTGTATCATATACTATATTTAAGTTTTTGTATGTGTTCCCCATCTGGGAAGACGGAACAAAATGGGTCAATGTCTTTTGGACTGTTCCAGTTCCCCCCATCTCCTCTGCCACTATTCCTGCCCAAGCTGTCTTTTTTTGCTCAAAATCTGTCAAAGACCTTTCAACTGGTGCTCTCTATCCCAAAGCTTCTAGTCCATTCTCTGTGGCCGCCCAGCACCACTTTCAAAACTTCGAAATCTCCCTGAACTCCCCTTCCATTTTAACACACCCTGGTGACTTTGTTTACTTTAAATAAAGATCCAGCTGTTAACCCTGGCTAAGAAGCCCGTGCATTCTGGCCCCACTCACCCACCCCCAATGTCATGTGCCTTATTTCTACCACCCAGCCCCTCCTTCCTTCTACTCCATCCGCTGGTGATCCCTCCCTCCGCGGGCCTTTGCACATGACCTCTCCACCTGCTCTCCGCCCGGCCCAGGTTTACTCATCCTTCCATCTAGCACTGCGTCCTCAGCAAAGCATTTCCTGACCCTCATGCAGGCCAGGTGCTCTTCCTTCTGAGCCCTTACATCAGTCTGTGGAACGTGCTCTATGGTGCAAGACCATGACCGATGTCTCTCTCCTCCAGTAGACTCTTCACTCTCTGAAATCAGGGGTGTGTCTATTTTCCTATTTTATCCCCAGGCATGATTAACATGACCCCAGAAGACCCTGGACCCTCAGGAAACACTCATCAAATATTGATGGAAGGTGGAGGAAAGAGAAGGAAATGAAATTGCTGGTCACCAAGTCTCCAAAGGAATGGACTGTATTGAATTTGCTAACATACCTTGTCACCTGGGAAATGGCTGGCTCTGTACCTTGCACATAATGAGGATTTAATAAATACTGGTAGGTTTGTTTTTTTGTTTTTTTGTGGGTTTTTTTTTTTTTTTTTTTTTTTTTTTGGTACTGGGGATTGAACTCAGGGGCACTCGACCACTGAGCCACATCCCCAGCCCTATTTTGTGTTTTATGTAGAGACAGGGTCTCACTGAGTTGCTTAGCGCCTCGCCATTGCTGAGGCTGGATTTGAACTCACAATTCTCCTGTCTCAGCCTCCTTAAGTGTTGGGATTACAAGCGTGTGCCACCGCGCCCGGCTTCTGGTAGGGTTTGATTGAATTGGATGTCCAACCAGCTCCACTTTGAAATACATCTTGAGCTACCACTTGCTGAGCACATAACTGTGTGCTCCTTGTGCTAAAAGCTTTTCGTGTGCTACACCACTTAATCCATGAGACGTGCATTTTTCAATTTTTATAAATGAAGGAAATATACGAGTCAGGGACCCTGTGGGACACAGATGACATGCTCAGTGTAGAATGGTTTCAGAAAAATTGCACAAAGGAACCCTTGACAAAGCTATGTATGGGAAGAAGTACACGGGGAGGGATCATCCAGGACAGGGCCTCGTCACCATTCACAGGCCTGAAGAAATTTGCCCAAATGTTTCCACAAAGAAGACAAGGTGGAGGGACTACTGTCAGGAGCAGTAAAGTAGGTGGCCAGCACCTATGATCCTGAGGGAACCAGAAAAAAATGCCCAGCCCTCACTTTCCTCCATATCTCCAAGGCTTTGCATTGGCCAAAACCAACTGGCACCTGTGAGCAAGGGAACCTTTGATGCTGGCCTCCCAGGGACTAGAGCAGGTGGAAAAGGATGGAAGGAGCTGGAGGAGCACATTAAAGACCCAGCGTGAGTCCCCACAGCATAGTCCTGAGAACCAGGGCTCTCCTCTGCAAGGTCCAGGCCGCTCCGTCCGTAGCCTTCCCGGAGTTCAGGCAAGCTATCCACATACCACATTTGTGGAAGAGAAACCAGAGAGTCCCTGGTCTGAGACTGTCTTGCTGGAGCAAGAAGAGCAGGTACAGTGGTCCAGAGAACATAGGAAGGACAGAGAGGGACACACCAGGGTGATCACCAATATAGTGACTCCCCACCATCCATGGCTTGGAGGATCTCACACTAGGGAGGGAGGAGAGTCCATCCTGGCCTCCTTAGTCCACAGTCTGGTGGTGACGTGAAATCCAGGCACTCGGGATTCATGGTTATGGGCCTAATTCTGAGCTTTAAAACAGATGATCCGAGGCCAAGCCATCTCACCTAATGTCCATTTCATCCTGAATTAAATCTGGTGGCTGTGTCTCTGATGATCCTGAAGCATTCAGGTAGGGGCACTCTTCCCCTAAGGACTCCATGTAATGAGGTCCTGAAATGAGGATGAGCGAACATGGAGACATCCCAATATGGGCATGATCTTAGTAACTGTCTGCAAAGCACCATGATGATCTCAATGGAACGGTTCCCCCGGAACATGATGAGCTATTATTGACTATGGTGAGCATCTTCCTCTTTCTATCCTTGACTGCAGCTTTTTAGACAAGCAGCTAAAGGAGAAATCCAAAAGTCACCCCCCTCCCCTCCTTTTTTTTTTTTTAATTTTTTTTTCAGTTGTAGATGGACACAAATATCTTTATTTTTTTATGTGGTGCTGAGGATCGAACCCAGTGCCTCACGCATGCGAGGCAAGCGCTCTACCACTGAGCCACCACCCCAGGCCCCCTCCCCTACTTTCTTAATAACTAAATCCCACTTTTTTGCCAGACGGACCTTTTGTTTTAGTGACTTAGGCTGCATGAATTTTTTTCTTTGTGTAGTTTGCAAAAATTTGTCACCAATAAGTTTGTATCCCAAGTATGACCTTTTCATCCACTGTAGCAAAACATTTTATGTATTTTTGAGACAGAAAAATTGAAGAAACATATATTCTCAGGCCATATGAGAATGTCAGACTTGGTTAGCACTTTTACACATCTCACTGTATAATTCCAACTGGCTGAAGCTTGGGTCAAACAGTAACATTCAGAACAAAATATTAGAAAATATTAGAACAATGGAATTGGAGAGGCCCGTAGTAGGTTGAATGGCACACACACAGTACGCCACCCAGAACCCGCGAGTGTGGCCTTCTTTGGGAAAGGGGTCTTTGCAGATGTCATTAAGTTAAGGGGAGACCATCCTGGATTAGTGGGGTGAGTCCTAAGCCCAATGGCAAGCATCCTTTGAAAAGAAAGGCAGAAGGAGACTCAGACACATGGCAGAACGTGATGCGGAGACCAGATGCAGCGACCGGTTGACATGCGTCAGCGGTCTCCAGAGGAGTAGAGACAATGGAATGTGCATATAATTATTAAAGGGGATTTATTAAATTGGTTTGCACAACAGTGTTCATCTGCAGGCGAGAGAGACCGGAAACCAGCAGCCGCTCAGTCAAGAAGCTGGAGCCTCAGAACAGGAGCAACAAGGACGGCACCCCAGGCCCAGGAGGAAGGCCTGCAAGCGCCCTGGAGGGCCACTGGTCCACTCTGAGTTCAAAGACTGATGTCTGGGGCTGGGGCTGTAGCTCAGTGGTAGTGCTCAGTGCTTGGCTTGCATGCATGAGGCACTGGGTTCGATCCTCAGCACCACATAAAAATAAATAAATAAAGATATTGTGTCCATCTACAACTAAAAAAATATTTTAAAGGGCTGGGATTGTAGCTCAGCGGTAGAGCGCTTGCCTCGCATGCGTGAGGCCCTGGGTTCGATCCTCAGCACCACATATAAAGCAATAAAATAAAGACATTGTGTCCATCTACAACTAAAAAAATATTTTAAAAAAAATATTTTAAAAAAATAAAGATATCGTGTTAATCTACAACTAAAAAAATATTTAAAAAAAAAAAAAAGACTGATGTCTGCCGGCATTGGCAACAGCAAGAGGAAAAAGAATAAAAATGAACTCACTCAAGAAGAGTCAGGCCTGGGCTGGGACTGTAGCTCAGCGGTAGAGCGCTTGCCTCGCATGCGTGGGGCCCTGGGTTCGATTCTCGGCACCACATACAAAGCAATAAAATAAAGACATTGTGTCCATCTACAACTAAAAAATATTTAAAAAAAAAAAAAAAAAAAAAAAGAAGAGTCAGGCCTGTGGTGCTTGAGCTCCCACCTTGCCTGCTGGTTGCATGCAGGTCCCGGCCTATGGGTGGTGCCACCCACATTCAGGGCAGGGCCCCTCACTTGACCAATTATCTCTGGAAACATCCTCAACAGACACACAACAGAAAGGCACTTTACCAGTTTTCCAGGCCTCTCTTAATCCAGTCAAGTTGACAAACAAGGTTAGAGTCACCATTACTGTGTGGCCTCAAGCCTAGGATAGTCCCAAGTCGCAGGAGCCATAGCCTGTGAAGCCAGCGGGTGTGTAGTGCCTTGTCACGGGGGTAACAGGAAGCTGACAGGGACGAAGCAAATCCTTCACTGAAGTGAAGTCCTTCAGTTCTCAGATGAAACAGCCCTGCAAAGGACGCATGATTTATCACGAGTTCACACACAGGCAACTCTGGAAACAACTACTTCTCAAGAGGAGGACTCTAAAGCCAGAACAGGGGCAGCAGATGGATCCTACTTGCAAAGCCCACAGTTGTCCCACCAAATCTCTATGGTTCAGAGAAGTCCAGCAGTGCACCCTCAACCACGAGGAACAAGCTCAAATACAGTTGTTTTGTCCCCCCATGCAGGCTTCAGGGCTCTGCCCAAGTACAGCAGACTCATCTCAAGGTCAGAACTGCTGAAGATTAGAGATGGGTTCAACAGGATGACCATGACGCTCATAACCTCCATCCTGAAGCTAACTAAAACTGAGTCTCTAAATAGAGGGCTGTTAAACTGGCAGGAGATCTGAATGAGCAGCACTCACAAGTTATTTGTTTGCAGAATATTTGGGGAGTATTATTCAATACTCCCCAAACACCCAGAAAGCCAAGAGGACCAGCAGCTCTCTCAGACCATGTTGGTGTGAGGATCCTCCAAAGCCAATCTGTCTTGTAAAACAGCATTATTTATGTGCTGCAAGGGGCACTACATTAAAGTCCCAATGGCTCTAGTGGTAATGAGAGAATAATCCAGTTGAGCAAGTAATCAAAGAACAATAACCATTGTTCTCATGGCCCCCCTGCCCCCGCCCCAGTTTGCAATTACTTAGCAGTTTAAATTCCCTTCATTTGGAAGACTGCCTCTGAGGCAGACTGAGGCTCCCATTTAGGGGCTAATTAGATTAAATTAGGAGTGATGCATGCACCAGGGTTATTTCCAGCTTTAATTATGATCCACACACAACGATAGCCATCCTTGGGGGCCTTGGCTTGCCTCAGCAGACATTGGGGGTGATGGGGCTCCTGAGAGTGGTGTGTGTGGCCCATGGAGCCACCCAAGGCTGCTTTGTCACCGGATTCTGCTCTAAGCCCAGTCTCCCAGAGGCAGTGGGAGAGTCACAGGGTGATGGCATGAGGAATCCAAACAAGGGCTTCCTTTTTTTTTAGAAAAAAAAAAAAAAAAGTTTTATTGCTGGGCGCAGTGGCATAAGCCTGTAATCCCAGCACTTAGGGAGGCTGAGATGGGAGGATTACCAGTTCAAAGCCAGCCTCAGCAAAGGCAAGGTGCTAAGCAATTCAGTGAGACCCTGTCTCTACATAAAACACAACAGAGGGCTGGGGATGTGGCTCAGTGGTTGAATGCCTCTGAGTTCAATCCCTGGTACCTCTCCCCCCAAAAACAAAACAGCTTTATCAAAGTATAATTAATAGACACTAAATTGCTCACATTCAAAATAGACAGTTTGATAAGTTTCGACATGTCTGTCATGGGAACTACCACCACAACCAAAATCATATGCATCTCCATCCCCCCATTTTCTCATGCCCTTCACAGTCTCTCCTTCCACAACCTCCCTCTCTCATACAGAGCAGGCAGCCACTGGGTCACTTTCCATCACTATAGATTAGTTTGTATTTTCTAGAATTTCATATAAATGCAAATCATACAATATATATTTTTTATTTTTTTCTTTCACACAACAATTATTTTGAGATTCATCCATGTTGTTGTGAGTGATCAATAATTATTCCCTGGGGCTGGGATTGTAGCTCAGCGGTAGAGCGCTTGCCTCGCATGCGTGAGGCCCTGGGTTCAATCCTTAGCACCACATACAAAGCAATAAAATAAAGACATTGTGTCCATCACCAACTAAAAAAAAATATATTAATAATAATTATTATTATTATTATTATTCCCTTTTATTGCAAAGTAGGCTTTATCATATGGCTATCCCACCATCACCTTATCTATTTAGCTGTTAAGAAATTTGGATGGCTCTAATCGGCATTATTTCAAATAAAAAGCTGCTACAAACAGCTGTGGGCAAGACTTTGGGGAGTGTGCTTTCTTTTCTTTGGGGATAATACCTAGGAGTGGAGTGACTGGTCATATTGTTCCAGATAAGGGTAACTTTCAGAAGCTGCCCAGCTATTTTCCAAAGTTGGATTATTGATTGATTGACTATTGTGGCTTTAAAATAAGTCATGAAATCAGGTAATGTTTGTCCTCCAAGTTAGTTCCTTTGAGAAGTTGTTTGGACTATTCTAGGTTCTTGCATTGCTGTATGAACATTAGAGTCAGTTCATCAATATCTGCACTATCTGGCAAGAATTTTGATTCACATTTGACCCAGGAATAAATACAAGCCTCAATTTATTTAGGTATTCTATTATTTTTCTCAGTGATGTTTTGCATTTTTAAAACATACCTGTCTTGCTCAACTTCTGTCAAATCTGATCCTCAGCATTCCATACTTTTTGTGCTATGGCATGCTTTTTTTTTTCATTTCAACCCATGCTCACTCATTAGTAGAACATAAAGAAATATTAGCTTTTATAATGACCTTGCTTCCAGCCTCCTTATTTTTTGTCTTTATTTTTGTTTTTTGCTCATCTCAGGTGAAAAGATAAATCCACCCATGTTGGCTGGAAGCCAAGTCCTACCTCTTTTGGAAAGTTCCTAAAGAGAAGATTCCTTCCTTCTCCTACATGGCTTCACCCCTTTCCTAGTATCTGAGTGCCTTTTTCCTATCTTAGTGGTCCTATTATAACCATTACTATTATGACCATTATTAAGCATTTAAACATGTTCTACCTCCCACTGCCAGGGCAGATGATAAGCAACTGAGAAGAAATTTTCGTACCAGAAAGAGGCTTGGTTTTCTATTGTTTTATTTCTCCTCTTATAGAAAATTTCTATAGAGTATATTTTTTTTCAAATCCTGGTATGCATCAGAGCTACCAGAGAAGTGTATTCTAAAAACATAGTTTCCCAACACACCCTCTCTCCAACCCATTGAATTAGGATCCAGGAAGTCTGTAGTGTGTTTTTAAGCCAGTAGGCAGAACATCTGGACATATACAAAAGTTTAGAAGCAAGCTGGGCGCCGTGGCACACGCCTGTAATCCCAGCACTTTGGGAGGCTGAGGCAGGAGGATCGCCAGCAAAAGCCAGCCTCAGCAATGGCGAGGCGCTAAGCAATTCAGTGAGACCCTGTCTCTACATAAAACACAAAATAGGGCTGGAGATGTGGCTCAGTGGTCGAGTGTCCCTGAGTTCAATCCCCAGTACCAAAAAAAAAAAAAAAAAAAAAAAAATTAGAAGCTTCTGTTGTGGAGCATTCTTGTGGACCACGCAGTTTAGACACGGGGAATGACTGACTTGTAAAAGTCCCTTCCTTCAAATCCCTATTCTTCCTTCTTTCACAACTCAGACTCCTAAGCTCCTCAGTTCTCTTTCTAGCAAAGCAGATTTTCAAAATTTATTTCCAAGTGGTGCTCTAGGTATACCATGTTTGCACTTCCTTCTGGGAAGAATTACACAGTCAGCATGCCCTCCTGCCTAGGAGGCCATGTGACCCTGCCCAGCTGGTCCAGCCACAGCTCATGGGTTCAGGAGCAGAGAGCCCACACTCAGGCTGGAGCTGGTCCAGGCACACTGAGCCGTGGCTGCAGGGTGGTTTCCGCAGGAGCAGCGTGTGACTCCCATATGCTATGTGGGATGTGCAGAATAGGTAGTTACATGAATTTCACCTCAACTAAAGATTGAAAAGGTAGGAAAATGAGGCTGCTGTGCCAGCAAGGCCCTAAGAGCCCCAAAGGATCCTGATCCACCCTCGGGAACACAGCTTTCACATCAGGGCTAGCAAGGGGACAGCGCATCACTAAGAAGTCCTGTGGCTCTGCAGGCAGGGCTGAGCCTAGGAGAGGATGCCACTGCTCTTGGCTCACTGAAAGCTGTAGGGGAAGATGGGGTTTTGAAGCAATAGAGGCTGGGACCAGAGGTGAGAGACAGGAAGGGCAAGGTCCTGTAGGAGAGGCGGGTCTGCTTTTCTGGATAAGAGTCAGAGAGTAAATATTTTTGTCTTTGTACGCCAGACTGACTCTGTCGCAATAGTCAAAAGCTGCCATCACGGTGTGAGAGCAGCCATTGACAGAACCCGGGAAAGTGGCGTGGCAGCGGACGGCTCCCCCAGTGCCAGCCACCTCCCTGTAGAGCCTATGGCCAGAATGAGGGGTTCGGATTTTATTCCATTTGCAAGAAAGCTAGCACCAGGTCATTATAAATGGGGAGTCATAGAATGTTATTGCACTTCGAAAATTATAATCTCAGAGCTATTAAAATTCCATGATACTAAAGGAATATTTTAATCACTTATGAAAGAAAGTCAAATTATAAGCTCTTGGGGTCAACCAGGGCAACTTCCAACTCATATCTCTACCATCTTCCTCCCAGCAGGTATGAAATGGTCATTCTAGCATCTTACTGTGGAATTATAAAAAATAAAAGTTTTGGGCTGGGGATATGGCTCAGTTGGTAGAGTGCTTGCCTCACATGCACAGGTCCTGGGTTCGATCCTCAACACCACAAAAAATGAAAATAAAAATTTTTTAAAAACCCATAGGTTGGTGAAGGCCTCAAGAAATCACCTAGTCTAACCACCAGACTCCAAATAGGTTCATCCTTCAGTCATCTCAGAGAGATAAAACTTAAAATTGTATGCCAGCACAGGCTCTGGACACTGGGTCTGGCAATACTTATCACCACTCTGATGAAAGGGTTGAAAATAATTATGGTTTTTCTTTTTGTGTGTGTGTGTGTACTGAGAATTGAACCCACAGGTGTTTTACCATTGAGCCATATTCCTTTTTTTATTTTTATATCGAGGCAGGTTCTTGCTAAGTTGCCTAGGGCGTCTCTAAGTTGCTGAGGCTGGCCTCCAATTTGCAATCCCAAATTGCCAGGATCACAAGTGCACTACCACACCTAGTTTAATTCTGGTTTTTCTAAAGGGATTGCACAACAAGAAACAAAGCCCAAGCAATTAGGAAAACCTTGGATGGCTTTAAGATGTTCAGATTTACGATCTGCCTAAATTCCAACTCTTACTGTTTAGGTTCACCGTTTGCCTTCGTCCATAAAGTACATCAAGTCAAGTCCCATCCACAAAGGTTGCTGGAGAAGTTAGTAACTCACAGCACTCAGTCAGGGGCTGAAGGGAGTTATCCAAACAGAAGACAGATCCCCAGTGGGAAACTAAGCCTCTTAGAAATCATGTCAAAGGAGATTATTTAGAAGCAAGGAAACACCATCACTCTGTATAACTAAGTGAAAATAGTAATGTACTGATGAATTGTTTTTGCAATATAAAATCACAGAAAGAGATTGAAATCTTGAAGTTAAAGATTTAAATACAAAAATCAAGATGTGCGAGATGTATTACAATATGTACAGCATTCTCCAATTTGTGTTTTGAGAAACAGAGTGTTTAAGTGATCAGAAAACCATATCACAGGCCATATTATAGCGAGCATTACGCACTTGCTATATTAAGAAATGGCAATATGGTAAGAAGGAGACCCAAAGTAGGGAAGCTGGTTTGTGGTGTAACAGGAGGGGAGAGAAACATTGAGGATAATCTTCCAAGATGCACATCATCCTGCCCTTCTCTTCGATTTGCAAATCTCCTCCCAGCAGCTTCGTCGGCTCAGTGGCACATTGACAAATGCTGGTAATGGGACTCTTTCAGAGCAATAGTACTCTGAGGAAATCCAGCCAGCTTTTAGTGTGGTTCCATTACGGGATTACACGGCGCCGCAGAGTCCAATACCAAGAAGAGCGGATGGGAAATGTGACCCAGGCAAAATGACAAAGGAGACCGTTCGGAGTCTGTGGCAGCAGATAACATTTTCTCCTTCCAAAGAACCACAAAACTTTTTTAAAAGCCAATGGACTAAAGATCTCTCCCTGGGATCAACGGAATGGAAGAAAGAAAATGAAAAGCAGGTGAATGGCCCCAGAAAAGGCAGACCCCTGAAAAACACCAACACGGAAGAGTTCATGATGCGCCACTCTTGGAGACAGGAGAGATGAGAAATCCGGAAAATACGCATTTAGGGAGGGTAGGCTGCGCAAAGGATTCTTTTCCCAGGACAGTGAGAGAGGTGCATCTTTAAACGCGGGCAATTGTGCAGATGACAGAAAGAAGAAAGCCTAAGTCCCATTCCCACCGTTAGGGGGCCACCGGGGGGCTGCGCGATCCGCAGCGTCTGCGGCCTGGGCGAGCCGCCGCGCCGCTCAGAGCGTGCTAGCTCAGCTCTGAAAACCACCCTCAGAAAGCTCTGAAACTCATCAAGAAGTTAAACATTTACTAACAGCGAGCTTCGCAGTGGCAGGAGGAAAGTCGAGCCGGGAGGAAGGTCCCGCCGGGAGGCCCCGCCACCGCGCAGTCAGCGAGTTTCTGGCCCGCCCATTGCGCCGCGTTGGACCCGGAGCGCAAGGGTCGGGCGCAGGGCGGGGCGGGGGCCTGGTGGGACTCGGGTCTGCGCGTAGGGGCAAGCGCTGCCGGCGACCCTTGTCCTTGGGAAAAACCCATGGAGCAAGTCCTGAACGACAGGGGGGCCCTTGACCCCTTCATGACGTCGGTACCCAGCTGAGATACTTGGGCAACAGGTAAAATTAAACAGTCCCGGGTTGTTCCGCCCCCAGGGGCCAAGGTCTACACTCCAACGTCCACAGGCACCAAGGGCCTCGCTGTGGGTTGCGGAGTTCGGCACCTTCCCCCTTGTCCTACAGTCAGCAGATAGGACCGGTCATTGAGTCTGTCTCTGAGTCACAGGGGCTACTTTGGGAGGGTTAGAGTAGAGAGAGAAGTTTCTCCTCGTGCTGCTGAGCTTGGACCACGCGTTCCTCTGCAGTGCAGGGCAGGCGTTCCATTCAGCAAGCGTCACATCCTCGGGAACTTTACCAAAACCTGGACACAGAATCCTCAGATGGTCAAGAGCAGGAAACAAAGAGGAAAGTGGCCTTTCCTATCTTGGTCCAATTCACCTTCTCATGAGTAGCCATTACTGGTCCCTTTTCTTAGAACTCCATGAATGAAGACATGCATAAACATTTCAAGGGACCAAAACTTTCAAGAGGAAAGGAAATGATATTTTTAAATAGCCAACCCCTTAACATCCTCTGGTGACCTTAGAATGGGCAGTACACATCTTAAACTTCTTAGGCCTGCACGAAATTCTACTGTCCTACTTTCTCATGCAGATACTCTGTGAGGAAATAAAGATGGCGTGGTTAGGAGCTTCAGAGTCAAAAAGGTGTGCATTCAGATGCTAGCCTTGTCACTCACAAGCTGTGTGACCCTGGACAAGAGGCTTCATCACATGGGAGATGGAAATGGCATCTACCTTTCCGAAACATTCGATGCTGTACGGCATGTGAGATATGGCGCTCAACACAAGGATGATGGCATTGAAATATTTCAATAAATAGCAGCTATTATTATTATTACTTATTTTTTAAACAAGAATTCTGAAATAAGTTTTCTCCCTGCATGGTAACTTTGAACCTATGTTCAAAGCGCCAACATGGACCACTTTCTGGGCCCAAAGTGCCACATGAGTGAACACAAGCCATCCCATGGTAAAGTTAGAAACTAGCCAGCATTAGAAATGTTGAATACAAATATGAAGAAGAAAAATAAAGATTTTCCTCTCTCCAGTAACACTTGCAGAGTCCAGTTTGTTTGCTCTTCCAACAAGTACCTCTTTCAAATTGAATGGAACCCGAGCATTTTTCTTGATGTCTCCTGTTTGGCGGTATGGCAGTGTTTCCAGTCTAATATCCTGCAGATCAGGAAGCTCAGATAATGATGTAATATAAATGCCAAAATAAGAGCATGTTGTGAAAAGCATCTGTTTCAGATTACGTGCATTAGCATTCAGTGAGAGTGGGCCAGGGGAAATGCTCTTCACAGAACTCCTTCTGAAATCATCGTTTATTGTACACTTGGGCCTCCAACTTAGGAGGGTGCGATGTGCCCAGTCAGGGTTTAACAGCAGAAAATAGAAGCACCCTAGGTATTTTAAGCAGAAAGGGATTTAATCCTGTAAATTACATGATTACAAAATCAAAAGAAGTGTGAGAGGAGCAAATGCACTGAAAGCTGCCATCTTGCTGTGGTCACAAAGGTGGGAGATCAAGAAGCTGGCCCAGAACGGCCCCTGCAGGAGCACTGTCCTGCCAGTCAGGGCTCAGAAAACCTCAGCTGCCTTAGCAGCTCAGAACCACATCTCACAAGCTGGGTCTGTGCCAGAACAAAGTGAGGGCTTCCTTCTGTGATTCCTGACCCTGTGGTCCATCTCCATGGCCAAGGCTGCTCACTTCCACCCTCGAAAAGCCCGGAACCCAAACAGCATCCACAATTTCAACTAGCATAGGAGAATCTGGGAAAGGATATTTCTGCTTGTGAAGGAGGTGAGGGGGCCAAGGAGGTTCAGGAGGTCAGGAGGTGCAGGAGGTGCAGGAGGTGCAGGAGGAGCAGGAAGTGAAGTGTGGGGGCGTGCCACAAGATGGCGCCGAGCAGTCAGCTCAGTACTGACCACGCTGCCCTGAGGAGCCACCTCCCTGCACTCTTATTGGCTGATTCCTGCTCCCAGACTGCTTTGGCCAGGGACCCTACTGTTCCCAAATGGACAAGCCTATCCTGACCCTTTAGCTTGGAAACCAGATACCACTGTTCCCTCCTCCTA
>CM053412.1:64152361-64310421 GCA_028644305.1 Xerus rutilus | reverse complement strand
GGGTCCCCCCGGTTCATGGCGAATTGACCGGGCGGCCTTCCCCTCTCAGTTCGACCCCCACCGGAGACACACAGCGTGCTTCTCCCTCGCTCGCTGGCCGAGAGAGAGAGAGCGTGGCTCAGCTGTGTTCGTCTCCCCCCCGACAGTGAAGGAGGTGCAGGGGTTTCAGGAGGTGCATTAGGTGCAAGAGGTGCAGGAGGTGAAGGAAGTGCAAGAGGTGAAAGAGGTGCAGGAGGTGAAGCAGGTGCAGGAGGTGAAGGAGCAGCAGGAGGTGAAGGAGGTGAAGGAGGAGCAGGAGGTGCAGGAGGAGAAGGAGCAGCAGGAGATGCAGGAGATGCAGAAGGAGCAGGAGGTGCAAGAGGAGCAGGAGGTGCAGGAGGAGCAGGAGGTACAGGAGATGCAGGAGGTGCATTAGGTGCAGGAAATGCAGGAGGTGAAGAAGGTGCAGGGGGTGCAGGAGATGCAGGAGGAGCGGGAGGTGCAGGAGGTGCAGGAGGTGCAGGAGATGCAGGAGGTGCAGGAGGTGCAGGAAATGCAGGAGGTGCAGGAGGTGCAGGGGGTGCAGGAGGTGCAGGAGGTGCAGGGGGTGCAGGAGGAGCAGGAGATGCAGGAGGAGCGGGAGGTGCAGGAAATGCAGGAGGAGCGGGAGATGCAGGAGGAGCGGGAGGTGCAGGAAATGCAGGAGGTGCAGGAGGAGCAGGGGGTGCAGGAGGAGCGGGAGGTGCAGGAGGTGCAGGAAATGCAGGAGGTGCAGGGGGTGAAGGAGCACACTGGAAGGAGCTGAGGGTGGAGGCTGAGTACGGTCCATCATGACCCCAAGTGCAGTGAGGGAAGCAATGGGTTTAAAGCTGAAGAGCTACTTCCGACCCCCAAGCTGCCACTTGCTTGTGGCTGCATGACTGTGGTCAGCACTCTTCAGTGTCTCCTGTGACACAAGGATGCTGGGCTATGTCCTCTCCAAGGAGTTTGCTGAAACAGAAATGTGTTCCTGTAAACAGCAAGATGAGGGAGCGTCTCCCCAGCATCCCCTGGCCCTCACCTCCCAGGTGTATCACCTTCTGTCTCTGTGGTCATGGTCCTTTCTCAGGTAATTCCACCTACATGGCACTGGGTTGTGGCTCTTCTCAACTTGGAGGGTCTCCTTCCACCCACCCCAACCTGGCCCCCTTGGAACTTCAGAACACACTGGAATGGGCTGCATTCGAAGTGAGAGCAGGGCAGGGAAGGTTGGTAGATCTGAAATTCTCTGTTTCCCCATCAAAACTTCTAACAAAGCAGGTGTGGTGGTGCATTCCTGTAATCCCAAAGACCTGGGAGGCTGAAGCAGGAGGGTGGCAAGTTCACGACCAGCCTGGGCGACTTAGCAAGACTCTGTATCAAAATAAAAAGGACTGGGGATGTAGCTCAACGATAAAGCACCCCTGGGTTCAATCTCCAGTACCAAAAAAATTTCTAAAAGAGCACAGCCAGTGGAGTCACTTTTGTAAGCATGAATGAACTGGAAAACCTGTCTTCTGGCTGGTGCATGGGGCACATCCACACCCTAAGAAAGTCTTTCTTCCTGAGAAATCTTTGAGCAGTGCTTCTTGAACTACAGTGTACACATGGGTCCCTGGGGATCTTGTTGAAATGTAGGCCCAAGGTCAGTGGGCTTGAGATTCCGTGTGGCTGACACTCAGGTGCTGCTGCTCCCACCTCTTGGACCATCCTTAGGGTAGCAAGGTCTAGGCTCGTTCACACCTCAGTCCTGCCCTGGCTTCACCCTAAATGGCTTGATAAAGCTCAATGGCTATGGTAGAGCATCCTAAGCTGAGGATTTCCTGCAACAAGGGAATCAGAGATCTACTTCTTGTTTGGTTTGGTAAACATTAAGTGCCAATCCTGGCAAGCACAGTGTGCGCTCAGAGGCACAGACTCCTAACAGCTGCTCCCACCTCTTGGACTCATGCACACCAGCCCCGCTTCCTGGCCCACTCCTTCGGAAACAGGCTCTCTGGATGTGGGTTTGTCTCCTCATGTGTAAAACAGGGATACAACTATCCATCCATAGCATTGTTCAGAGGAAAGAAGATTCCGCAGGTGTCCCACCCAAGCTGGGGCCCGTTACTTGCTTCCTCGTCCATTATCACAACCACCACTGCCTCCACTCTGCTCCACCTGGACGCCTTCCGTCAAGGGCCGCAGGAGGTGCTGTTCACAGGCTTGCCTTGTCTCCATGGCGGGAAGCTGCCGTCCACCCTCAAAGAGGGTGTCTTCATTCAATGGAATGAAGACAGGCAGAATTTTAAAAGCTTGCTAGTTTCTATGCTTAAATGATACCTGTTCGTTAGTAGAACTGCTTGGCCTAAGTGACCATAAAATAAACAAAGTAGGTGACCAAAAAATATGAAGAAATTGAGCAAGTAATCCAAAAAGTGGTCGTGGAAGTTTTATATATAATAACAAAGAAGTTGCAAACAGCCCAAGGGTCTGACATTCTAGATCCGGGGAATTAAAGCAGGCATGTCTCTGCATGGAATATCTTGGAGCCTTTAAATGCTTTGTTTAGATTTTTAGTGGCATGCAGAATACTTATGGTATGATGTTTAGAGTTTAAAAACAAAAAAAATCAGGCTACAAATTGGTATGTAGGGAGCTGATATATGCAGAGCACACAACCCAGGAAGGGGACACGCCACAGCGGAAACGGGCTGCACCCAGGGGCTGCCTTCTGTGCCTTTGACTCCTGCAGAGTCAAAAATACATTTCAAGCACAGGTTAGCACCAGGCTTGCTTTGCAAGTGCTAGCTGTTGTTAATGTCATCATTATTACTCACATCATAAAAGAAAGGAGAGTAGAAACCCAGGAAAAGATCAAAAATCAGAGGAAAGCGCTCGTAGATGTATTAGGATGAGACTTGTTTGAAATAAACATTTCATTTTGGGGCTGGGGTTGTGGCTCAGTGGTAAAGCACTTACCTCACATGTGTGGGGCATTGGGTTCAGTCTTCAGCACCACATAAAATAAATAAAGGTATTCATCTACAACTAAAAAAATATTTTTTTAAAAAAATTTATTTTGAGGGGCTGGGGCTGTAGCTCAGTAGTAGAGCGCTTGCCTAGCTTGTGTGAGGCACTGGCTTCGATCCTCAGCACCACATATAAATAATAAGTGAATAAAATAAAGATTCATCAAGAACTAAAAAAAAAAAGCATTTAAAAATATTTTTAAAAAATTTATTTTGAACTCCTTTCGGATTTACAGAAAGTGACAAAGACAGATCAGCAGGACCCCGTGTGCGCCCTCACTCAGTTCCCCTGCAGCTGGTATCCCCACAGCACACGTGTCAAAGCCACCAGAGTGGCACTGGTGTGTTCCCATCAACCCCAGACTTTGTTTGAATTTACCAGTTTTTTCATTTGTGTACTTTTTCTGTTCTGGGAGGATGAGATTTTTTTAATATAGTTGAATGTCTCATTTTTTAAAAAACATTTCCATTGCGAAACAGACATAAAAGTTCATAAAACCAAAATGAGCAGTTTAAAGGAAAATATTAAGTTTGACAAATCGACTCTCATAGTTCCTTAGCATCCTTTCCCCACTCCCCCTGCCCTCAGGTCATTGTCACCTTGACACTTAGGCATCACATTCTTGCTTTGCTTTGTAGTATTTCTACCCAGCTCCTAATGTCCCGAGGGCACGGCTCCACCTGCCCTCGCCCTGGGAGCGTGTGGATTCACGCTGGGTGCCTTCATTACTGCATCTCTGTGTGGCTCATCCTCATTGCCACACGGGTTTCAGCTGATGTTCCTGAGGCTGCCTCCCATTCACGGCCCTCCTCTGACTAAATACACCTCTGCCTCTGTGCCCCAGGGGGGCAGGATGAAAGTGGAAGACCAGGCTGAATCACTGTAATTATTAGTTCAAAAAGTAAGACCCACAATGATTTCAAAGCTTTAATCAAGAGATAATAATATGCTTTCCCAGTGTCCACTGCAATAGCATGTTAGACTAGATAATCCTTTGTTGTGGAGCAATTCCTGCACATAGTAGGATGCTTAGCAGTACCCCCTGGACTCTACCTGCTAGAAAACCAAGAGCATCCATGGTCCCTTGGCTATAATGGCCAAAAAATATCTTCAGACATGCCAAATCCCTTGGGGGGCAAAATTGCCACAGTGGGATTTAGAAGGAGTACAGAACCAATCTGAACTATTTCAATACATGAAAACCCTCAAGATGGGACATTGAGTCCTAAAGGAACATAAAGCAGGAAATATTGGACAGTACCTGTAAGGAGAGCTCCTGTGTCAGCTTCCCATTACTGTAACAAAGTACATGAAATAATCAGCTTAAAATGAGGAAAGGTTTATTTTAGCTCACAGTTTTGGAGGTTTCAGACCATGGTTGGTTGGCCCCAAGCCTTTTGGGCCTGTAGTGAGGCAGCACCTCGTGGTATGAGTGTGTTCACCTCATAGCCAGGAAAAGAGAGGAAGAGACCAAGGTTCCCCAGTCTCCTTCAAGGGTGCACCCCTAATTACCAATGACCTCTCGTGAGGCCCCACCTCCTAAGGCTCCACCACCTCCCAATGGCACCATGGGCTGGGGCCAGTCCTTTAACACACAGACCTTTGGAGGACATTCCAGATCCAAATCCTACCCCAGCCCAGAGCCAAACCCTGGAGTTCAGGGTCAAATGACAGAAGCCTGGTGTTGGTTGGGGATCCCAAACGGAACAAATACATGATCCTCGTGCCAAGGGAGAGCCCAGGGGTTCCCTTGTTCCCAGAGGCTGGGACAGTCACACTATGTTTACACATACGGATCCAAGACAGCCTCAGCAGAGACCCTCCCAGCCAGAGACAGCTGGGAGCTCCCACATGGCTGGCGAGCCTCTCAGGGCATCAAGAACAGGAGATTCAGAGAGGCCTAGCAGCTGGGCCAGGGAGGACCCGCAGGGACCTGCGTGTACCGGTGGCTGCAGAGAGACAAGAGCAAGAAAGCATGACGGTGGCCCAAGGACCAGGCACCACCCTCCCTCCCTGGCCCTGGAAAACTAGCCACAGGTCTAGGAAAAGCAGGGCAGAGCCCAGGGGAGCCATGATTGTGATTCTGGGGCTTGGCAGGATGACCGCTTAAGATTTAAAAATAAAGAAACACCAGGACAATTGCCAAGAAAAAGAAATAAAAGGTATCTGGACTGGTAAGGAAGAAATGAAATTATCTGTATTTTCAAATGACATGATTCTGTATATAGAAAATCCCAAGGAACATACAGATTATAAGTACCCATTGTAACCCATGAACGAGTTCAGCAAGTTTGTAGGAGGCAGGATCCACATAAAACAATTCTTTTTTTTTTTTTGGTACCAGGGATTGAACTCAGGAGCACTTGACCACTGAGCCACATCCCCAGCCCTATTTTGTGTTTTATTTAGAGACAGGGTCTCACTGAGTTGCTTAACGCCTCACTGTGGTTGAGACTGGCTTTGAACTCACAATTCTCCTGTCTCAGCCTCCCAAAGTGCTGAGATTACAGGTGTGCACAATCGAGCCCAGCTTCAATTTGTTTTTAATAGTAAAATGTGTTCATGCAGAAAACAGCACAGCAGAAGAATATCTAAGAACACGAAGTGTTATAAGTTTCAGTCATACTTATTTTTCATGTGTGGCTTAGTATTTACATTTTTTCTTCCTGCTACTTTTAATTTATTTGTTCTTTTTTGATATACATGACAGTAGAGTGTATTTTTGACATATTATACACACATGGAGTACAACTTATTCTAATTAGGATTCCATTATTATGTACAAAAACCAATTCTATTCTAAATACCAGTAATGAAGAACCCAAAACTGGACTATGATCCCATTTAAAATGTCCAAAATAGGCAAATTCTTATGGACAGAAGTAGCTTAATAGTTTCCAGGGCCAAAGACAGAAAGAAAGGAGTAACTCCTCATGGATATAGAATTTTTCCTTGGGGAGATGAAAATGTTCAAGAATTAGTGATGATAGTTGCACAATTTTGTGACTGCACTAAAAACTGCTGACTATATATTTTATTTGTTTTTGTTTGTTTTTATTTGTTTTGAGATGGACGTCTCACGCTGTTACCTGGGCTGGCCTCAAACTCACAATCCTCCTGTCTCATGCTCCCAAGTAGCTGGGATTACAGGGGTGCACCACCGCTTGACTGTACACTTTAACGGGTAAATTTTATTGTATACAAGTGACATTTCAATCATCTTTTTTCTCAAAGTAAGCATTAATATTAATTTTCTCACCCTCAGCACCACACAAAAATAAACAAAATAATATTCATTTTCTCACTAATATTCAGTCAGATGAGTAAATAAGCCACAAAAACAAAAGAGACATAAAGAAATACATCATACTTCTTACAAACTTGAATTTATAGTCTCAATACCAGGCTGGCTAACTCTACATTGGGTACCTATTTCAAGTCTATTTTTATTTTTGAAGTTGCTCTCACAGTGGGCTTAGCAGCCCTGCCCACCCTCACGGTTCAGGTGCTAACCATTCTCTCTCCCACCTCCATCTCTGGGGTTCCCTTGACTCTGCCAAAAGCACATTGGGCAATGACCTGTGCCTTGTCCCCTAATTCTGAACTGCGTGTATCATGGTATTTTTATATTAAGACAGACTCTTTTTAGCCTTTTTATGACAAAAAACAACTGTTCTACTCATCTGTCTGCCAGCGACTCCTAAGTCTGTATGTTCACTCCGACCATGGAGTTGAACTCGTATGTCTGTAACTGCGGCCTTCAGTGAGGGCCTCTCCCACCACTTCCCATGCAGACACACTTTCTAGACTTTATAAAGCCAAATCACCATCACAACCTCTCTGTGGCCTCTATTTCCATCACTAGCAACAACGTGTATTTTCCCAGCTTCTCATAATTGAGGATGCATGTTCACGCCATCGCATTTCACTTTGTGAGAGCTTCGTGGCACTGCTGTTATTTCTATTTCCATTGTACAGATGAGGAAACCGAGCCTCCTAGAGGTGAAGTAATACAGTCAGGATGTGGCAGATCCAGGACTGAACCCAGGCCTAACAGATGAACATGGGACCACGCTTGTCCTCATCACCTAGACCTGAAACCACTAGGGAAATACTGACTCCTCCCTCTCTTCTATTTTCACATAGACCAACCAGTCACGGAGGCTGTGAGGCTGAGGACTGAGCTGATAAAGGGTGAACACTGATAGGGTCTTCCATTAATTCTTCTTTGGTCATCTCACCAGCTGGCACTTCCCATTTCTATAGCCATTCTATAGATGAGTCTCCGGCCTTAGTGGCACCTGGAGGGCCTGTTAGCCCGACTTCTGCAGTGTTTCAGTAGGTCTGGGATGAGACTTGAGAATTTTCATTTCTAGAAAGTTCCCAGGCGACCCTGCTGCTGCTGGTCCTGGGGCCACACTTTGAAGACTACCAGTCTTTGCTCTTGCCCTCATGCCTGGCCCTGCATGCTATGCTGCAGTCTATCCTGTTCTGTACTGTGGCATGGCCGTCCTGGCTTCCTCCCCAGCCAGGCTGTGGGTCTGAGGACTGAGTCTTCCTTTCTCTTTGTATTCTTCCTGCCAAGCAGGTAGGGCACCTCACAGTTTGCCTGAAACTTCTTCCTGAGTTCAAGTCCTTACCCTGCCAGTAAGGAACACTCTGACCTTGGGCAAGTTACTCAAGGTATGTGTGATCAAACATCATGGCTCTGCACAGGATGTGTGTTCGGATAATGGCGGAATTAGCAGGATCTGAGGGTGGAGCTTTCAGGTGCCCTGAAATCAAAAGGTCACATTGAACACCTGTGCAGGAGCAAGTGAGGAGTCAGTGGGTTCAATGAAAGCAGACTTCAAGTCCCTGAAAAGTAACTGAGGCATCCGTTATCGTGATGACCCTTCATCAGGAGTGTCGTGTACAGCAAAGCTAGAGGGAGACTAATGCTCCATCGCTGGAGCGTGTGGCCTCCCAAATCAGCAATTTTTAAAATCAACTAAAAACAAGTAACCAGAAGTAAATTAAGCTAAAGGGTTTATACAGGTTTTCTCCCCATTCTGCTCTCAGCTCCTTTCAAAATCCGCCTCTGGTCTCCATATCCTTTGCTTTGTCCACTCATGCCTCCTTTTTCTTTCTTTCTTTTTTTAAAAAATATTTTTTAGTCATAGGCACACACAATAACTTTATTTTATTCATTAATTTGTGTGTAGTGCTGAGGATCCAACCCAGTGCCTCACCCATGCTAGGCGAACGCTCCACCACTAAGCCACAACCCCAGCCCCCTTTTCTCTCTTTCTTAAACTTGTAGACCTTGGCCATCTTTATCGCTCATTCACCAGAACCACAAACTTCCACATAACAGGCTTTTCACTGAAGTATTAGTTAATTCTGTCACATATTTTCAACCAAATTGTAAGGTCACTGAGCACAGGAAGCTCATACAACACTTGCGTATTAACCATCTCAAATCTCAAGGAATATTTGTGAGCAAAAGACTGTATGCTTAAGAGATTCACAAGAGAATTAAGGTATTCAGTTGCCATAAAGGAGTAACAAGCGATGTGAGAATATTTTTAAATGCCTTAGCTTGAGAGTTTAGTTTGGCTATGTTAGCGTTGGATATGTTTTCAGCATGGTTTGGGGTGTTTTTTTTCTTCAGCATGAATTTCTTGGCTGAAAGGCAAGTGGAGTTGCCACTGTGTCATGAAACATGTAACTGTGCCATTCAAAATATGAGAACTCCTTGGAGGGCGAGTTGAGAATCTTAGATCTGTGATTTTCTTACCTCCCAGATTTAAAGGAATGACTTGCTCCCCTGAGACAACAGATGGAGATGTGAACTGTTGCTCTTGGTCTACACACTTGCGCCACCACCCACCCCAAGGTAGAAACAAGTTGGAATACATCTCTGGTTCCTGGGAGAGTGTAGTAATAGATATTTTCCTGAGGAGGCCATGATAAGGTATTATATTTGGCCATTTCAGAGCTGGTCTTTTCCATCCAATGTTATTTAAGATTTACTCATTATTATTGCTGCAGAATCATTTTTGGATCCTCTTTTTTCTATCCACCCTCACGAATATGGTTGAAATAACTGCTTGTAACTCTTGGACAAGGTTCCAAGTCCAGCATCACATGCAGTGTCCCCACTGTTCCTTCGTGGTAGGTCACGAGTCCCTCCTTCTTCATAGGTAAATAGGAACTCTCTGGCCAATCACAGAGCCCTTAGTACACCTATCATCTTTTACTTTAGCAATCATTCACTTGAGTACCTGCAATTGGTATGGTTTTAAATTCATCATCCTGTTTAATCCTCAAAACACCCCATAAGGGAGGTCATACCTAATGCTCATTTGGCAGAGGACAGAAATGAGACTTGGAAGCCACCAGAGGTGAGGAGCACTTGGCACTCTAGGTGTGCAGATGGACCATTGGGACACAGGAGACAGGAAGGACAAGAAGGAGGTATTCGCTCCTTGCCTGGAGTCACAGTCCCCTTGTGGAGGGGATGTCCAACTGCACACAGCTGATTCCCTAGGTGGCTCTTGGGCGGTACAGGAGTGCACTGTGTCACACAGATCTGCTGCTCTTCTTGCCTCACAGTTTTCCCTTTCCCCCTCACTGTCCTTGGTTTTCACCTCCCAAATAAAAATCAGTGCTTAAACCCTCCACTCAGGATCTGCTTTCTGAACACTTAAGACAGTTATTTTAGGGCTGTGGCTGTAGCTCAGTGGCAGAGCACTTGCCTAGCATGTATGAGGCACTGGGTTTGATCCTCAGCACCACATAAAAATAAACAGATAAAATAAAGGTATTCTGTCCATTTACAACTATAAAAAAATTTTAAGACAGTATTTTGTTTTACTAACTTACAAATTTTGGTTATTGTGTAAAAATGGTTCACAGAGGCATGAAGAAAAATATGAGCTTATGCTCATATTGTGTTTATTTAACACAAACTGTAATTTAGAAAAATGTCCAAACGTAGCCGGGCGCGGTGGCTCACGCCTGTAATCCCAGCACTTTGGGAGGCTGAGACAGGAGAATCGAGAGTTCAAAGCCAGCCTCAGCAACGGCGAGGTGCTAAGCAACTCAGTGAGACCCTGTCTCTACATAAAACACAAAATAGGGCTGGGGATGTGGCTCAGTGGTCGAGTGCCCCTGAGTTCAATCCCCAGTACCAAAAAAAAAAAAAAAAGAAAAATGTCCAAACGTAAGCAGTGATAGAAATTTTTTGTGAATACAGAATGTGGGTCTGTGTGGGTCAAACAAGTGATTATTTCACATAAGAAACAAGAAGAAAAGTTGAGTTGGGTACAGATCTCAGCGTCTTGTCTTCTGTGAAACTTTGTCAAACTTTTGCTTTATTTCTAGCCCCCTCCCCGAAAAAAATCCAAACCCTCAACAACAATTGAACTTTTCTCAGATAAGCACAAAAGAATGCTTTGTACTGTGCAATTTGGTTGCCAAGACCACAGAGCCATCCTTCAAACTCCCACACTTTATACTAAAAACAGGTAGTTTGTTTTGCTCCCATGAATCTCATAAAACCACTCCCAGATTTACAAACGTTATGCCTGGAGAAAAGGCAGAAAAGTTTATTCACAAAATTTCTTTACAAAATATCTCTGTAGACATTACATAAAATCCAGTGGCTCTGAACGTGGCCAAGCCTTTGTTATCACACTTGTACAAGCAGACGTTGTATTTTATGGGTGGATAAAATGGCCTGGGTCCGAAGTACGAGTTGACTTTGGGGCCATGTGTAAGTTATGCCTGGCCAGGTGACGTGGAACAGAGTTTTTTCAAGTCTGATGCAGTTGGTGATTCTCTTCCTGCTGCAGCTCAGCCACGTAGAACAAGTGTTCCCAGGTCATTGCAGCAAGGGAAGAGGTGGAGGAGGAATTGTAGCTCTTAAACACCTTAGCCTGGAAGGACACTCAGAAGCGCCAGCAGGAAGCAATGTGAGGACAATGTCACATCGTCTCTGCCATGTGTCTTAGTGTTATCTTAGCTTTTCATCACTATGACCAGACCTACAGGAGGAAATGTTCACTGGGGCTCACAGTTTCAGAAGTTCAGTCCACAGTTAGCCAACTCCATAACTCTGGGCCCAAGGTGAGAACATCGTAGTGGATGGACGGATACAGCAGGAAAAAGCTGCTCAGCTCATGAGCCAGAAAGCAAAGGAGTCGAGGAGCACACGCATGTGAGGAGCAAGGGACAAGATATAATCCCCAAGGGCATGCCATCGGTGACCTATTTCCTTCAGCCATTCCCTACCTGCCTACAGTGACCACACAGTAACTGAGTTGGAATCAAATTATTAATTCATCGAATGGACAAATCCACTGAGAAGCTTATAGCTCTCTTAATCTAATCATTTCATCTCTGAACATTCCCACATTGCCTAACACATGAGCTTTTCCAGGGAGACCTCCTATCCAATCCCTAACACTACGGTACTTGTATGAGGGAGATGCGTTAATGGCTTTGTCATTGCTGACTGTCAAAAAGAACCCACATATGGGACAATGATCTGTGCATGTTTGCTGAAACAGCAGGAAAGCTGGGTACAGTGCGCAGGTCTGTAGTTTCAGGTGTTCGGGAGGCTGAGGCAGGAGGCTTGCTTGAGCCCAAGAGTTGGGGACCAGCTGGAGCAACATAGCGAGACCTCCATCTCAAAAGGAAAAAAAAAAAAAGCAGCCAAGGAGATAAGATGGGTGCCAGATGGACGCTCACGAGATGTGTGCTCTGTTGCAGCACAAGGGGGCCCTGCCAAGCAAATCAAAGCAGCTCCATCTGAACATCCATCCTTGCCAGGCATTGTCCTTACCAAGCAGCCGATTGTCAAGAGCTTGTTCCCAGTATTGAAGAAAATTGCATGCGACCCCAATGAATGTCCTTCTCTTCAATGTGCTGTAACAAGAAACAAATACAAGACTTTCCAAAATGAATTAAATGAGCTGCCCGAGTAGAGGGCTCGCATGAAGTGAAGAGTGATCATTTCAGTAAAGACCTTCGTGGGGACTGCAGGAGGTTTGTTCAGGTGGCACCTCACAGGGAAACTTTCAGTACCTTGAAAGACCTACAATCACTTTGGGCCCAAACCGTAAGAATTCTTAGCAGGGACAGTGGCTCCCCACCTCCCTTAAGATGGCCAAGCTGTCCTGGGAAGAGCTCAAGCCCCGAGAGCGGCATCCTTCCCAGCCCTAAGTGATTTCCTTCGTGCGTTGGTGAAATAGATCAACAGCATGTTGTTGGGCATATTTACAAAGTCATGCCAAACGTTGCAACAGAGCATGAAGAAATTGTTTCCAGGGCTGTATGCAGCCCAGGAATAGATCAGGCCCCTGTACTTTCTCCACTGCCTCCTAAAATGGACTGTTCCCTCACTCAGCTTTTGAACAAAAGCCATCAACATCACAACCGACCAGATGCTGAGAGGGATCCTGAGGAGAAATGTCCCCAGAGTTATATCCAAAGTCACCAAATACATGTCGTGCCCAATGCCCTGCACCCTTAAGGTGGACTGCTCTCACTAGAAGAAGATAAATGACTAACATCATCATGCAACACTCCAGCTGCTTTGTAGCCAGATATACACACCATGGTAAAATCTAATGAAAAAAATTATCCCTATCATTAGTATGAAATAGATGGTCCCAGATTTATGGTGGTTTGACTTACAATTTTTCCACTTCATTGTGGTTCTGTAGAAACCTGACTTATGATGTGTGTTCAGAGGAACCATATTTTTTATTTATAAAATTTTCAACTCACAACAGGCTCATTGGGACAGAACCCCATTGTAAGTTAGGAGCATTTTAACTAAGGTTGGTTAAAATATTAACACATACTTTTATTTAAAATTGTGAGAAATCTTTTATGTTTTCCTGCAATTACCTGAATGTGTACCATACACCATTAAGAGGTACATAAATAAAATAAATTTTTCTAGAAACATCCTTCCTTCTCCTTTGGAAGTCAGTAGAATTGTGAGGGTGCTGATCTCCTGGCTTCTATTAACTTCTGGGCCTACAGGAGATGCAGACAGCTTCTAGTCCTGGTACAGTCCTGGAGCCCCTCCTGGCCCTTCTATGGGCTTATGCTCCTCTTCACCTTGGTTTACAGGCGGGAGCCATCAGGGGCATTGTTAGGTCAATCAAAGAGCCTACATCATAAGGTCCAGATGGTGGATTTCCATCCAGATGCGAAGCAGTCATTAATTAAGAGTCTGGAAGACAGTAGCTACTATCAGACAAATGAAGAGGCCTCCACTCCATTGCCCACGTGCCCCGGAGGAGAAACATCTTACTGATGACTCCCTCTAATACCATAGCTTTTCTATGTTTTTCCAGCAACTCTCCATCAGAAACTTATTTTTAAAAAATCAGTGCACACATTACATCTACATTCATAAATAATTGAACAAGTTTCCCAAATCGTATTTCCCCTCCTTTGAAATGCACTGTAGTGTTTTCTCGTATTTTTCATTCTTCTCCATTCCTCGTCCTTTTTTAAGGGTGCTCAAATCAAGAATAGATCTGCAGATTCCAGGCATTCTGGACAGGATGAGGAAGAAATTTTTGTGGTGAGGAAAGAGTTGTGTATCTCGATTGTGGTAGTGGTGGTTATGAATCTGTGCTCGTGATGGAATTATACACACACATGAAAGTGTGCATATGGAGACCAGAGGAATCCAAGTAAAGTCTGTAGTCTGTAGTAGTGAAATGTTCATCTCAAATTCCTAATGTCGATAATATAGATACATAATGTGCTCCCACTGGGGAATCCTGGGTGATGGTACGTGGACCTTTCTGTACCATATTTGCAACTTCTCATTCATTTATAATTTTTTGAGGTTTCTAAAATGTTGCTTAAGACTGTTAAGCAAACATGATAAAGTCACAACCCATAGTTGTCCAGGGATGGACACTGGGCCAACAAGCAGTTCTGACTACATGAGCTGATTGTTCTGCATAGGTTGTATCCATAGACCAACACCTGAGACTGCTGAGACTCTATGACCTCAGCCTCTGTGAACCACTTGGCGAAGCTGGATTGAAACAGACTACATTCAGTGGACAGCCTTTGGGTTCATCGTGCTTGCGTGCTGCCCTTCAAATACCCCGTCCTATCCCACCGCCCATTTTCAAAAGGATGCAATTTCTCTTCATTCCGCCACTCAAGACACTAGAGCGAGTCTTCCCGGATCATGGTCTCTGAGTTACTAGGAACATTTGCCGAAACTGCAAGTTTCCTTAGATTCTTCGGAGGTGGAGTTTAGACATTTAAACAAGCTCCCCAGAAATTTTTAAACTTGGGAGCTTGGAAAAGCTTGCTAAATTCCGATGCATGAAAACGTGAGGTGTCAATTGCACTGGACGTGAACTTGAGTTGAAAAAATTCCTCTGATGTAAAAATACAATTTCAGGGAGGGACTGTCTTTCCAACTTATGGACTCCTTTAGCAATAACATTTTCAATGTTGACATAAGCCAAGTTTCCTGCCTTTTATAGCAAAAACATTGGTGACTCAGTTTCTCCATGCATGAGGACAAAAATTCCAGTAATCTCCCTAATTGGTAGCACTTCCGTAGATAATGGCTGTTTGTTCTCAGATGGAAGTAATTTCATTAACATAAATGGATGCATATTTTATAAACACAGGCACATGTGTTTCGTATTCCACTCATATTTATTTACACATTCTGTAAACACATGTGTACACAAAGCCACATGGACATTTTTAGGGGAGCACATGGATCACTGTGCACATGTAAATACCCCAGCTGTTGCCTCAGGGTGTTTTGTGGAGAATCAGGCACCACTCAGAGGCTTTCACTGACCACCTTATACTACCTTTCTCAAGAAAAAAAAATGTGCCCTGCAATGAGTAGGGCTCTAGAATTTTCCTTAACCTCCTTCCTCTCCTTAGAATGTCCTGCCCTCAAAAGGCTCTGGTTTGTTGGAAATATAAATTTTACCAGGGACTGAACCCAGGGGTATTTAACTACCGAGCCACATCCCCAGCCCTTTCTTAAATTTTATTTAGAGACAGGGTCTCACTGAGTTGCTTAGGGCCTCACTAGATTTCCCAGACTGGCCTTAAACTTGCAATCTTGCCTCGGCCTCTCGAGCCGACAGGATTACAGGCATGTGCCACTGTGCCCGGCAGTGTTCATGGTTTCTAATAAGTTAATATCATAGCCTTCTCAGATGACATGTCTCCAAGTCCCCAATACCCAAACTTAATGAAGGGCAGTGAAATCAGGTGGATGAGGTTGCTGCTTCTGCCAGGTGGGTCTGACAGCTCCCTCTGTTATGCTGGAGACCTTGGAGGCTCTTGAGGTCGAGTCAAAGTGAGCCTTGTCCTGGAAGTCAGACCTGCAGAGTGGGGAGTGGGTGGGAAAAGTAGAGACAAGTGGTCTGATATTTAAACTAGCGTATCTCTTTTGAGCCTCCCCTTGAGACTGACATAGACCCAAATGTCACCTCTTGTATCCAAGACCATCAGTTAGCTACAACCTAGTTTCTCCTGAGCTAAACAGGATTTTTTTAAGTATGTGCTCAATATACCATGAGAAGGAAAAGAATGTCAGGTAGCAATTATTCTCCCCACTGTTCTCTTTATTTAAATGGTCTGTTTTGATCCAGGGACTGTGTGATCCTTTTTTCTCTCTCTTTAAACATTTTTTTTCCTAAGAATAAAAGCAAAAATAATAGCTGGCTTCTGCTGGATTCCTTCCCCTGCACCAGGCACCCGCTAACTACTTACATGAATCTTTACAAAAGGCCCATGGAGGGCTGGGGCTGGGGCTCAGTGGTAGAGCGCTTGCTTCGCATGCGTGAGGCCCTGGGTTCGATCCTCAGCACCACATAAAAATAAATAAAATAAAGATATTGTGTCCATCTACAACTAAAAAAAAAATATTAAAAAAGAAAAAAAAAAGGTCCATGGGGCTGTGTTCTTGTCCTCACTTTAGATGAGAAGACAGACGCTCAGAGTCAATAGCCTGCTCAAGGCTAAACAGCCAATGAGTGACTAAGCCAAGATCTGCCTATCAGAGCCCAGGCACTGGATAGTGCTCCCCAAATGCTTCCCAGGACCTCAGAAGGGGGCCTTCTTTGGAAATAAGGTCATCACAAATGTAATTAGTTAAAGTGAGGTCACACAGGGTAGGGTGGGCCCTAATCCACTAGGACTAGTGTCCTTGAAGAGGAGGACTCACTGACACACAAGAGGAGGTCACCTACTGATAGAGGAAGCAGAGACTAGAGACCTCTGGGAAGGCCCAGAGCAGATGGGGGACAGGGGACAGACTCAACCCCAGGGACAACTCCATCTCTGCCTCCACAACTGCGGGCAATGAGTCTCCGTTGCTCTAGGCCTCTGAGGCTGTGGTTCTTTGTCATAAAACCCACAGGAAGCTTGCGTACCAGTGATCCCAAGCGACGTACTCTGCAGCCTGCCCACTGTGGAAACAGAATGGACAAGGTGCCCAGGATCCCGTGATCCAGAAGCAGCCCCCATGGTTGACGTCTGTCCAGGCTTCCTTTGCTTGCCTCCCGGGGCCGCCTCCGAGTGTTTTCTTCTCTTCGGTTCTTCCATCAGCTCCACTCTTCATGGGATGTGTTGTTAAGACAGTGAGAAGGCCTGCAAATCCCATCATTCTCTGTGCGATGCCCCCTCCCCACCTGGTCATCACTGTCCGTCAAATAGGTCCATCTGAGACCACAGACCCATCTTTGATTTGAAGCTTTGGCACTGAAGATGCAACAGCCGACGGAGGCGCGATTCCCACAAGAGGGCGCTGTGGGTCACACAACCACAGGCTGCGACTCGCACAACGCGCCGCCGGGGCTCCTGGGCCTCTGCAGATGGACCTGGAAACAGCAGCCAGAGGACAGTCCAAGGAGTGACCATGTTCCACCTTCACAAGGTCCCTTCTTGTTGTTAAAGAGGGAAACATCGTATTATAACCCTAAACTCTTCATTTGAAGGAGTTTACAGTTCAGACAGATTTTTGTTACAGATATTTCAACGTATCAACTCTAATCTCTATAAGCTGTCCCCTTCTGATCTCTGGATTTCAGACAGGCATTTCGGTTCCAGGTTATGTAGATTATGGATAAAACAAGGAAGGGATGGAATGGAGAGATCTCAGAAGTAGCAACAAAACAAAGCACCAGGATCTACTTCTTTAATGTGTACTGGCTGTGTGGTCCTGGGGTACTTACTCTCTCAGCCTCTGAACCCAAGTATCCTTGTTGGTTTTGTTTCATTTTCCTCATGAGTATAATATGTGCTGTGTTTATCCTGCATGGTTGTAGCACAGCTCAAGGGAGAAAATAACTATTAAAACTACAAAATAGGAGCCGGGCGCGGTGGCTCAAGCCTGTAATCCCAGCACTTAGGGAGGCTGAGACAGGAGAATCGCGAGTTTAATGTCAGCCTCAGCAACAGCGATGTGCTAAGCACCTCAGTGAGACCCTGTCTGTCCATAAAACACAAAATAAGGCTGGGACTGTAGCTCAGTGGCAAAGTGCTTGCCTTGCACATATGAGGCACTGAGTTAAATCCTTAGCACATAAAAATAAATAAATAAAAGTATTGTGTCCATCTACAACTAAAATATATATAGTATTTCTATGATTAGATATTTTCATGAATAGTTTAGCAGTAATTCTCAAACATTGTCTTGGATCAAAATTACCTGGAGGGCTTATTCAAAATAACCTGGGCCAGGCGCAATGACGCACTCCTGTAATCCCAGCACTTTGGGAGGCTGAGACAGGAGGATCGCGAGTTCAAAGCCAGCCTCAGCAATGGCAAGGCGCTAAGCAACTCAATGAGACCCTGTCTCTACATAAAACACCAAAAATGGGATGGAGGATGTGGCTCAGTGGTCGAGTACTCTTGAGTTCAATCCTTGGTACCAAAATAAATAAATAACCTGGATTCCTGGGCCAGACCAGAGTTTCTGGTTCAGTAAGTCTGGAATCGGAGCAGAGAACTTGCAGTCCTGTCACCTTCCCAGGTAAAGCTCGCGCAGAATCTCTCTTCAAAATACTATAAGTGGAGGTTGTGTGGGGGGTCCTCGCTGGTATAGCAGCCCTTTACTCATTCCATTTTTCCCTCCAGTTCCCAACACCTTCTAACATATTGGGGGCTTTTTTGTTGTTGTTGTTTAGTTTAGTTCTTGTGTACTAAGTCCATTTTCCATTGCTATAACAAAATACCTGAGACCAAGAAATTTATAAAGAATAGAGATTCATTTAGCTCATGACTCTAAGGCTGGGAAGTTCAAGAACATGGCTCAGCATCTGGTTAGGGCTTCTTGTTGGTGGAGTCTCCTCAGTATCCCACAGTGGTACAGGGCATCACATAGCAAGACACAGCGAGTCTGCCAGCTCAGGTTTCTCTTTGCATAAAGCCACTAACTGTATCACGTGTACCACACCCTCACAGCCTCACCTAATCCTGATCACCTCCTAAAGGCCCCACCTCCAAATACCATTCACACATAACTTTGAGGATTAAATTTCCAGTATAAGAAATTTGCAAGGGACACATTCAAACCATAGCCTCCCTATCTTTTTCTGCTCCCCCAAATATAAACACTGGGTGTTTCATTCATTCAATATGTTGCAAGAACACTGTCTGTCAAGGGCACACAGACATTTTGTTGAATAGATGGAGAATGCTGGTGGTGCTCTTGCTTCTTCCCAACTGCTTAAGATTTTGTGAAGTGAGACAATGCAACACCTTCCAGAATGGTGTGAGGGACATCAAATCATCTCAGCAAAATACACACGAACAAAAACAAACAATAAAATCCAGGTATTTGGGGAGGAGGCTCCAAATCCCTGACCATATCTACAACCCATCAAATCGCATAATTCCATCCAGGGTAAACAATGTCAAAGAACATGGAATTGTAGAACCCAAGAAGACAGTGCTAGAAGAGACCAAGGGCTGGTCTCGGTCCCAGCACTCGACACAGGAAACCGTCCCTCCAGGCTCCCATGCTTGGATGAAGATCGAATGGAGAGTGAGGGCCTGGGTCTTCTCTGCTAGGCTAGACTTGCTGCCTGGGTTTTCTTCTGGACCCCTGAGACTGAGAACCCCATGATGAGGACCTCCCATGAAGCAGGTGAGGATACCAAGCAGGTGAGGATGAGGATAACCAGCTCCTAAATTGCAGGGAAGCCTCACCGAGTTACCTTGTTGACCTCAAAATAGCATAACCTGTACTTCACACTAGGTTTGGGCTGGCACTTCGAGGGTGTAGTAGCTTCACTGCATTTGGGTTTTGAGATGTTGCTGCAGCTGCATCCTTCAGACTCTGAGATTGAGCCCGGGTGGCTTCTCTTACCTGTTTAACGTGCTGTCCTTCCTAATCCTATCACTTGGGTTTTGAAATGAATCTGATCCTAGACAGAAAGGCTGGTTCAAGCCGATGACTGAGGTTTTGCATGGAGAAGGAAGATTTAAAGAAAGGAAGATATTGAAGTAAAGGAGAGTTGAAAAGCCAGGAGCTCAGAAACTCTGAGGAAAATGGGTGTGAACACCCCAAGAAGTGCTCTAAAGACCATAGAAGGCTGAGAGCCTTGCCACCAGCCACAGCCTCTCCTGCAGCCACCCTCCCCTCCCTACCAAGTCGAACCACACATACGAGGCAGAGCCACACAAACATGCATTTCGTACACCAAAAGTGGATGCATAACAATATCGTTTGTCTCAAACTAAAAATTATCATTGACATTTTGTACATAAGAAAACTGATCCTCCGAGTGGACCAGTGCCATTCAATGGACCTGCCATTCAGCCAGAAGACAGTAAAGTACCAGATTTTGAACCAAATCTCATTCTCTTTCCACTATAACATAGGGCTAGAAAAAAGCTTAAGCATAGGAAAAACCACGAGCAATCAGTGTTTGTGTTGCACTAGCAAAGATTTCTTTTAATAACTTATAGTTCTTTATGGCCATAAATAATGCACTTAAAAAAACTGTAAGTACTAGCTTGAAGGAGCCCTAAGTACCGAAAGAACCACAAATGGCTGTTTGCAGGTTATCAAATTTTAATAACACTATTCTGTTACAGTACTGCAGCTATCCTTTTAAAGAGAATATTCCAAGAACTCATCATGTGATTTTAAAATAATAAGACATTTCTCAGAGCCAGGGACAAAGGACTGTCCTTCCTTGTAGCCACACTCGGCAGACCCTAATTTTTTAAAATCCTGAGCAGGCAGCAGGGCTTCTCAAGCAAGAGCAGGTAAGGCACAAAGTAAGTATATGTGAGGAAGAAAACCAAGCATGGCTCAAAACGGCTCTGACACGTGTCAGTGACCATCCTAACAACATCCCAGTGTGACCCAGCTGTAAAGGTTGGTGGTTCCGCCTGTGACGGTGATGAAGATGACCTTTCCATACAACCAGGTTGAATCTGGGATCCTCTCTCTCTCTGCTCTGTCCTTCCAGGGTCTTTGTTGACAGGTTTGCCCCTGGCATGGTTGTCCCATCCCAAATGCACACACTTGCTTGGCATTTAGTGGAAGCCTGGGGACAAATGGTAATAATGAAAGGCCAATGTCTTTGGGTCCTTTCAGCAGTTGAGAGAGTAAGCACCATGCAGAACGCTCTGCCTCACCAGGTGGGGACAAAGCGATAGTTGGACATGATCTTGCAAGGAGACTTCTGCGATGTGACGTCGATTGGTGGGTGATGTAGGGACAAAGCAGAAGCAGCTTTAGACGCCAGGAGCTCTTGGTGCTGCAGCATTAACGGGTGAAAACGCGAGGGAGTCGATTTAGATTTCGGCCCCTGCAAACAATGGGTGGGAAACGCTGCCATTTCCAAATACCACTGTCCCACTAATGGCTTTCTCCAAAGATAGCAAGTTGTGACAAAACAAGATGTAAAGCCGGGCATGGTGGCACATGCCTGTCATCCCAGCACTTAGGGAGGCTGAGACAGGAGAATCGCGAGTTCAAAGCCAGCCTCAGCAACAGCGATGTGCTAAGCACCTCAGTGAGACCCTGTCTCTACATAAAACACAAAATAGGGCTGGGGCTGTAGCTCAGTGGTCGAGTGCCCCTGAGTTCAATCCCTGGTACCAAACAAAACAAACAAACAAACAAACAAAAAACACAAGACGTAGGCACACAAGAGGCCAGCTGGAGGTTTGAGTCTGTAAAGAATGGGGACTTTTTGTTCATTGGATTAGACAAAGGGGAATGAAGGGCAGGGAGGGAGATGGGAATGAGAAAGACAGTAGAATGAATGGGGCGTCACTTTCCTATGTTCACATATGAACATACGACCAGTGTGACTCCACACCACGTACAACCACTACAATGGGAAGTTATACTCAATGTATGTATGATACGTCAAAATACACTCTACATGTATAACTGAACAGAATAAAAAAATTTTTAAAAAGAATAAGGACTTCTTAAGAATCCTGTAAAGAGGATGCTTCCTGACGTCCATGTCAGCATGGTGGAGAAGGAACCAAGCTTGCTTCCCAGAATGTCCTCCTCGTGTGGACAGAAGGTAGAGTTAGTTACGCCAGGTCAGAGCTGTCTGAGTCATTTTGCATGAGCAAGAGAAACAGCAGCCCCAGTGCTTTGTGGGTCGTGTGGCTGCATGGAGTGAGAGACATTCCTGGCCATGTGGAGACTCCAGCTGGCTCTGTCCACAGTCCTGTGGCAGCCCCAGGCATGACCTACTGAGGACAGTAGCTGTCCAGCTGGGGAGCCGTGACCTCCTCCCCAGATGCTTCTAGGTGGTCGCTCCTGGGTGCTGCTTGTGCTTGGCCTCTGGGGTTGACTGATCGCTGGAGCCTCTGGGCCCCCAATCTCCTTTGAAGGCATCACTTCCTGGGTGCCTCCCACCACTGTGCGAGGTCTAATTGCTACCATGAATCCCGTCATTGGACCCTGATGGAAACACCAGCAACTTAATTTGTCATAATTTTTATTGTTTTTAAGTTTTAATAAATTCTCATAATTTAAAAAAACTCAGGCAATTCAGAGAAATACAATGAGAAAGAAAAGAAATCCTTCAGCCCACATCCTGCAAATCCAACTTGCTTACTAGGTCTCCCCATAGAAAGAATTTTTTTTTTTGGCTAATTTTCCACAAATTGATCTTTGGGGTTCAAGACATACTGAAGCTACTCACAGAAAGGAGGAGAAAAAGACTATCATAATTAAATAATTGTTATTTAGGTATAATTCAATTTATTGGGTAAATAACTAAATTTTGTATCACTGCTACCTGGGTTCTGTCTGTGGGCAGTTCGTTTTGTTTTGCCACGCTGGGGATGAAACCCAGGGCCTTGTGCAAGTACAAGTCTCTACCATTGAACTACATCCCCAGCCCTGGATTTTCTTTCAAATTTAAAAATAGATTTATTTCCCATTCCATAAAACTCCATATTCATAGGCAGGTATGTTAATGAGAATTTGCAGTGGTATGTCTCCGTCCTTTTAATTAGGATCCATAGAAAATATTTTTGCTTCAGTTATGACTGGAGCCACACACCTCCCTGTCTCAACCCAAAGACGCCTTCAAGTCCTTTGTGGGTGGCTCCATTTCTAACTCAAGCATTGCCACGTTTTTTCCCAGAAGAGCAAACTCTTGGGGAAAGGGTCAGGATACTTTGGGCAAGATGTCATAGCAACTGCTTCAGCAGAGAGGGATAGTGGAAATACATCCTTGCAACTTTCCTAACCCAGACTTCTGCTCCATTCATGCTGTTAGCCATGGAAAACCCAAATATGACATGAAAACTTAGAATAGCTTTTTTTCCCCCTTTAAAACCATGCCCTAAATTCACATTTTAGAAACATACTGTTAGAGAACAGGTCCAAAGATCCTCCTGTTCTCCACCATGTGCCTTTGGACAGAATACCAGTGGCTGGGCTCACGCACCAGCCAAGGGGTTCCCCGCTCGGACAAGCCTTCCAGAACTGGGAATTCTGTGCAGTAGTCAAAGGGCCAAATTTCTGCATTGCTTAAACTCCTCAAATAGCTGAAAGTTCAAATTTTGAATCCATAAAAACTAAGCATAAAATAGTCACATATTTGACTTCCAGTCTGAAGAGCCAGAGTTCAGCTCTGGTCCTTGCCTTCATGTGATCTTGGAGAAATGCCCTAAGCTCTCTGTAGCATGGGTGAAGATAAAAATGACATCATATTCACGAAAATGTTTGGTCAATTGTAAGAGCCACGTGAATGAACTGTATCACAGCAACCCAAGTGAAGGGTCTCACAAGGGACCACGTTCCACCAAAGCACCTCCCATACCTCCCAGCCGTTCCCAGGGCCCTATTTTCTCATGATCGTCCCTGGTCCTCTCCTTCTGCTTCCAGTGAATTCCATTTCTGTGTCATCCCAGAATACTGACTATGCTCCTTAATATGTCAACCTAAATGTGGCATGTGTCCCCCCTCCACAGTTTTCTCTGTCCCCCAAAATAACTTCACTGAAGGCCTGTTCTGCCAGGAAACTCTACTAAGGATTTTTGAGCAAATAGGATAAGTTTACATGACTTTTAAAAAAACTTACAAGTGGATTTGAGACCTGCCTTCTCTGAAAAATTATTTGACCCTTCTGCCCTCTGAGTAGGTCCCTCACTACCACTATTTCCTTCTCCAAAACCCAAACTGTAGCAGGGCTCCAGCAAAGACCATCAGGGCCCCACCCCAGCGCCCTAAGGCTCACTGCTCCAGGAGAAGCTCCTGGTTTCCTATTGCAAGCACAAGCGTCTGCACTGGAGAGATTTCTCTTAGCTTCAGGCAATGGGCCATTAAGTGCCAGGAAGTTAATGTTCCCAGGGAGCAGCCCTCAGCCAGTGATGGATGGGAATTGAAGGATAAATTCTCCATCTTCTTCACCCCTGGGGAGGTGGAGGAGTGGAGAGAGAATAACTTGAAGATGTTTTTCTATTTTATCTGCCAGATTTTCTCAGCGGAATTGACTCCTGTTGCCCACAGTAGCAATCTGCTTCTTAATGCACATGATTTTGGCTATTTTACCTTTTCTCTCTTTCTTCCTGTTCCCCCACGCTCCCCACCCACAACGGAACTTCCTAGAATCATCCCTCAAGTAAATTATTGGTCCTCAAATCTTTGTGCTTTAGCTGTTGTTGTAGATTGAAAGGTACCCCTGCCTCTCCCCCAAAAGGTGAAATCCTAATTCCTGGCACCTGGGAACGTGACCTTGTATGGAAAGAGGGTCTTTATGGATATCATCAAGTTAAGAGGTCCCACTGGGTTAGGGTGGGCGGGTCCTCATCTGCTATGGCTGGTGTCATTTTAAGAAGAGTAGAGAGAACATAGTGTGTGGACAGAACACAGGGAGAGAAAAGGCATGTGACAATAGAAGCCTATTGAAGTGACATGTCCCCAAGCCCATGCATGACAAGGATTGTGGGTAGCATGGGAAGCTAAGAGAAAGGCGTGGAACCCATTCTTCCTGGAGCCACGCCTTGATTTCAGCCTCTGCACTCTGGAAACGAGAGAATCCTCTTCTGCTGTTTTCAGGCACCTGGTGTGTGGTACTGTTTTGGGAGCCCTAGAGAACCATGTGGTTTCTCTCGCTCTACGCAGAGCAACTTCTTCAAAACGGTGACAAACCAAACGCTGTCTTTACCTCCCAGCTTCCCGGGTCAAGAACATGGGCAGGATTCAGCTGGGTAATTCTTCTGTCCCATGTAGTGTCAACTGAGGCCTACTAGTGGGATTCAGCTGAGAGCAGGGCAAGTGTAGGGGACCCAGGACAGCTTTGTTCATTGTCCAACACCTGGGCAGGGTAGCAGAGATGGTTGGAAGGTGGAACTCACCTGGACCAGCACCAGAGAGCCTACATATGGTCTCTTTAACATGGCAGGTTTAGGACCGTAGGAGTTCTTGCATGGCAGCTCAGAACTCTCGGGGATGTTCTAAGAGACTCCTAGGCTTCTTGTAGCTGAGTCTTACAAGTTCCAAAATGGCACATCTTATTGGCCTAGTAGGTTGGCAAGTCATCCCAGGACCAGTGGGTTGGGGGTACGACTCCCCTCACAGTGGGAAGAGCGGCAGTGAGCTGCGGCCATCTGTAATCTCCCTCACTCTGCCTCAGGGTCAGCTTTCGGCTTTTGAGGACACTCAACCTAAGACGATGGCCTGGAGGAGACTCAGGGACCTGGCTGCTGCCTGTCTCTAAGGTCATTTCATGTGTACATTCACCTTTGATGCCCAGCAAACCAAGCTCCTTGCTGTTTTTCTAACATTCCATGTTCCGTTTTGCTTCCAGCCTTTGTTTCTTTATTATATACAAAGGTAAAAATAATCTACATTATAGATGCTTATGCTCTTCTCTTCCTGGAATGCCCTTCACCTTGACCCTTGGCCACCTGGCAGGTGAGTTCATCCTTTAAGACCTCAATGGCCTCCACCTTCTTCGTTCCTTCAAAATCATGTGCTCTCTGCTTCTGCTTGCTAGACTTCTGTTTATTCATCAATAAATTCCTTAGGAGAAGACGTCTTCTTTCTTCTCTGTGTCCTCATGTCTGTGGACGGATGGATGAATTACTTGGCCCTAAGAACCTCAAGGACAAAATCCAATCAATAAAGCAAATTACTAAATTTTTACTTCACTGTTCTTCTGCCATTTTTGAGTGATTTTCTTAATACCAACTAACTCAGTGTACAAGCTGATAGATCAGCACATTGTTGTCAAGCAAAACAAAAATATTAGAAAAGTATTCTCCAAAGAATAATGACATTTATTTGGGAATAGCATTGAAGGGGATTGTGCCATAGTTAACTCTGAGTATATTCAAAGAAGTCAAGACAAGGGTGAGTTCTTAAAGGTAAGAATGAGGAATATTACATAATGCATTTTGATAGAATAGTCTCTGGAACTAAGGATTAACAAGAATGTTGTTAATCTCTCAACAAAAGAATTTCTCCAGAAAGTCTGTAATGCCCTCGGGGCACATCTGAAAATGTGCAAAGGCAGTTCTGGTCAACCATTGACCTCCCGGGAATGGATTTTCCAGGAATAGACCCACACGATGGAAACATGTCCTGACCAGGAACTAGCGATGTCCCCTTGAGAAGCCCTTCTGTCCAGGCACACTGGTGTCCCTGGACTGTTGCAATGGGGAGAGGAGGGATGACCCCATTACCTTTAACTATCATGGGCTCAGCTTCCTCATTTAATCTCAAAGATGTTTGCAAGAGTCACGAGCTCATCACACAAAAACTTTTCATATGGCCGGGTGCAGTGGTGCATGCCTGTCAGCCCAGCAGCTCCAGAGGCTGAATTCAAGACCAGCCTCAGCAATTTAGTGAGGGCCTACACGACTTAGAGAGACCTGTCTCAGAATAAAAAATAAAAAGGGCTGCAATGTGGTTCAGAGGTTAAGTGCCCCTGGGTTCAATCCTTGGTACCAAAAATAAAACAAAACCCTTCATAGGCAAATGTTAGAATATAGCAGCCATCGTTATTGCTACCAATTTGCTCTTGATGGCTTCTAAGTGTAATGTCCTTTAAAAAGAGAGAAACATACCATACATGCCGTGAAGTACACAAATGCTCAGGTCCAGTTCAATGGCACGTGTGTACGCAGCAGTACAAGTACCTCTCCAACTGAGATCCAAGGTGTCTGCGTAGCTCTAGAATTCTCCCTCAGACCCCCCCAGCCACTGCCGCCTTCCAAGGGCAAGCTCTGCTCTGAACCCTCCCTAGCTCAGTGCTGCCCATTCCTGGACTTCCTATCATGGAGGTGATACTGCCACTTACCATTTCTGAGTTCTGCTTCCTCACATGCTGAAGTAGAGCATTAGAGAGGCACACCACAGCAAGCACTTAAGCAGGGTTTATTTAAAAGGGGTGACATAGACTTCTCCCGGGAGGGAGAAGGGGGCCATAGCTGGTATCCTGGTATCCCAAGAAGTACCCATGTTCTGCCTTTATATATGTCCTGGGCTTCCTTTGTTCTCCTGCTCTCTTCCCCTTCTCTCTCCTTCCTGCCTACCTGACTAGGCCCTGGAGATGCTCGGTGGGATGGCCAAAAGGTGAAAAGCACACGGATGGGGGAAGGGCCCAGGTGGAGTAATTGGGCAGGAAGCGGGTATAATTAACTTCTCCCTGTAGGGAGAGAGAATCCCTGGGACAGGTTACCTTAGCAACAGGTTGGAGCAGGGGCAGGTTATCCTGATAAGGGTGGAGGAGGGGCTCTGAAGGCGTTAGCACTTCAACTTCCCAGTATCTCTCCAACTTCCCTGACCCAAAATGGCCTCCTTGATCCAACCTGACTCAACTTACCTGTCTACACTGACTGCCTGTCTGATTCTGGCTTCAGAGTTTCCATATGATTTCATGCCGTATCTGTATGGGTTTAGTCTCTCTTGCTGGACATATTCTTGAGATTTGGTGGCACTGACATTTGCACCATCCCTTTTTATTGCTGTGTCATGACATCTCTTTTATGGGTGGAAAGGAATTTTTTAATCTTACAATTATAGCAGAAGCCACCTAGAATCTCTCCACCCCTTGCGTGATGTCTGAGGCTGGTCTCTTTTCCAGCCTCTCTCCCACGCTTGGGGAATTACAAAGTCAATTAGCTTTCAGCTGCACTAGGTTAGAACCAGACTGTTGTTCCTAACAAGGACAAGGTCTTTGAGGGGAAAAAGGCTTCTGTTAGCTTAACATTTATTAGTCTACTTATCTGCTCTTCAAATCGAAATGCTGCTGGCTTCATACTTAACCATTTTATTTACCTAGAAAGTGGAAAGACTAAAGTGCACAGAGGCTTTTCAATGTGGGGACGTGGATGGCGCTTTAAGACAAAAGTACACACTCTGCAAAGGAGATGTGGGGGGTGGAGTGGAAAACTCCGCTGAGTGCTTTCCTGGCCCCTTGCCATCCTGTGAATACTTAACCATGCATATATTTTTAAAGGCAACTGTTCTCGCATTTAGGCCAATTTTTCCTTTGCTAATATGGTCTTTTCTTGCCTTCGATCCAAAACAGATTGAGAATGGAGAAAGACAGAGTCTCCCCACAGTTCCATTTCACCAATCCTCTGCTCATTTCAACTAACGACAACCATTTATACGTCTTTAAATATTAGTGTTGGTGCCAAAGCACACAAAGCAAATGCACTGTTGGAAGCCCAAAATTGATTAAGAATTCCCAGGAGGCTCAGGCGGAGGTGAAGTTGCTTCATGTTAGTGGAATTGGTCTGGTGACGTCCACCGCTGGAGGTGCCTGGGGCGGGGGGTTGGGGGCAGTGTCAATAGTCTGTAGTTTTAGGAATATGGTCAGGCAGGTGTCTAAAATGTTTTCTTTCATTGTCAGTGAGGCTGCATGAAGTAGATTCTGAGCCTTCTTAGAAAATGGAAAGAAATTCAGGGAGGAGTGACTGTACCCTCCTCCCTTGATTTACCACATCTTAATCACACTCACTATTGTCTATCAGCCTTGCTTGGCATCTCACATGCTCGGGCTTGATCCCTGCTGCCCCTTAGCTCACTTCTGTTTGGCTCTTAGATTCGCCCAGGAGGTGGTCAAGTTCACAGCCACCTGAGGCAGAGGAGGCTAAGTGTTCCTTGAAGCAGGCAGTGGAGTGGCCCCACCACCTTCACCTCTGTCTCCAGGTCACACAGAATGCTGCTCTAGGAAACGCACCAAAATAAGCCCTCTGGAATACTCTGCACTGGTTAATTAAAAGTTAGAGAGTCCCTACTCTGATATAATTAAAGTCTCATCCATAGAAACAGAAGATAATTGCATCATTGTCCTCGCGGATTGGCTAGAAATGACCAGATTATCACAGGTTCTTGCCTGTCTTGCTCCTTCCTCCTGCTTCAGAACCCGAGCCTTGAGAAGGGCGTGTCTTTATCTGTGCAGGGCAGTTACCTCCTTGCACCCAGACCAGCAGCCAGCACCCAGGAGGCAGCCTGTAAACACCTGCTGAAATAAGGAGGGATGAAGAGATGGAGGAATGGGGGCAGGCAAGGACGAGGGTCAGGGAGGGTGGGTGCTGACGCCACACAGCCAGGGAGGCCCCGGGTTCCGGTGTGACTGGCTGTAAGGACTTCTGCTTTATCAAATAGCTTCATTTTTTCCTCATTTCCTCTGGTGGTATTCACTGTCTTTATGGGGTGAGGCTGGGGTGTGAAGAAGTTGCCATTTTTTTAGAGAAAGCCCCATGGGAAATCACTGGAGTCACTGCCTGCCCTGCAGGAGGGAGAACCACAGTGCTGCCCTGGGTGAGAGGCTGGTGGCCGGCTGGCCCACTAGCTCGCATGCCACCTGCCAACTGACAGCACGTGGCTCGGATACACAGATCTCAGCCCGTCAGAGGCTATGTCATCGCTGGCCTGCCTCCACAGAGGGTCAGCCCAGAGCCTCACCTCAAACCCGCTTTAAAAAAAAATCACATCACCTAAGATTCTTGTGTATCACAAGGCAGGCCTGTGGGAAAGGTAAAGCTGATGGTGGCTGCTCTTTTTCCTCATGCTCAGAGCAGACTCCATAAATATATCTGCTCATGAATATGCAAATAATCTATTTAAAGTCTAACCAACTTGTAAGAAAAGTCTTGAATCACCTCTTGATGTTCTAGGAATTCAGTATTTCTCAGTGCAAATATCAAACTCCTACTCAGATGTACCAGATGGGGACTTGGCTGCTTTTGAAGTATCTATTTACCCAGAAGACTAAAGCCCACACTCAGCAAAAGTGGACCTGATTCCATCAGATGTTCCAAAGGCCTCTTCCCATGAAATTTGTTCAGCAGGGATGTCACTATACACAGTCCAGCCTTGTAGTGAGGAGTGGACCCAGCCCAGCTCCAGGTTGCCTGTGTATGTTCCAGAGTTGGAAGCTTTATGGCAAGAACAGAGAAAGGCCAATGTATAAAGGAGCTCTTTTTCTCTGGAAAAAAACCAAGACAGTAGGTGGGACCATATTAAGTGTATTCTAATTCTTGTTTGGAAATATGTGTGTGTTTCTTTCTTTCTCCTTACATTCTGTGTTTTGAAGATAGAGTACACCATTGCCTTAACAACAGTTTTTCTACTAGCAGAAATAGTAAGTAAGTGAACCTGAAAGCTTGTGATATTCCTGGCCAGCCTTCTTCATTTTAGTCCTTTCATTACATTAAGAACAGAGACTAATTAAAGCTACTGAGGCTACAGTGGGCCAAACTGGATTTCTCTTATAGCTTCCCCTTCATCTCACAGAGTGATGTCATTAAATGTTCAGACTGTGAACTGCTAAGGACAGCCTGTTTCCACTCTAACATGGGTCATGGAGGAATGCAAGGGAAACACCACAGAATGTCATAAAGCTTTAAAGACTGACATGACGTGGAGGCCAGGCAGAATATAGGCTTCATTTTTCCTCTTTGTAAACAGACTCCATAGAGCCAGTGGGAAGAGATGCAGGAGAGGATGTCACGACAGCATCTCCAACTCACCTGCAGTCTCTTTGGCCTGAGGGTCTCTTGAATGGCCAATCATCACTCGGAGGCTCCATGTAGGGCTGGACACTGGAGCCACCAAACTTTGCACCTGCTTGGCAGACTTATCTGGACACAGGCATCTTTGGAGTCACAGGGCTATATTATATGGCTACTTGATATCTGCTTGTGACTGAGAAAGCTCCAGTGTGCTTTCAAAGTTGAGATATACTGGCCAAGTAAGTCTATTTCATTTGTTTCCATGAGTCCTGGGATCTGAGGAGTTACAGGCCACTGGCCAGCTTTGTTTTACAGAGGTGGTCTTCTTACAGCAGCATAGACCCATTACATCCTCAAGTGAAAAATATGCAGCCAGACTCTCCCTTTGGTCTGTTTTCATGTGCCTAGGTTGTCCTGGAGTCCCCACCCTCACCCAAAGCCTTGCTAATGCCAACCACCCCGCATGGAGTCCTAACATCTAGGTGGAGGGCCTGGTCTAGGTGGCATGGGATAGACAGGATCTTCAGGCTGTAAACCTGCTCTCAAGAAGATGAACCAAATGCAGATGAAAGTGGTTAACAACACAGGATGGTCTAGCAAAAGGGCAAAGAAAGTCCAGCAGCGGTACTAGTTGGAAGAAGATTTTGGAGAGAAACAGATAGAAATCAAGTTTGGAAAGATGGGGGAAGATGTAAAACTGAGATGAAGGAAAAGCAGAAGTTAAGAGAGTTACCTTTAATTTTTTTTTCAATGCTGAGGATTGAACCCTGAGCCTCAGGCATGCTGGGCAAGCACCTTACCATTGAGCCACATCCCCAGCCCAAAGAGAGTGACCTCTAAGGAGGGATAAGCAGTAAATAGGGATAAGACAGTGGGAACTTTGGTAAGAGTGGTTTGAGTAGGATACGAAAGGTTGGCTGCGCTCCACTTGTGTACTGTCTCAAATGCTGAGCTAAGGAAATTAAAGTTTTTTAAATGAAAAATAAAAAACTTTATTGAGGTATGATCGACATATAAAAAGCTGCATATATTTAATGTACACATTTCAGTGAGTTGGGACACAAGCATATACCTGTAAAACCATCACCACAATCAAGGCCATAAACATACCATGGACTTGTTATTATAGACAACAAAGATATAACGGTTTTCCTTAAGGGACCCATGTCATTCAGGGTTATTTTGTCCTAAGCAACAGAGAATCCAACTTGACTTGACAATAACTTGGCTTATGTAATAAAAATACCACATCAAGCAGTACAAAGAAGGATACGGAAAGCGAGGAGTCCAGGGCCCTGGTTCCTCTCATCTCAGCTTCATCCTCAGATACCACATTGCTCCTCCTTCCCATCACTATCTTCTGCCTAGGCAGCTCCAGGCTCTCAGCTCACGTTGGAGAAATGGCTGCACAGCTCCAGACCGCTGTTCTCCTCTCTGCACATTTCAGAGGAAAGAATGAGCATTTTAAAAACTTCTGGTAGTACTTGTGGAAAAAGGTGGAGACTCGCTTTTGTCAGAGGTTTCAAAAGGCTCCTGAATCTCTAGGAGTCTGAGTTACTGCTTTATCTGAGAACAGTGGAGGAAGTGAGTAGGCAGATGGGAAAAGCTGACTGGTTTAGGTCAAACAGAGTCCACCCCAAGAGCAGGAGGTAGGGCCAAGCCCTCCCAAGCCACAGGGCAAGGATGAGAAAGAATCCTACAGTAATTTCCAAGTACTCTTTTTAAAATTATTTTATTTTATTTTATTTTTTGGTACTGGAGATTGCACTCATGGGCACTGGACCACTGAGCCACACCCCAGCCCTATTTTGTGTTTTATGTAGAGACAGGGTCTCACTGAGTTGCTTAGCACCTCGCTGTTGCTGAGGCTGGCTTTGAACTCGCGATTCTCCTGTCTCAGCCTCCCAAAGTGCTGGGATTGCAGGCTTGTGCCACAGCACTCGGCTAAATAACTTTATTTTTATGTGGTGCTGAGGATGCAGCCCAGTGCCTCACACGTGCTAGGCAAGCACTGTGCCACTGAGCCCCAGCCCAGCCCTCCAAGTGCTCTTAGGAAGGAAGAATGGCCACTAGATGGCCAAAGTGAAGCAAATGTCCACTAGAGGGAACAGCATGGTCAAAGAAGGTTTATGTGAAAGTCAGTTTATCAAGCCCTAAAACTGAAGTGTGAGCTAACTACCCAGTCAGTCACCTCCCCAGCCTCCGCCTGGCCCTGTGTGCTGTCTCATCCCTTAGTTCCAGAGTCCTTGACAGGCATCTTCTTGTTCTAAACAGACCCAGGGGTGGTTTCCTCAAACAGAAAGAAGTCTTACATTTTTATTGGCAAATAAAGAAATTATCTTTCTGGAGATGCTAGCACTTTTCAGAAATCACGTTCAGAGATTCCAAGTTTACCCTGTACACGGATCAGCCAGGAGACGGCAGCAGGCATTCAGAATTCATGAGAAAAGTATGCTTGGCCTAGAAGGAGACTGTGTGTGTGCGTGTGTGTTCTTTTTTTTTTTTTTTTTTTCTTTTCTTCTCTTTAACTGTTTGGCTCAACACTTTGGCTCTAGCAAAAGTAAATTTGACGTTGACTTCAAGGGAAGTCAAGGAAGACTCGTTTTCAATAGAAGGGCCTCTTTTTTTTTTTTGGTCTGGCTCCAGTTCCCGCAGGCCAGAGCCCATAGTGAACTACAAAGCTATCTGCGCAAATTAGGAGCACACCCACCAGGCCTTGCCAGCTGTTTTGCTTTCTTCAATGAAGTCACAACTGTCGTTACCACTACAGTTCAATGCCACAGAAACAATTATTAAGAGCTTAGTGTCTGCATTGCTCAGTTCTTGGAGCCAGGGAGAGAAGCAGGTGTCCCCCACCTGGCTTCCGACGTAGGGGGCTGCCCTAGCCCCTTCTCCCCCTAACCCTTAAGCTGATGCCCTTGCAAATGAATGAAGGCCTAGGATGGCGTGGAGGTAGGCAGAGATGGAGGAAACCCTTGAATGGGGAGGGTGGGCTGGAGGAAAGACGCTGGGTTAAGAGGAAGATGGACAAGGACTAGAGACATGTCTTATAAAGTGCGTCTGAGCTTGATGTGACTGTCTCCCTGAACCTGGCAAGGCCTCCTTTATGCTTGTAAGTAGTCCTCACGAGCAGGCTGGGCCATAGCAACTCTTGATTGGGAAGGAAAATTCACCTTCAAGTCAGAAAAGGAGCAAAGCAGGTCTTCCAGCTCCAGCTTGCTTGGTGTGTTCACAGCTAACAGCTGCTCAGTGAGGGATTTGCCCTCAGTCCTGGCCAGCAGCGGACTTCCTCAGAATGAGGAATGTTGATCGGTGCTGAATCCAAAGGCTCCACGTTTAAATACAAACATCACTCTGTCTCTTTCCCGGGGTGGATGCTACCCCATTCTTAAATGCAGCAGCTAATAAATGATCCACCAAAGCTAACATAGTAGGCTTGGAAAAACTTAATACAGAGGAAAGTGAAGTGAAGTGAAAAATGGTAGATAGTTTAGTGCTGAATAAACAAGGCTGAGCCGGTGTGGTGGTGCAAGCCTGTAATCCCAGCACTTAGGGAGGCTGAGACAGGAGAATAGCGAGTTCAAAGCCAGCCTCAGCAACGGTGAGGCCCTAAGCAACTCAGCGAGACCCTGTCTCTACATAAAACACAAAATAGGGCTGGGGATGTGGCTCGGGGGTCGAATACCCCTGAGTTCAATCTCCAGTACCAAAAATAAATAAGTAAATAAAAATAAACAAGGCTGGCTGGAGAGAGGCAGAGGATAGGGACCACAGGAGGCCAGGAAGATCAGGACAGGTCTGAAAGGTGACAGAATGTGTTTCTTTTTATGTAACTAGTACTTAGGTGTAGTAGTTATCACTTGTTACTATTGCTCTTGATATTTAAACCATTGGGACTGATGGCATCAGGAAAGTGGTCCTGAACCTATTTTCTCTCTTCTCTTTCCCTGGTACCCTCTCCTAAAACTGCCCTTTGCTTAGTGGTTTTCCAAGTCATTTCTAAGGCCCTTGAAACACAAAGTAATTGTAAACAGTTCTAAGTCAATTTTCTGAAAGCTTACCCAACAAATAATACTGAGGATAAGGCTCACTGTTCTTAAACAGAGGAATCTGGCTGCATCTTTGTATCATGATAGCACTGGCTTTTTATGGATTTCTTCTTTTAAAGTCATGCTAGTCTCTGCCCATCACAGGCTAGTCTTCAGCACATCTGCTGAAGCTCCTGAAGAAACCAGCAGCCTTCCTACTCACCTCCCCCATCTCTGTTCCTAAAGTTAACTATTTCTAGGGTTGGGAGAGTTGGCTGGGGGGAGGGATTGCCCAGCATGCATGCAGCCCTGGGTTTGAGCCCCAGTAGTGCATGAAAAAAGAAGGAAAAAAAAGTCTGTATTTAGTCCTTCTTAGTCATTCTGGTGGCTTCTATCACATCTCTAATTTTATTTCTCAATTTCTTGACTGAACTTTAGATTGTTTACCAACTCTGGTAAGACAAGTAGTGTTTTAGTTTACTTCTTTCTATCCTCTCTCTTCCTCCCTCTTCTACCTCTCCTCAGTTAAATGAGAATTATTAGATCTTCTACTGATTATATTTATAACTATGAAAAATATATAGTTGGCCCTCTATATCTACAGGTTTTAAATCCATGGGTTCAAATAACTGTGAATAGAACATTTTCAGAAAAAAAAAAAACTGCATCTATACAAACAGGTACAGAATATTTTTCTTTTTTTAAAATAGTTTTCGGTTGTAGATGGACACAATACCTTTATTTATTTATTTTTATATGGTGCTGAGGATCGAACCCAGTGCTTTACATGTGCGAGGCAAGCGCTCTGCCACTGAGCCACAATCCCAGACCCCAGAATATCTTTCTTGTCGTCATTCCCTACACAGTGCAGTGGGACAGCTGTTAACATAGCATTTACGTGTACTAGGTATTGTACGCAATCTAGAGATGATTTAAAGTACGCCGGGAGATGTGTGTAGCTCTATGCAAATACTACACTCTTTTTGTAAGGGACTTGAGCATCCATGAAGTTTGGTGTCCTCAGGAGGGTCTTGGAATGAATCCCCTGGATACTGAGGGACAACTGTCCTAAACTGGAATATTATTATAGTATAATGAACAATATCCCTGACACTATCATTCTGCTTTTGGGACCCTAGCCTGCCAGATGAGGATACTGGCTAGCTGGGGCTCGTCTCCACCTTCTTTCCACTGTCCTGCCCCTACCTCTGTCACTCACATTCTCACTGCTATAAGGTCCCTAGATGCTGTCCTGTTCCTTGGGCACATCTTCTGTGCATTATCAGACGAGCCAGTTTCTAAAAGTTCAAACCCAGCACCCAACTGTTTCTCCTGGTTACCAAAACCAAAGGCACACCAAAGGCACATGCTCTCTTCTAAGGTGAACACTGCAGAGGTGCCTGGAATTGAAAGATGGGGTCCTAGCAGAGGGGAGCAGTCTACTCACCCCCCTGTCCAAGAGGCTCAGGATCTGTGTAACTTCTTTAAACCTTGCTGTTTCCATCATTTCATTTGCATAATTAGTACCATTTAATCTATGAAAAAAATTTTGTTTTTTTAGCAAGTTTTTTGGTGCAGAGAACAAAGACTTGAACTACAAAAGCTCAGAACCATATGGCAGACAAATGCCCCATTTTGACTGTTAATGGTTTAAAAGTGTGTTGATAAATATGGATGGTGCCCCTGGAGTGAGTTTCTTAATGAATAGGACTCAAACACATCTCTAAGACATTTAGTCACAGATCTAAATGTGACTCTGGTCAATAGGAAAATAAATTTGCTTTTTGAAATATAAGCTGAAAGACTCTCATTGCATCTGGGTGTTACCTGATAATTGATAGAAAACAATCCTCATATATTACTTAAAAATTAAAATAAGTTCAGTAGTAAAGCAGTTGTAAACGTTTTCTAAGTAGACACAAAGGAACCAACTATGCTAGTTGGCCTGAAGAATTTTTTCCAGTTTTAGTACTGTAAGACTCATTCTGACACCTTCTTGGTCCTGGATAAACCACGATGACTGGTTTCTCTACATTTAACAGCCCTGGAGGCAGTGATATTATTTGTCCCCATTGTATCCAGGCACTATGCCAAATGATTCAGATAGGTTTTGTTTTACATTTAATCTTCATAATAATAATCATACAAAGTAGGTATTATTATCTTCATTTTAGAGATGGGAAAGTTACCTTCCCAAAGTTCACCTAACCAATAAGTGGCTAAACGAAGATTCAAATCCAGTTGTCTGACTACATATTTTCTCCTGTATCAAAACAAATTCCATTACATCTTGCTTTGAGGTTGTCAGATAAAATACGGGCCACTAGGTTCAATTTGAATTGTAGATAAGTAGTGAATAATTTTTTAGTAGACATCCCAAATATTGCATTAGACATACTGATACTAAAAAAATTATCTATCTGAAATCCAAATTGAACTAACCATCTTATATTTTTATTTGCTAATATTTTGCTTATATATTTGCTTATATATTTATTTGCTTATATTTTTCTGACAACCCTAATTTGTAGCACTCAGTTTTTTCCAATAAAAAGAAAATGTTATGGATATTTTGTGTGACCAGTTTATTCATGGGCTGGTGAGATTGAGAGAAACTCAGGATTCATATTAAAGCAAGTCAAGTAAATTAGACCAAAAGAAATTCATGGGTTGCTTTCTTTGAGAAACCCTGTTGACCTACACAGACTCTTTCTGGGAACATCTCTCTCTTTTTTTTTTTTTAATTTTTTTTTTAGTTGGAGATGGACATAATGTCTTTATTTTATTGCTTTGTATGTGGTGCTGAGGATCGAACCCAGGGCCTCATGCATGCAAGGCAAGCGCATTACCCCTGAGCTACAGTCCCAGCCCCTGGGAACATCTCTTAATCTCTTAATCGTGACACATTTAGGAATAGGGGACATTCATTCATCCATCCATTCATGTGTATTGAGCACCTATTAGGTGGTAGGTATTATTCTAGGTATTTCATTACAGGCAAACAAAACAAAGTCCTATGTCTCGTGAAGCTTCTGTTCTCTAGAGGGAATAGCAGATGATCTAGTTTCCGATCGTGGTAAAGCTATGAAAGAGAAGGTGGCAGTGTGAAGCCATGAAACAAAAGGGGGTGTTCCTGGAGCTGGGTATCGTCAAGAAAGGTATTCAGTGAAAAGCAAAATCTCACATTCAGGGAGCAAAGCCACACGTATATCTGGCAGAGAAATTCAAAGCAGAGGGAACAGTAAGAGCAAAGACAGATGGGAAGGTAGCTGGCATATCCAAGGCACAGAGTAAATTGCAAAGGCTGTGAGGCCAGGAAGAAGGAGATGGGGCGAGTCACATAGGGCCAGCTGGCCTTGTCAGAATCCTGGATTTTATTCCAAGTGTGATAGGAAGCCAATGAAGGATGGAGAACAAGTCAATAAATGCTCAGATTTATGCCTCAAAGACTCACTGTCTACAGAGGGGATGTGGCATGTGAGATCTATTCAGATGGTGAAGCCTAGGCTGATGTAACATCAATACCCACCAGAGGTGATTCCAGTGCATCTCCAAGATGAGGTGCTGTACTGCTTTAAGCCATAATCAGTGATTTGCACCATTAGTTCAGCGCTTCTCAACTTTGGTTGCACTTTGGAACCACCAAAAGGACTTTAAAAGAACGTTGATGCGTTGGTTCCACTCTCAGAGACTCTAGGAGTGCTGCCTGGGCACTGGAACTTTCAAAATCTCCTTTGATGATTTGTCCATGTGGCCATGATTTCTGACCATGAGAACAGTGAAAGCTCTGGTGTGTAAGGTGGATGATGTTTCAGGGCAATGAGGATCCTGTCCTAGTAGATTTTGTGTTGCTACTAAAAAATACCTGACACTAGATACTTTACAAAGAAAAGAGGTTTATTTGGCTCACAATTCTGGCAAATGGAAAGTCAAACAGTATGGTCTTGCAAGGGCCCCTGGGTGTATTGCAACATGGCAGATAGATGGGTGCATGCAGAAGAAGGAAGTCACATGACCAGAGAGGAAGAAAAAGAGCCGGGAGAAGCCAGCCTCATTCTTCTATCCCATTCTTGGAAATGAACCCACTCTTGTGAGACCCAATCTACTGGATGAGACCAGCACCTACCCCCTCACCATCTTCCTCTAGGGCCTTCCTCTTAATGGGCCACCACTTCTCAATACTGTGACACCTAAGGACCCAACTTCTAGCACACAAACCTTTGGGCCAAATCATAAAAAACCACAGCTGGAAAGCTGAACCAGGTCTCAGAATCCAGTGACAATGCCCTGCTTCCAAGGCCAGTCCTACTGAGAAATCTTCAGCATGATCACGCACATGCTAGGTTCCCAGTGCCTCTGGTGCTGGCACAGGACAGGAATATGGCCAGCCCTGCTTTCTGCCTCCTGCTCCCCAAGGCTCTCAGGAGCAGGACTGGGCATGAGTGGCCACTTCACCCTGAAGTCCAGCTTCTGAAGCCTGCCCTGGTCATAATGGTGACCTGACTTTCAACTGTCATCTCCCTCGTGCTCTTTTCTCTACAACCGCCTCTATTTCCAGGGGACATCAACGTCTTGGAGACTGCAGGATAAGAGGGAGGTGACCAGACAGTGGTTTTCTTTGGTTCCCATCCTCAGAAGTCATCTGGCAACCATTCCCCTATGCTCTGAGGAGCAGCCCTGAAATTCCCTTTCTATTGATGAGAAAAGGCAAGCAAAAATCAAAGTAATAATCAATGTTACTTAGTGAATTAGTGATGGAGACAGGAACAGAATCCAGGCCTTCTAACTGGGAGAGCCCTGCTTTTAAGTCTAAGTGGCTCTTTTTATTTTAATCCAGCTGTGCTGTGTTAATAAGGCTTTGACGAGATCCAGCTCTGTGTTCTGTAGAGTTAACAGATTTGATATTTACCTTAGCTATTTGTTGTCTGTTTAATAAGTTTTGTTTGTCATCCCAGATGCACGTTATTTGGCAGTGTGTAATCACACGCAGTTGCTTACACCAGTCACCGTTTGCTTTTAAGTCTTGCCGAGAAGGACTTGGCGTAAACTAGCTGTCTGCGACAGCCACACCAAGCTAAGCCTTTAAAAGGGTCTATTCAGGCCTGTATAAATAAACACGACGATATGGAAAATGACTCTATAGACATTTGCAACACTGCTAGTCAGCTGGGAAGTATGTGGACCTTCTCTCCTATGCCATAGGCAGGATTAAATCTTAGGACAGTACAGTCAGCGTCATGATTACAGAGGGCTATTTAAATTTTGATCTAGAGCTGCATCTACCCCCGTTCATCCCACACACACACCAGAAAAAATCCTTTCAGTGGCGATGAGTTTCAATCACAAGGCTATCAAAGCCTCACTCTGGCGTTTATTTTTAAAGAAAATGGTCAGTGAAGTATTATTAGAAAGTAGTTCATGAAAACTGCAGAAACACAGGCTTCAAAGAAACAAAAATGATCTGGAATCATTCACCAAATTAACCACTTAGGCCCAGCATGGTGGCACGTGCCTGTAATCCCAATGTCTCAGGAGGCTGAGACAGGAGGATCGTGAGTTCAAAGCCAGCCTCAGCAAAAGTGAGGTGCTAAGCAACTCAGTAAGACCCTGTCTCAACATAAAACACAAAATAGGGCTGAGGATGTGGCTCAGTGGTCAAGTGCCCCTGAGTTTAATCCTTGGTACCAAAAAAAAAAAAAAAAAATTAACTGCTTAGGCGCAGAAAAGAAACTAGAGCCACAGGAAAGCAGGATCTCCCCTGAAATGTTCAGCACAATCCCTCCCAGGAAAGGGACTCACTGCTCACCTCCTGGTAGGATCTACAGGGTTCTGTGGCAGAGTCTTTGTAGATGAAGAAGATACAGTGTAATGTAGGAGGTTTAGGACTGGCTGAGAATTAATATTAATAAGCATTTGGGTAAAAAATGAATTTTACCTTCCTTTCTCAGATAGATGCCAATTAACTGTGTTATCCAGAATGTGCAAATGCCAGAGACCAGGGCAGTAGATTCACAAAGATATGGAAGGCCTAGTCTTTGTTCTCAAAGAATAAATGAGAGTATTTTGTCTCCTTTATGCCTTCATTCACGAGGATTCTTCCAAGGACGTGCCCTCTACCTGAGTATAGACATACATCTTCACAAATTCTTTTCAACTGGTAGTTCTATCTGGATCCTTATTTGTGGATAATTTCTGCTTTGATTCCACTTTTAGGTGTAAGCCTGTTCATTATTAGAGCTTTTAGGGCAAAGAGCCAATCTTACTGATCTTTGGATCCTGTACTTAGCAAGATCCGTATTCAATAAATATCTGTCGATTCCATAAATCAATGAACAATATTTATTTGAAAAATGGCGAGGTATGTTCATACACTATTGGAGTTTTGAATTTAGCTCTGAAAGGGTACAGTGTTTAATTAACACCAGAAAGGTTTGGGTTGGCTAGAATACTGTGAGGTCATTTTTGTTTCATGTAGTAAATTTTATTTAAAATGCCTTCTTGGAGAATTATTGTTGATTTTGGAGTATGTGTGACTGAGGGTATTACAGTTCTGTTTCAAGGCGGGAGTCCTTGAATGTTAGAAATACAGACTGAAGTATTTAGAGATGAAGTTAGATGATGTCTGGAATTTGCTTCAAAATAACCCTGGAGAGTTAAGGAGAAGGAGCATACACGGAACAACCATGGCCATGAGCTGTTTTTGAAGCTGGGTGATTGGGACATGGAGGTTTGTTACATTTTCCCCTGTACTTTTGCCTGTTTAAAATTTTCCATAATAATACTAAAAATTTCTTTGCACTTATAGAAGACTCTAGTGCAAAAGGAATGACTGAACGAAACAAAACCATAGACTCGGGTTTTCCTGTTCCAGAACGCCCACCACACTACACATTTTGGACCAAGTCAAAGTAAGAGGGATGCACACTTGCTCCCCCTGATCTCTTTCTTAGCACTTAGAAATTTTTCATTCTTTAGCCAGGTATGGTGGCTCACGCCTGTAATCCCAGCAGCTCAGGAGGCTGAGGCAGAGGAGCATAAGTTCAAAGCCAACCTCAGCAACTTAGCGAGGCCCTAAGCAACTTAGGGAGATCTTGTTTTAAAGTAAAAAATAAAAAGGGTTGGGGATGTGGCTCAGGGGTTAAGCACCCTTCAGTTCAATTCCTGCTACAAAACAAAACAAAACAAAACTGTTCATTATTTTCCTGGCGGCCAATATTCATCTTCCAGGACTGCAACATAACCACTTTCCACTATAGATACATTGGCTGTAACTGTTTTGGGCACTCTTGGAGGACTAGAGTGGACAAAGGGGGAAAAGAAACTACCATGATACCAGGATCTCACTCTAGAAATATTTTCATGAGTCCTAGTATTTCTTGGGTAGGGTTGCTGAATAAAATATAGAGTGCAAGTTAAATTTGAATTTTAGAAATACAACACATAGTTTTTGTCCCTCAGTTTGTCTCAAATATCTCAGGGAATATGCCTCATACTTTTAATTTTTATTTAGTAAATCTGGCAACCCTTTTCTTAGGGCCATGTGATATTTTCCAACAGTTAGATTAGTTGAGTAACTAAAGGGTTATTTTTCATATTTAGTTGATTTGATCATCTTGAAAGCCTCATGCTTTCACTAGACTATTGAGCTAAACAAGGTGCAACTTTATTTAAAAAAAGACTGCTATTAGAATACTTGTATTTTCAAGTCTAATTATTTTTTATCTTAAGCAAAATTATATACATGTTGTTAAAATAAAAGCAAGTAATCCCGAAAGGCTGACAATAAAAAACAGCTGCCATGCCCCCTCCTGACCTTTAGATCCACCCAATCCTGACAGCCAAAGTGGCAAGTAGAAGCCACCCCTGGAGCTACCTTCATATCACTAAGAAAGAGTTTACTACAGTTTTTGACATTACATATTGAGTTTCTTTGGATAGATGGAGATTTAGGTCTTTTAATGAGTCTCATTCTCCCTTTCAAGTTTTATTATTACTGTTTTTGATGAAAATGATAGATACTCGAGCGTGTGCATCACGACTGTACCTATGTTCTCCGCAGAGCTGTGTGATGCATTATGATCACATTTCGTTTCTTTGATTCATTTTTTAAGAATTAAGAATTTCATTATTTTTTAATTTGCATGAAATTTGCTATTCACATAGCCATAATTATTTGCATGTGTTCCATTAAAGTGCAATTCAAAGTGTGCCAAAAAATCAATATCACCTGGGAGCTTATTATAATGCCAGAATAATTGGATACCCACAGACCAGGAAAAAATTCTCAAATTTCCATCCATTCCTCACACCATTCATAAAATTTATTTCAGACTGAGTGTCATGGTAGAGCAGGTACTCATCATGACAGAGCATACCAAATACTGGTCTAGGTTCAATCCCCAACATCCCCCCAAAAAACTGTCTTCAAATGTATCATAGACCCAAATGTAATACCTAAAGCCATAAGGATTCCAGAAGTGGGCATAGGATAAAATCTTTGTGACCATAGGTTAGACAATTCCTCCTTAGATATAACCTCAAAAGTATGATTCAAAAATGAACAACAACAAAAAGGAACAAATTGGACTTTACCAAAATTAAGAACTTAAGCTTTTTTGGGGGGGAGGGCGCTAGGGATTGAACCCAGGTGTGTTTAACCACTGTGCCACATCTCCAGCCCTTTTATATTTTTATTTGGAAACAGGGTCCAACTACGTTGCTTAGGGTCTCACTAAATTGCTGAGGCTGGCTTTGAACTTGTGATTTTTCTGTCTGAGCCTCCTGAGTTGCTGGGATTACAGGTATGCACCATGGTGCCCGGCAAGAACTTAGGCTTTTTGAAAAACATTTTAAAATAAGGAAAAGACAAGTCATGTACTAGAGAAATATTTTCAAAGCATATATATGTGATAAAAGACTTGAACACAAATAAAGAATGCTTAAAACCCAATGATAAGGGGGCTGGGGTTGTGGCTCAGTGGTAGAGCACTTTCCTAGCATGTATTAGGAACTGGGTTTGATCCTCAGCACCACATATAAATAAATAATAAAGGTCCATCAACAAGTAAAAAATATTTAAAAAAACCAAACTCAATGATAAGAAAATGCCCCGGGGCTGGGGTTGTGGCTCAGTGGTAGAGCGCTTGCCTCACATGCACGTATAAGGCACTGGGTTCGATCCTCAGCACCACATAAAATAAATAAATAAAGGTATTGTGTTCATCTACAACTAAAAAATATTAAATTTAAAAAAAAAATTTTTTAGTTGTTGATTGACCTTTATTTATTCATTTATTTATATGTGGTGCTGAGGATCGAACCCAGTGCCTCCCACATGCGAGGCAAGTGTTCTACCACTGAGCCACAATCCCAGCCCCCTAAAAATATTTTTAAAAAAAAAGAAAAAAAGAAAGAAAAGAAAACACAGCAATAGAAAATGGAGAAAAAATTTCAACAGATACTTCATGAAAGACATACAGATTATAAATAAGCACATGAAAAGACACTAGATATTATTAGTCTTTAGCAACGTGCAAATTAAACACAATACTTCTTATATGCTTATTAAAATGGCTAAACTTTAAAAGACAGAGAATACCAAATACTGGTAAGGATGTGGAGGAAGTGGGAAATCAAACTCTTACTCACTGTTGGGGGGCATCTACAATGGAATGGCCCCTTTGGATAGCAGTTTGGCAATTCTTTACAAAGCTAACCATATAATTCAGTCATTCAACTCCTAGGAATTTACCCAAGAGCAATGAAAGCATATGTCCCCACAAAATACTTACACATAAATGTTCTTTTTTTTAAAAATAATTTTTCGTTGTTAATGGATCTTTTTATTTATTTATTTATATGTGGTGCTGAGGATCAAACCCAGGGTCTCACACATGCCAGGCAAGTGCTCAACCCCAACCCCCACATAAATGTTCTTAGCAGCTTTATTTGCAATAGTCAAAAAAAAAAAAAATAGGAAACTCAAATATCCTTCAATAAGTGAACGGACAAACCATGGTGTGTCCAGTGGGATTCTACTGAGCTATAAAAATGAATGAATGCCTGCTATACCCTTCCACATGGATGGATCTCAAAATAGCTGTGCTGTCAAAAAATCCAGGCCAGGGCTGGGATTGTAGCTCAGTGGTAGAGCGCTTGTCTTGCATGCGTGAGGCACTGGGTTCGATCCTCAGCACCACATAAAAATAAATAAATAAATAAACAAATAAATAAATAAAGATATTGTGTCCATCTACAACTAAAAAAATATTAAAAAAAAAATCCAGGCCAAAGAGAAAAAATATCATAGGATTCCATTTATATGAAATTCTCGAACAGTTAAGATTTGAATATGTGTCCCCCAGAAGCTCATGTGTGAGACAATGCAAGAAGGTTCAGAGGAGCAATCAGATTAGATTGCTTACACACATGATCAGATCATGAGGGCTGTACCCAATCCAGTGGATTAACCCATCAATAGGAATTAAATGGGTAGTAGCTATAGGTTGGTAGGGTGTAGCTAGAAGAAGTAGGGGTGTGCCTTGAGGGTTTACTTTGTCCCTGGTGAGCAGAGCCCTCTCTGTTTCCTGGCTTCTGTGTCCTGAGCTCCTGTCCTCTGCCATGCCCTTCTGCCATGATCTTCCACTTCACTTTCAGCCCAGAACTATGCAGTTGGCTAACTGTGGACTGAACCTCTGAAACCATGAACCAAAATGGTTTCCTCCTTTAAGTTTATCTTGTCAGGTCTTTTGGTCACAGTGATGCAAAAGCTGACTAAAACCATAGGATGTTACAGGTATATACAATGTCAAAAAACATATTTACACTTAGAATGTGTACATTTTATTGTATGTCACTTATACCTTGATAAAGCTATTAAAAAGTTAAAGAGTGATTCCTAAGCGTGGGTCACATGTGTGGAGGGCACAGGAAGTGGGTAAATCCTCTCAGGCAAGTTCACAGTGGAGGGGAGGGTGGATTGTTTTTCTAACTACGAGAAGCATGATTGCATTGTCAAAAGAATAAAATACCAAACAAAGTTCATGGAAAGAGCAATGTAAGTTGAGAAATGTTAGTCGCTGGTTTATTTGGTCTATGGCAATTTAAAACTTGCAAATTTTTCATCAAGATATAAAAATAGAACTTCAGGCTCTTTGCACGTTCCATGAGTGGTGACAGTCTTTGCTGGCAACTAGCCTGGTTCCACACTCCCTCATTCTGACTCTTTGGTGCATGTTGTCACCTCCATAGGCTTTCATCACCCTGGGCAAAGTTATTAATTGTTCTTTAATTGTTCTGAAGCTTGAACTACAATCAGTTGTAGCTGATGCCAGAATATCTTGTTTAGATCCATGTTGCTGACTCCAGGAGACTCTCCCCAGGATCCTCCTGGGGCACTAAACATTCCACAGTCTGCCTTACACTTGGTATTTTAGGGTAGTTTGAGATGACAACAGCTTCCCTTCACTTTTGAGTGCCCAAAACCCTGCCCTATTTTCTTGAGAATTCTAGTGACTTGAACTCTTTGGTTTGTGTCACCTCCTCAGAATCCTAGTACTTCAGCACATGAAAAATGATAACAATATCCTGAGACATTCTAGACTTCTGTATATTTATACACAGACCAAATTACACAAATATTGTTTTAATTAATACTGGGGGGCTTATTTCAACAAAGCTTAGAAATCAGTGGAAATGAAGGACTATCATAGCCCAAATGTCCTCAATCAACTGTGAACAAAACTACTTCTTTCTGGAATCTGGCATGTGTCTTTATCTGTTTTCAGTGGCTATAACAAAATATCACAGACTGGGTAATTTATAAAGGAAAGAAGTTTACTTTTGCTCACAGTTCTGGAAGCTAGGAAGTCCAAGAGCAAAACATTGGCATCTTTTTGGCATCTGGTGAGGATCTCTTGCTGTTTGTAACATGGTAGAAGGGCAGAAGGGGGCCACATGGTAAGAGGAAGCAAAAGCGCAGAGGCCGTGTTTGCTTTCACAACAACCCCCTCTCCCCATATTTGCCTCCCACAAGAACTCACTCCCACAGAATGACATTAATCCCCGCATAAGGAGGGAGCCCCAAGACACAAACACCCCTTTAAGGTCTCACCACCTCTCAACACTGTTACATTGGGGACCACATTTCAAGCGTGAGTTTTTGGGGAGACAATCCACATCTAAACCACAGCAGCATGACTCAAGGCCAAGCTACCTGGCATTCCCAGAGGACAGCAAAAGCTACCATCAGTGCACCTGGAAAAGCAAAGTATCCTGGCAAACCGTATGAAAGATTCAGGCAGAAATCTACATTTTGCCATTGGACTTATAGTTTTTTTTGAAAAAGCTATGATATGTACACTGCTTTTAAAGATGAGAGTTTGTGCTCAAAATATAATTTGAGGCATAAAGTCCAATCATGGTGAGTTTGCCAATATTATGGCCTTTTAAACTGAAAATGTGAAATGAAAGATGTTGAAATTATTTATGACTATAGCTAGAGATTTGGCAAGCTTTACTCCAGATCTTGATAAATCATCCAAACACTGAACAGCATTTGTGTTCAACTAAGATAGAACTGGAATTAATGGGGTAATGTCATCCAAAAGTGTATATTACTAATTCTTAATGGCATGACATTATTTTCCCTAACAGAGACATCTAATATCCTGGAAGAGTAATACATTAGGAAATAAGTGCTATGCTCTATCTTACCCCCCGGAGAGGGCCACCTACATACAACACGGTCATCTTTCCCTATCATTTATTGTCGTTTCCTCTTTGGAGTCACTGCCTTTTGTCCAAAGTAATGGACCAAAAAGGTGTCATAAGTGACTCCTTTGTTTGTGCTGGTACAGGGCCATGTGCCCATTAAGTGTTCATTATAAAGCCAGCCTCAGCAATGGCGAGGCACTAAGCAACTCAGTGAGACCCTGTCTCTACATAAAACAAAAAATAGGGCTGGGGATGTGGCTCAGTGGTCAAGTGCCCCTGAGTTCAATCCCTAGTACAAAAAAAAAAAAAAAAAGTTCATTAAATGGATCTGATAACGAAATATTTTGCAAAATTTCCAACTTCTAAAAAAAAAGGCAGTCGGCTATTGGCTAAGAGCTCTCTTAGTTTGGGCTCCCCCCAAAGCAGCCCCTGAGACAAAGATTTAGGTGGGAATAATTTATGTAGAAGCTGATGGCAGGAAGCACTCAGGAAGATTTGGGGGTATTGGACGAGGAAGGGAGAAAAGTCAATAAGAAGTAAATTAATGACCAGGTTACCTCTGTGGACCACTGAGCCTCCAACCTGCTGGGGACCCTACAGGAGGCTTTATGAACCGTACCTCAGAATCGTTTGGTGGGGAGCTAGGGTGTGGGGCTCTGTTTGCCATCTCCCACCCTGATTGATTAGTGGCACTTCTGTGAGGTTGAATCCCTGTGTGTAGGTCAAACAGATGCCAGCAGCTGGAGAAGGGCTCGTGGGCATGCAGTGAGACTCTCTGCAAGTGGCCTCTTGTGTGGGAAATGGATGGAGCAGTAATTGTGTCTGGCCTGGGGCCCCTGACTATAACCAAGGAGATCTCAGTTCAGATCCTCACTCTAAAGCTCACTAGCTGTTTAATCCTAGTCAAGTTACTTGATCTCTGTCTTGATTTCTTCATGTGGGCGAGCAACAATAATACTCTAAACCCAGCAGCTGGTCTGTACTCAGGGCTGTTAGGAGGCAGTATTTCCATAGGAGGTACACTGCTCTTTTTGTCTTCTAAAGTGTATGCTTATTTGGGGTGGCTGATTGAGATTGCAAGGGTGCTAAATTTCCCCCAGGCTATCTCCATGAGGCTGCCGTGGTGCCTACATTACAGAACTGGTATATACAGTAGTTCTTCATAATTTATAAAGATAAATTGTGTTATTCCTCTGCTTAAAACATTGCTTTTGGGAGAAAGTCAAACATCTTTAATACCAGGTACAAGACCCTAGAAAATTCAGGCCTACCTCACTGTCAAAATTTCTTTCTTGTGGGCACAGGGGTGCATGCCTGTAATTCCAGCATCTTGGAAGACTGAAGCGGGAGGATCATGAGTTCAAAGCCAGCCTCAGCAACTTAGTGAGGCCTTAAACAACTCAGTGAAACTCTGTCTCTAAATAAAATATTTTTTAAAAGGGTTGGGAACGTGGCTCAGTGATTGAATTCCCCTGGGTTCAATCAATTCCTGGTACCAAAAAAAAAAAAATTCTTTCCTACTTTGCTCTTCCTCTCTTCCATAAGTTCCTCATACATGGCATGCATCTGTCTGCCAAAAGACTTTTGCTTTTGCAAAGGGAATGCTCCTCAACCCTCGCTTTCACAGGCTAATCTGGCCTTCTACCCCAGGAGCACTCTTTTTTTTTTTTATGTGTACAAGTGTTTTTATTTATTTTTTATTAGTTTATTTAATTGCATTTCAAGTCATAGTACATATATAGAGCTCAGTTTTTCCATTTCTTTGGTTGCAAACCAGATAAAGTCACACCAATTGTGTCTTCATACATGCAATAACGGTAGTGATGATGAGTACTCTTTTGAAGGATATGACTCACCCCTTGTCCCTGCTTGGGCCAACAATGCCTCCACCCACTGTCTCTTCCACCTGCCCACCACCTGCGATTCTTCCTAAGTGGTAGGAAAAGTGATTTCTAGGCACTGACACAAAAGCCATTCCTGTATTAGCGGGTAAAAAGGCAGACCGTAAATTTTTGTTTTGATTTTGGTACCGAGGATTAAACTCAGAAGTACTCGACCACTGAGCCACATCCCCAGCCCTATTTTGTGTTTTATTTAGAGACAGGGTCTCACTGAGTTGCCTAGTGCCTCCCCACTGCTGAGGCTGGCTTTGAACTTGCGATTCTCCTGTATCAGCTTCCCAAAGTGCTGGGATTACAGGCGTGTGCCACCGCGCCCAGCCAAAGCATAATTTTTTTGGACAGAGAATGAAAACTACTCCTTATTGAGTCCTAAAGTAGCAGGAACAAACTACAGATGAATATTCTGCCAGTTATCCCACCAAAAGTTGGTTCTACAATCTTATCCTTATCCAGTCACGGTTAGCGTAGATAGCAGTTTATTGCTTAAATTTCTGCTTACGTGTGTGATCTTTATAGCACATTACTACTATCTTTACAGGAGACTACACATCCCCTCCATGAAGAATGTCATCATCACTGGCTGTCTTGGCCACAGTCTTCTCTGGGTTTAGTAATCAACGATTTAGTAATCTCTCTCTTGTTTAAATTTGTTCAGAAGAAAATACAGAACTGTGCTAACAAGTTTTCTGAAAGAAACTCGAAACACTGATGGAAAAAGGGAGACATTTTGGAAGGAACATGTTATTGTTTTTTTCTGTGATAAAGAGAATCTCCCAAGGGCCTCCAGAGTGAGACTCCTGCTCTCTAAAACTCAGTTGGCAATAATGAGCTCTGTGATTTTTAGAAGCATGTAAGTAATAGAAGTAATGTTGATGCTGTCCCACGTGCCCCTTTATCATAGGCTTTTTCCTCTAAAAAGGCTAAAGGTAAATACAGAGAGAATGATTATGATTCTCCTTGTCTGATTCCAGTACTTAAGAACAAAAAATGTGTTTCCCTCAAATTAGGTTTTAATGACTTAAAAGAAACTGAAGTTCATGAGAAAGAACATACCAAGCGCTCTGACTCTAACCTCGATGGATCTCGTGGAGTAATTAATCACACTGGTTTTCTGGCAACAGCAGGGCTCAGTACAAGGAAACTGACTGGAACTATTCTGTCACAGTCATTCTTAACTAGATGCCACAGCTTTGCACATTGTAGGAATATGCAGGCGTTTAACTCGGGGATCTCATCTGGTCATCTGCAGATTTTAAGTATGCTTCTCCAGGGATGCAGGAAAGCGTCATAGGCGGCAGTGCCATCAAGCTGCCAGCATTGATCTTTGTCCTCTGCAACCCAGCACTCTCATCTTGCCACCTGCCATGCCACCAATAACCCAGGAATCTTACATGGGTAGCATGGGAATTTGCTCCATTGCTGGAGGGTATTTCCACACTCCTGGCAACAAAAATAGACTCGGGAATCATCCCTTTCCCAGCCCTTACAAAGAAGGGCTCTTAGCGACCAAAATCATGCCATGTGACCTGCCCCCTGACCACAGCTGAGTGGATTTGGAGTTCACACTTGAGCTAAACTGGTCTTCATCATATTCCTTCTCTCAGTGATTTGGAATTGGAATCAAGAGATCTGGTATCTCTGAGAAAGAGGAGATAGAAGCCTGAGTGTCCTGAGATGATTGTCTTCGCCTATTGTATGGCTAGAGGTTCAGAGAACGAAGATCTAGGAAGAAAGAGTGAAGCAGAAATGTCTGAAAACTAGAGATGGGAAGAGAAGAAAGAGCCTTTAGGCTTCCAGGGGCTCTTTGGACTCACTACCTTCCTGCCCTTGGCTTCCTGCCTGAAACCAGAGTTCCAGCTCATGTAAGCATCCAGCCGGTGGTAGCCTTGGTCATGTTTATCAGTCCTAGAAGTGTTTGTATGTTAAGCAGATATTAAAATCAGAATCTTTAATAAAACATCATTGTTAATGGCAGTGAGGGAATCAGTGGTAGGATTAGAGAAGATCAGAGACTTTTGAAAGGCTGAATCCCGCAGGATCTCAGGAGTAGTGTCTTTCCAGGTTGTGACAAATAGCAAGTTTTTGCTGCTGCTTATGAAGTCACTGGGGTTTTGGAGGACAATAGGACCACAATTCTTCCTGTTTCTGACACTGTCCTCGGTGGTCAATGAGATGAACTTTTATCTGCATAAACATCTGCGTGCCGGTAGAAGGAGTCCTCCTACAGGGCAACTGCCTGGGTGGCTGGGACTCTGGCACATTATGAAGGGACCCATTGAGGAGAGCTTTGCTGGCACCTTCTCAAAGCTATGCCATTGCAGCTGTAGTAGGGTGAAGGACTCTGCTGAGCTCAACCTCTGAATGTAGCTAGAACAGGTGTCCCCTCAGTTCTATCCACGGGGAATGCCTGTCTTTTCATGCGACTACTTTTTGTCTCTCAAAACCATGGAAATAAAGTCACATTGAGTCTTATCTTTCATTCAGCTGTTTTAAAATAAATTAATAAGTATGCACCAATCTCCTTCAAGAGGCCAGTCTCAAGACTGGCTGCCCTATAATAACCCAAGCCTAGCAAGTGCCCATTAACCTCTCCTGTCTGCCAACCAGAAAGACTACCCTGGGGGTGCCCAGGCCATCTCCCCTTTACCTCTTCCACCCTACCTTGTCTTCAACTTTGTTTTCAACACCCACCTCACCTTCCCAAATTTAACCCTGGCTTTGCTATTTGGTCACCATATAGGACACAAGTTCAGAGCTCTGACCCCTATTGTAATAAACCACTTTCATCTCCATAGTAGACTGAAAGCTCTTTGATGTCAGGAACATATTTTTTCATCTTTGTATCCCCAGAGCCCATATGTATACCTAACACATGGCAGCACTCAGTCAATGTTGCTGAAAGAAAAAAAGAAATGAATAAGTATATGACACGTGTTTAATTAGCAGGAATACATTAATGTTAAGTTGTGCACATCTCTATTCCTATTGAATGTACTTGACAGAGTTCACTAGTGTTACAGAAGAAAAGAGAAACCAGAGATGGCAGTAGAGGGGGCGGACTCTCTTCTCTGGAAGCCAGAGGTCTGTGCTGCCATGGTTGAACAACTTCTGTGTTGACTTTCTTTTTTCTTTCTTTCTTTTTTAAAATTTACTTATTCTACTTAGGTATACATGATAGCAGAATGCATTTTGATTCATTGTACATAAATGGAGCACAACTTTTCGTTTCTCTGGTTGTACATAATGTAGAATCACATCATATATGCAGTCATACGTGAAGCTAGGGTTATGATGTCCATCTCATTCCACCATCTTTACTGCTCCCATGCCCCCTCCTCCCTCCCTCTCCTTTCTTTGACCTCCTGTGTTGACTTTCATTGGGATCCTTTGAAAGCTGTTGTTGCCTCCTTCCCCAGTACCAGTGAATATTTCATCACCAACACTACTTTCTTTCTTTTGGGAGTCTCCACCTCCCTTCTTCTGCAACAACACCTTGAATTCTTCTCAGGCCACTTATTTTCTGCTTTTTGGTAAAAAGCACATTACTGTCAGCTCCGGGGCCCTTGGCAATGACTGTCTATCCAAGCCAGAGTCTCCTCCCTCTTTATTTCTGGCACCATCCATCAGTATGCTCCTCTGTGGCAAGACCAGGGGCCTAGACTGGCATACAGCTATGTGAAATCTACAGTGATTCTCCAACCCACACTGACCAAGTCACAGAGGTGACACATAGCACGTGACTGTAAACCAATCATCACAGTCAGCTTTCATCTACCACCTCTAGTAGGATTTTCTCCCAGAAACTTGCAAATATTTCAGATCCTGCATTTTTATTGTGACAAGTCATCCCACCTGTCTCATCAACCTACAGTGGGGTTTTTTTTTTGTTGTTTTTTTTTTTTGCCGCTACTTTCACCTTAGGAGATAGATATGCAAACCTAATCTAGGTTTCGACATGTTCACTGCCTTTGGTGTGATGTGTGGGTAGCCTGTGGTGACATTAAGTGGGTCAGAGACATGGTAGGCAAACTTTAGACTAATTTTCTTATTTTTAGGGAAATTTTGCTAAGAGCTTAAGGGCTTATGTGACTATATTTTATATCTTGGTATAGTCAGAAGTGTAAACAAATTGGAAAATTTCCTCCCCTCAAATCCCATAAAATGGCTTATTGACAGTATCTGATTGTACAAATGAGAAAAACACACAAGCTTGGGGAAGCTGTGTAGGCTGCTAGGGCCATGTCAATAACAGAAGAGTCAGGAATTATTTTGGTATTTCCTTTAGTGGGTGGAGATTTGGTGGCCCACTGATACCCAGGAATTCTGGGGCCTCTATAACCAGACAAGGCACAATTACAGCATCTATTGAACATAACTATCCTTTTCCTGTCTGTGAACTCTTTATATTTCGTCCTAAAACAGTGGGAAGAGCATACCAAAAAATTGGGACTAGAGCTAAGCAAAAAAGTTATTGTAAAGATAGTTTAAATCCTGTTTACAGAACAGCAAATCACGGGAAGGGTTTATTTAGCCATTCACGAGACAGTAGCCACAACAGAACCAAGAAAAACAGGAGGAACAGCAGAAGCACCAGCAACTGCTATTTAAGCGTGGAAAACAAGGCTTGATATGGAAAACAGTGAAGAGGGAAATCTGCCCCACCCCCCGAATTCTGGAATTCTCTTAAATTGTAAATAGCAGCAACAACAAAATAATCCCAAGCATCAACCACCAAAAGCCCTACTAAGAGGGGATGGAACTAGGGCTGGCCTAGTGGCTCAACTGTCAGCAGTGACTCAGACTCTCCCTCACCCTCTCCCTCTCCTTCCTTTCCTTGTTGACTTTCCTCCTCCCCCCAAACAGCTGTGCTTACAGGATGGCTCTGGGCACTATAAGCAAGAAAAAAAGGAGCAACCCTCTGCCAGAAAACAAAGGCCCATGAGATGCTTAGGACCATGTTTTCCTAAGGAGAACACATCCGTCTCAGAATCCCTTAGGTACCTCTCCTTCCAGCTCAATGGCCAGATTGTGCCACATGGCCACTGTCAGCTGTAAGAGAGCTGGAACCATGAACATGGAGTAGAGGGGAATGGGATTTCATATCCAGTTTAGATTTATTATGATTTATCCACTGGGCTGGAGAAGGGACCTATCTTCTCTGAGGTAAATGGCTTTTCCTCATTGAATCCGGGTTTCTGTCAGTAGGGAAAAGCACAGATGTTAGATAGGATATGATGAATGGGTCTAGAAATGGTCAAGTGTTTACATTATTATTATTATTTTTTTGTACTGGGGATTGAACTCAGGGGCACTTGACCACCGAGCCACATCCCCAGCCCTATTTTGTGTTTTATGTAGAGACAGGGTCTTACTGAGTTGCTTAGTGCTTCACCTCACTGTTGCTGAGGCTGGCTTTGAACTCGTGATTCTCCTGTCTCAGCCTCCCTAAGTGCTGGGATTACAGGCTTGCGCCACCCCACCCGGCTAAGTGTTTACATTATTAAGAAACTGAATTTAGGAGTTGCTGCCTCAGGCCAATGTGTTCTGGTCTCTATCTCCTTCAAGAGAACTGTTCTTGCTATCAGGTCTGCATAAAAGCTGTAAAAGCTTTTCCTGTTTTTTTTTTTTTTAATGTCTCATCCTTATATCAGTTAGAATTAGATTGGATGGAAGAAACAAACTCAAAATAAAGTGACTTCAATAAAAGAGCAGCTTCTTTCTTTTGGAAAATACAGAGGCCGATGGTTCAAAATTGGTATGCTAGCTGTTATGGTTTGGATGTGAGGTGTCCCCCAAAAGCCCCTGTGTGAGACAATGCAAGAAGGTTCAGAGGAGAAATGATTGGGTTGTGAGAGCGTTAACCCAATCAGTGAATTAATCCCCTGATGAGATTAACTGAGTGGTAACTGAAGTGGTGGGTGTGGCTGGAGGAGATGGGAATTGGGGGCATGGTTTTGGGTATGTATTTTGTATCTCGAGAGTGGAGTCTCTCTCTCATTATATGAGCCGCTTCCCTTTGCCACACTCTTCTGTCATGTTGTTCAGCCTCACCTTGAGCCCGACGAATGGAGCCTGCTGTCTGTGGATTCAGACTCTGAAATCGTGAGTCCCCAAATAAACTTTCTCTCCTCTGCAGTTGTTCTGGTCGGGTCCTTTACTCACAGCAGCAGAAAAGCTGACTGAAACAGTGGCTCTAGCTGGGCACGGTGGCGCATGCCTATAATCCCACTGGCTCAGGAGGCTGAGGAAGGAGGATAGCGAGTTGAAAGCCAGCCTCAGCAAAAGTGAGGCACTAAGCAACTCAGTGAGACCGTGTCTCTAAATAAAATACAAAACAGGGCTGGGGATGTGGCTCAGTGGCCGAGTGCCCCTGAGTTCATTCCCTGGTACCAAAAAACAAAGAAACAAATAAACAAAAAAAACAGTGGCCCTATACAAAAAGTCCTCAGGAACACTTATTTTATTTTATGGAATAAAGTGTCGTCTGATCCTAGAATTGAAAGACAATTAAAATCTTTTTTAGAAAATATTTTCAGTTGTAGATGGACACAGTACCTTTATTTTATTTACTTTTTTTGTGGTGCTGAGGGTCAAACCTAGTGACTCATATGTGCTAGGCAAGTGCTCTACCATTGAGCTACAACCTCAGCCCGACAATTAAAATCTTTAAGCAAAACAAAACAAAACAAAAAGTCCTTAGACCAGACTCCTGTCTTTCTCATAAGGCTCTGAAAGGTGACGTATGATCCAAGACAGCTGCTCTAGAAGTAGCCAGCACATCTGCATCCCAATCAAAGGAAGGAGGATGAGAAGAAAAGAAACTGATGTTTTTTAAAGATAGTCACTACGACTTGGCCACATTATCCTTTCTCTTATAGCCATTAGCTGGATCTTAGTCAAAGCGCCACAGATAGCTCAAAAAAATGTCTTTTTTCTGGATATATGCCCAGCTAAAATAAGGTCATTCCATTACCTAAAGTTGGAGGTTCACTTTTTATGAGGAAAAGAGACTGGATATGGAGTTAACAAGCTTTGTCACCCACTCCTCTAGTGGACTCATTCATCTGAGCCACATCAGAAATTCAAATAGAACCCAATCCACCGAATCCCGGTGAGGGATGTCAAGTCCGATTTTTCCAGTCATCCTGGTCACAATATCCTCAGCATTGTCACGGCCTGCAGAAAGACCTCCTCAAATTCTAACCAACTATTCTATTTGGTGACTTAATTAAGCAGAATTTTACACATGGATCAGATCTTAGGAATGACCTAGTTCAATCCTCTCATTTGTAAATGAGAAGACAAAAGTGTAAGGAGGTCAAGCAGCTGGCCCCCCAAAAGGTGTGAAGTCTTGAGAAGGTCAGGGTCAACAAGGACAGAGGTAAAGGACAGATGCCATGACATGGGGTGGACTGTGGGAGTAAAAGGGAAGAGTCTGGATGATCCTGGACTTCAGGCTGGGCAGCTGGGAGTAACTGATGATAACAGAGAATACATGAGGCATGGGAAGAAGATGATTTAGCTTTTCAAATGTCAACTGGACCTCTAAGTGGAACTAGGGTCTTGGAATAAGAAATTTTTAGAAAGCTTTGGGTGGAGTGAGTTGAGAGTTGTCAGCTTCCCGGAACAGTCACACACGAACAAAGTTATCACTCTGGGGCAATATCCACCGAAGAGGCAAAGTCGTAGCCGGTAGGCCTCATCTGGCCAGCAGATGTGTTTTGCTTCATCCACAGCAAAAGTTTAACAAAATCTGTTAGTGACCAATGTGTAAAATTTGAGAGATTTCATGTAAATCTCTCTATATCATTTCTCTTAAGAAATTAAAGACCCAACATCACTGGGTGCCTGGCATTCCTGGTTGGCAAAAATCAAGTAGAGGTGAGCAGATCAAGAGTTTCAGTTCTTCAGTCTCTATCCATGGGCTTCATTCCTTTATGCTAAACTCAAGGCTGCTGAAGGCTTTGGATATATTGGCTCTGATTAGCATAAAACCAAGGGAAAAAAAGGGCTAAGGGAAAGGAAAAGAAGGAGGCTTTGATGATGCAAACTGAGGAGAGATGATCAGAGGTAAGAGGAAAACCTAGAAAGCTTGGTGACAGGAGGCAAAGGAATTAGGGTTGAAAGGAGGAACGAATCTTGTCTGCATTGTATTATATAGCTATTTTGTTTATTCCAAAATTTAGGAGTCATTTCTGACACCTTTTCTTTCTTTTCTTTTTTTTTTTGGTACTGGAGATTGAACTCAGGGGCACTCGACCACTGAGCCACATCCTCAGCCCTATTTTGTGTTTTATGTAGAGACAGGGTCTCACTGAGTTGCTTAGCGCCTCACCGCTGCTGAGGCTGGCTTTGAACTCGTGATCCTCCTGTCTCAGCCTCCCTAAGTGCTGGGATTACAGGCATGAGCCACTGCGCTTGGCTCCCCTTCCTTTTCTTGATCACCTTCATCTAATGCATCTCATGCTGGTCACATATACCTCCAAATTAGTCCTCACACTTGTCCATTTCTCTCCATCGCATCTTACCTGATCTTGGCAAGAACAACACGTGTTTCTTCATCATTTATTGCTCCCAGCAGTTCACCAGACACAGCAATCACCAGGTAGTCTTATACAGCTAGATCCTGTCCCTCTCTCTTCACTGGCTTCCCACTACACCTGAAATAGATGCATGCTCCTTACAACAGCCCAGAACGTCGCCGCATGACCAGGCCTCTGCGTGCCTGGTGGATCTCATCCTGTTCTTCTCCTATCCTTCTTTCTCAAGGGCACCGAATGCAGTCTCCTCCCCATACTTCACCCGTACAGATCCCTCTGGTGGCTGCTCTTCCCTCAAATCTTCCTAGAGCTGTCTCCTTCTCATCCAATAAGCCTCTTCGGAAGGCTCAGATCGGGCAGCCACCCTCCTTCAGCTTCCCGGCAATTCACTCTTTTCCCTTGCATACATTTATCTCTAAGGATGCACAAATAGAGCAAAAATACTGGCGTCATTGAACATTCGCTTTATCAACTAGAAGGCAATCTCCATGAGGGCAGGCACAGCGTCTGGTTCACCTCGTTGAACCCACAGTCTAACAGTGCAGGCCTGCCACACTGCGGGACCTCACTCGGCGGCCGCGGAGCCAGACTGCACACAACCATTGCCTGCGGCGGAGGTGACCGAGAATAAAACGTGCACATATGCATTTCAATACGTTTTTTTCTTAGGTGCCGGAGAGACTATGCAGTTAGGAACAGCCAGGCCGCGGGACGACTCCGACGTCCTAAAGTACCGGCATCGGCCAGCGCAAGCCGGGCGCTTGGCCGCTCTGCGCCTGCGCCGACTTCCCGCGGCGCCCCGCCCCGCGCTTCTCGAGGGGCGGGCCAGGCGCGCGCGGATGACGTCACGCGGCGCGTGCCGGGTCGCCCGTGGTAACCCCGGGACCGCGGAAGTGGAGGCCGGTGGGCAGGCGGTCGAGCCAGGTAACCTGTGCGCCGGGGTTGGGTCCCTGCCTTCCTCTAGTCTTCGCCGGCGATAGCGGCGCCCCGTCCCGCTGGCGGCCGAGCGCCCGCCCCCGCGTCGCCTTCGCTCTGGCAGCAGACCCCCTTCCCCTCAGCTCCCCGGACTCCGGAGGCGGCCACCCGCCCTGGGCGCCCCCGCTGACCGCCCCGGCCCCGGCATGGCGAGGGGCCGGACCCCGCTGTCCCGCCGCCTTAGCCCCGTCTGCTGCCGCCCCCTCTCCCCTGGGGCGCGCCCCGCGCCCTCCGAGCCCTGCGGGGCACGTCCCCAGCGCGGGCTGCGCAGACCCGCAGTTCCGCGTCTGTTCCTGCCCCTGCGACGAGGCACGCCGTCGCGCTGCCCCGGCACCCTTGTGGACAGCACCGAGTTCGAGGAGGGTGGCACTGAAGAGCGTGCCCGCCCTGTCAGTGCGGCGCGGGCGCGCTCGGCGTGCCGCGGGGGCCTGGCGGCGGCGGCGGCGCGGGGCCGCGAACGTCTATTGTGAGAACGGTCCGCGGGGGAGCCAATCAGCTGCCGCGGTGCGGAACCGGGACCGGCGTTTCGTTGAAAGGTCCTTGCCTCCGGGTTTCTAGTTTTCGAGCAATGATCACAGTTACCCTTGCAAAGGTAGCCCCCGAAAGAGTGGCAGCCTCTCCAGGAATGCTGAGATGGCAACAAGAACAGGATGCATATTGTTCAGTAGGAGTAATACGGGTTATTACAGAACCGACCAGAATCGATGTTGGGAAAACGGAATAAGAAGCAGAATTCTGCAATTCTTGATCTCTCGATGGTTTTGTTTTCTTGTACTCTCTGTTCCATTTTTGAACGGAGTGTATTGCACTTCATATCATTCGGAGCAGTCTGTCAGTGATTTGCTAATTGGTAGGATTAGATTTTTCCAATATTTGAGGCACAAAGTAGAATAAAGCAGAGAATAATAGTATTTGTTCATTGCCGACCATCTTCTGTTTCCCGTGGACTGTGTCCATCACTTTGCGTTTATTTTCTCTAGCTCACATAAAAGCCTTGCGAGTTAGGAATTATCCTCAGTTTACAGAGAAAAAAATACCTGAGGCTCAGTTATGTGAAATTGGCTTGTTGAGTATTCAAAGCAACTAATGGCTGAGCCAACATTTACTACTAATGACTTCAAGCATGTATTTTTTTTTTTTTTTTGTACCACTCAGGGGCACTTAACCACTGAGCCACATCCCCAGCCCTTTTTTGTATTTTATTTAGACAGGGTCTCACTGAGTTGCTTAGGGCCTCGCTAAGTAAATTGCAGAGAGGCTGGCTTTGAACTCCCCATCCTTCGGGTCACTGGGATTACAGGTGTGCGCCACTGTGCTGGCCCTTTTTTTTCCTAAAGAAATTCTATTATTAATGATCAAACACCAGGATTTGTGTGTGTGTGTTTTACAGTAGTCACACACAATTATATGAGTTATTCACTCATTTATCCAAATGATTTGACACTTTCTAGTATCTTTTTTAAAAAATACTGTTTTAGTTGTCAATGAACCTCTATTTTATTTATTTATATGTCTTGTTGAGAATCGAACCCAGTGCCTTGCACATGCCAGGCAAGTGCTCTATCACTGAGCTACAACTCCAGCCCCTCTAGTATCTTTTATTAAGTTCTCATATCATGGAATTAAAACACCTGGATAGCTTCATTTGTGATCTTCCTGTGCATGCATGTGCGACACATAACCACACAAACACACACACAATGGCAACGTTGGTGGCACATGGTTGAGTGACTTGGAGGCTGAGGCCAGAGGATGACAAGTTAAAAGCCAGCCTGGGCAATTTAGACCCTGTCTCAAAACAATAAATAGAAAGGGCAGGGGATGTCTCTCAGTTGGTAGAGTGCTTGTCTCCCACTTGTGAGCTCTGGGTTTCATTCTCAGTACTGCAAAAATACAAAACAAACCAAAAAAAACCAAAAAACAAAAAATAGCAACAACAAAAAACCCCAAGAAAAATGGTGAATAAGATTGCTTAGTAAATAACTGTTTTTTTTTTTTTTGTACCAGGGATTGAACTCAGAGGTACTCGACCACTGAGCCACATCCTCAGCTCTATTTTGTGTTTTATGTAGAGACAGGGTCTCACTGAGTTGCTTAGCACCTTGCTGTTGCTGAGGCTGGCTTTGAACTTGCGATTTTCAGTAAATACCTTTTGTGTAGAAGTGAAAATCATATTGGCTTTTGGCTAGAATTTTTTAAAAAAAGTACTAAACAGTTTCTTGCCTTCTTAGACATTGTGTACTGAACAGACTTAACCTTCCCTTATGCAGTCACGAACGTATGTTGCCCTGTGTGGCAATATGGTGATTTCTTTTGGGCTTTTAATTGTATTTGACTCCCAAACTGCCTTGTATTTTGAGTTTGCTTGTACTTGTAGTCCATCTCTTACTGTCACCAACAGATAGTGAATCAGTGATTAAAATACACACAGCAGAACCAGACTTCTTTTCAAAGTTCATCTGTGTTGTAACACGTCAGAACTATATTCCTTTTAAAGGCTGAGTAATATTCCATTGTATAGATGAACCGTATGCTGTATATAGAATTATGCTTCTTTATACTTCTCATCTTGTATGATACGATCTTGGTGATTTGATTTGATTATGAACTCCTAGAGGATCCAGGTGGGAGATATTGACTGAAATAATAATATTTTTGAACTATGAGCAAAATTCCTGATGTCCACTGTTAGACTGGAATCTGGTTGTAATTTTCCCACATAATATACAGTCCAAAACTAGTAAAGAAAATAACACTACTGATAGCACTCCCTGATATTTCTGTATTGTTTGCAATGAGTCCTGTGCATTGTTTAATCCACTTTACATATGAAGTAGGTGCTGTTTTGTTTTTGTTATACAGAATGAGGAAAATGAGATACAGGGAAATTAAGTGAACTATTAAAATGACAAGATTGGTAAGTGATAAAACTGAAATTTAAAAAACTTTTTTTTTTTTAGTTGTCAATGGATCTTCTATTTTATTCACTTATATGTGGTGCTGAAGATCAAACCCAGGGCCTCACACATGCCAGGCAATCGCTTTACCATTGAGCCATGACTCCAGCCCTAAAACTGAAATTTAAACTTGGGCTCTCTGGCTCAGAGCTCATTTATCCCTAGGTTTTGTCAGTATCAACTTGTATATAACTTGTTTTGCCTGCCACCCTTGTCTTAACATTCTCCTTTTATACCTGCTTTAAAATTGAGAATGACTTCGAGCTTAGTAGGCGATGAAAAAACTGAACTCAGACTGTCAAAAGAGTAACAGGTGCCTCTCATTTGATTGGGATGATAGCATTCAAATGGAATTCAGACTGCATTTTTACAGCTTAGTGCTTATCCTCTGAGAACCTGATCTTTGAAAAGCAGATCCTGAAACTTTTTATGATCTCCTATTGCATATATATTGTGCTGTGTTTGACTTTCACACTATGTGAATTCTCTGGTAGGAAGAGTTGTTTTCATAATGTTAGTGACTGTCAACGGTTTATGGCACACTCATTTTACTGCTAACTCATTACTCTGTGTTGCTTGATTCCTTATGAAATTATTTTGAAATAGCATTTATATATATATGCGTATATATATGTAAAATCAATTTTATTGTAATTTTTCTTGGCTTTTTCTTTTGCTTACATTTTATTTCTTTGACATTTGCAATTGAAAGTTTAGTTTTTTGAAAGTGATGGAAACCAGGATATGTCTGATATATTTTGGCATCAAAGGAGACAAATCAGCCTGTTCCTTTTGGCACCAATAATATCTTGCATATGTCACAAGTATAGTGTATATTTAGAGGTATGAACTATCTGTAATGTCTGTTAGAGTCACAAAATGAATGTTATGGTTCTCAGGGTCCTTACATTTATCTCTTTTACCCTTTATTGGGTAGTTGGGAATCTCAAGCCTGGCTGATTAAATGATCTGCCTGAATTCTTTTGGTATTAGAATTCATTCTTTAAAAAAGAATTCCAGTGTTCAGTGTTCTTTTGAATCATGTTATTGTATTCGTGTAGCATTCTTGCTTATAAAAGGAACCTCCAGGGCTGGGATTGTAGCTCAGCGGTAGAGCGCTTACCTTGCATGCGTGAGGCCCTGGGTTGGATCCTCAGCACCACATACAAAGCAATAAAATAAAGACATTGTGTCCATCTACAGCTAAAAAAATATTTAAAAAAAAAAAAGGAACCTCCAATTTTTTTACTCATATGTATTTATCACTCTTCTTATGTGTTCTGAATGGGAGATAATGACCTGTATTAGGCTGCTGAGAGAATGATCTGATATGACAGATCCAGATACACTTAGATTAAACTGACATGACTTGGTTGTATGTGTGTGAGTAAGAAATCTGGGAAGACCTAGTGTTCTGGGTAGATGGTGGTGTCATTGACTAGGAAAACTGAATTAAAGGAGATCAGGTCTGGGGATTGGATTTGAAGCTACTGGAGCATGGATTGCACAGTCTAATGATGAGATTTGAAGCCAGACCTGCAGGACACACTAGCATCTAAGAACTGGAAGAAGGGCCAGAGTGGTCAGGAGATGTAAAGGAGAGCACGTAACCATAAATACTAAATGAGGAGAGAATTTTAAAGAGGGCTTGGTGATCTGCATTAAAGCTCAAAAATCAAGGACTAATAAGAAGTCATTTGCCTCCACTGTGGAGTTTAGTGGGCAGCGAGTTGTGGACCAAAAGTAGGGTGGAATAATGGGGGGCCATGAAGATAGTTCTTAAGGGCGTTGTGAGGAGAAGAGTGAGGGGAGATGGGGAATTAGGGGAGATTTTGCTCATTCATGGGCTTTTTTGCCCCAAGAAGAGGTTGGAACATTGACTGACTTCTCAGGTGAAAAGGGCTGGCAGGAGGAAGAAGTTGAGGTAGACGATGATTGATGAAGCAGGCACCAAGAGGGGGCCAAGGGAGGACATCCAGAGCAGAGCCACAGCCAGGCCCATGCTCGGACGTGGGGACACTTCTGCTGTCCTAGAAGGGATGGATGGCTGGGAGGGGATAGACAAATGCATTAGTAGGATGGCGGAGAAATGTGTGGAGATTCTTGTCTGGTGGAAGCAGAAGTTCTGAAGTGAAGGAAATGCGTTTGCCGATGCTGAGTGTTGATTGGTGGGGCGGGGGGGGGGGGGGAGCGCCACCGTTTAGCATGATCACTGAAGGGAATGGACTGGAGTTGAGGGGAAGACAGGCACATCTAGGGTCGCCTTCCTGGTAATGTCACAAGTCCCACCCAAGTTGGAATTTGAGTATGTAGAGTCGGCCATTCTTGTGGCTGGTTATTTATTTAGCTTTTGTTGAACTCAGTAGGCCAAATTGAGAAGTAGAAAATTTGGATGAGTCGATTGATTGAGGTTTCAGTTTTATGGAACATTTTTGTCAGAAAGATGAAAGGATAGTAGAATTGAGGTTAAACTGTTACAAGAGTTAGTGAACAAAGGGACCATGTTATAAAAGAAGGTCACAGAGCAGGGCTTTTCAGCTTCCCATTTGTGATTCTCCTCTGTGAGGGAACTGGCCTGTGCACTGTAGGATGTTCAGCAGCGTGTCTGCCTTTACTTTGTAGATGCTGGTAGCAACCTCGTCCATTTGTCAGCATCAGAAATGTCTTCAGACATTGCCAAGTGTCCTTGGAGAGGCAGTCACCCCAGCTGAGAACCGCTGCCCTGCAGTCAGGGAGCAGACAAATTGGATACAGTGCAGAAGCTCAGGGACCAGAGTCCCAGTGAAATAAGTGTCGGTACATAAGCAGGAGGTGAGGAGGGGGCTGGGCGGTCACACTATTGAAATGAGACGTCTCAGAGGTGGAGCTGTTCCAGAGAATGAAAATGTGAAGGACAGCCCCAGTCTTATCTCTGTCTTCAGTTGCATAGACAGAGTACCGTCCAAGACCAGTACAGGTTTCCTAGAGAGCACAGCAGCAGCTAGGGCGCCACAGCAGTCTTTTCCACTTCCAGGCATGCTGACCGCTGTTGTCGGACCTCCATGAACTTGTTGAAAGATTCTATTGAAAAGTTATGTTTTAAACCTCTTTTTCACTGAGATTATATACCAAATGGTGAGATATAGTATCTCCCTTTCTCTCTCTGGACAGAATGAGAATGAAGCCCTTTTTTGTTTGTTTGTTTGTTTGTTTTTAATTTTTAAATAAGATTAAAAAAACCAGCTAAGCCGGCACGGTGGCACACACCTGTAATCCCAGCACTTTGGGAGGCTGAGACAGGAGAATCGCGAGTTCAAAGCCAGCCTCAGCAACAGCGAGGCGCTAAGCACCTCAGTGAGACCCTGTCTCTACATAAAACACAAAATAGGGCTGGGGATGTGGCTCAGTGGTCGAGTGCCCCTGAGTTCAATCCCCGGTACCAAAAAAAAAAAAAAAAAAAACCAAGAGGGTAAAATAACTGCTTACGTAAAAGGCATAATTCAAACCTTTCAAAAACCAATTTTCAACTTTAGATTTACGTAGACCATGAACTTTTTATACTATTACATTGTGTCTTCTAAGGTTAAAAAAAAGAGTATCATTGCTTTGCTGAGTGGAGTGAAGGAGAAATGTTGGTGAGAGTAGGTCATTTTGAGAGACGGAACATGGAGAGGTGTTTACCTGCTTGTAGGTAGGGAGCAAGCGGACGCGGCAGCTGGGCCAGCCCGAGTTTCTGAAGGCAGCCTGAGCTGAGGCTGGTCTTCACCCTGGAAGTGCACTGAAGCTCTTTTTCTGACATAAGCATTTTCTTTAACTTATACCCCCCACTCCTGTAGGGTTTTAAAAAACTATGAAATTTATTCAGCATGTTTTTAATAGCAATTTCCAGGTAAGTAGTTCGTTTTCTTTTTCAGTATTTTCTTTATATGATCTTTTGCCTCTAAGTATAATACTTTCCAAAAGCCCTGGTTTCTGTGCTGGATGACCTAATTTCAGAGCATTTCTTTTGTATTTGGGTATCACACTATGAAGTCTGTTCTCCTTGGTGGAAGTGTCAATATTTCCTTGCATCTTAAAACTCTTAGAAGCTTTTCTCTTTCCTCTGCCGTTTGCTCATTATTTTGTTGCCTTTTGCTCCATATTGTTTCATGTTTATTTTTAACATGTACTTACATGTATGTATAGTGTTGATAGAGAACCAGTTTCTGTGGACTCAGTAAAGAGGTTATAAGCAACTGATAGAGTCTGTGTTTAATGATCTTTCCTAAATCCATACTTCCACTGAACTTGTTTTCGTTTTTTGATTTTGTTTTTTCCTAATGAGCTTGGCTGGCATTATTCATCAAAAAAGAATGGGTACTAACTCCCACTTCTTTGAGCAAAACCTTAAAAACAAGACCCAAAAAACTATCTTATCCACAGATACAAGCTGACATAGATTTTGTTATTATGTCATTAATGTTCATTGCAAAATAGGAAGTAAACAGATGGTATTACAAGCCTTGACATTTTAACTGGATGCTCATCCAGATGATTTTTCATGGAAGTTGGTCTTTTGATAGTTTAAAAGGTGGCTTCTACAAAGAATTTTCTATGGTAGGTATATCTCCTGTATATCTCTTGTTGATTATTAACAGTGATTTTTTTGACCTTATTTTCACATTTAAATATAATAATTTCTTTTATTTTCCTTCCTTCTTTTTTCCCCCTCAGTACTGGGGATTAAACCCCGGGCTTGCACATGCTAGTCAAATGCTCTTCGTATCCCCAGCCTATAAAAATTTTTTAAAAAATTTTGAGACAGAATCTTGGTAAGTTTTTCATGCTGGCCTCAAACTTACCATTTTCCTGCCTCAGCCTCCCAAGTAGCTGCAATTGCAGACATGCACCATTGCTCCCAGCTCCAATGTGACCATTTCTAAAAGAAAAGTTAACTTATTACCTTGATAAAAAGTGGTGACCAGTGTTTTACACAGACTTGTTTTTTTTTTTTCCCTTCCTTTCCCTCTCCTTCTGCCTCCCCATTTCCCTTCCTCTACTCTACTGGACTTTTATTTATTTATTTATTCATTCATTCATTTATTTTTGTGGTGCTTGGGATTGAACCCAGGGCCTTGTGCACGCGAAGCAAGCACTCTACCAACTGAGCTGTATTGCCAGCCCTATTATTTTTAATTGGTACTTTATAGATATAAATAAAGGTAGAATTCACTGTGGTATATTTACATGTTAGTTTTATTCTATAGTTCTTCCTGTCTCCCATCCCTCCTCCCTCTCTCTCAAACCCCATCTTCTTTCTTTATCCACTGATCTCCCCTCTATTTTTATGAATTCACTTAAACCTCCTCCTGTTATGAGAAAAAACATTTGACCCTTGACTTTCTAAGTCTGGCTTATTTCACTTATGATATCTCTATCTCCGTCCATTTGCCAGCAAATGCCATAATTTCATTCTTCTTTATGGATGAGTAAAATACCACATTTTTTTCTTATATATATATGGAGTTGTAGGCAGACACAATACCTTTATTTTTATTTATTTATTTTTATGTGATGCTAAGGATCGAACCCAGTGCCTCATCCACGCCAGGCGAGCCCTCTGCTGCTGAGCCACAACCCCAGCCCCACATTTTCTTTATCCAATCATCTGTTGATGGGAACCTGGACTGGTTCCACAATTTGGCTATTGTGAATTGCACTGCTATAAACATTGTTGTTCCTCTATCACTGTAGTATGCTAATTTTAGTTCTTTTGGATAAATACCAAGGAGTGGGATAGCAGGGTCATTTAGTGGTCTCATTCAGTCTTTTGAGAAATCTGCATACTTCTTTCCAAAGTGGTTGCACTAATTTGTAGTCCCTCCAACAATGTATGAAGTAAAACCAAGAATCAATAAGTGAGATAGCATTAAATTAAAAAGCTTCTGCACAGCAAAGGAAACAAGAGCATGAAGACAGAGCTCCCATCCTACAGAATGGGAGCAAATCTTTGTCAGCTACTCCAGCGACAGGGGAGTAACATCCAGAATATATAAAGAATTCAAAAAAACTTGGCACCACAAAAGCAAATAGTAACCCAGTCAATAAATGGACAAAAGAACTAAACAGACATTTCTCAAAAGAAGACCTGATTTATTTTGATGTTTAATATTGAGCATCTCAAAAGAGAAATGGGTTGTTCTTTCCAGACCATAAAAATGAACATTGATACTGAATACAGAATATAGACACGAAGGTTTAACAGAAGATGATATTTTGTACTGTAAAAGGCAGCAGTATTACATCCCAGCAGTTGCTGTCTAGTTGCAGATGACACAGAGCAGTCTGTGTGCCTTCTGCAACCATGCTCAGTTTTTGGCTAGATCTAATATCAGTGATCACATGAGCAAGTGGATACCAAAGGACTTTGTTGTTTGTAATAAGTCTTTTTGATTTGGAGTATTGCTTAACATCTTTTCTAATGAAGAGGGCATTTCAGGTTCTGGAAAACACTATGTTTACAGTATATGCTGTGTTAGCTATATATTCAAATTTTAAAGATGATTGAGCTCCTAAAGATCTTCCAAAGATATTTAAACTATAGCAAATACATTTTCTTACCTTGCTCCCAAGTACTTTTTAATTTCCAGAAATTTCTTGTCTTGGGAAGGGTGAACTGAATACATGTTCAGTTTGCCAGGTACAATCTGATGCTGGGAATGTATATATAAGTCTTGATGAGATGGAGTCAAAAGCCATTTCAAGAGAACAGAGTTCCCATTTGCAGTGTGTAAATTCTGAATCTACCTCTGAATGGGAAATCTGTGTTACAGAGTATATTCTCTCAAAGAACCAGAATGTAAATATTGAGATCTGAATGATTCTGATATTCTACAGACTCTTGAATTTATCCTTGACCTTGTTTTGCTCCTGGGCACAGTACTCACTGCTGACTTCATCTGTGCAGCTGCAGCCCTGTGACAGGATCACCAAATAAATCTCTAGGTGTGGGGAGCATGTCTTGCTTTCTGGCTAAGAAAGTACAGTTCCGTAGGACAGGAACAGAGGGACCTTTTGCCCTTCCTATGGCTTTCCTGCTTTAGCAAGTATACAAAGAAGACAGAAAGACTGTCAGTGCAGGGTAGGAAGGGGCTGTAGGGTCAGAAATAGGACAGGAATTGAGCGAGGAACAGGAAGGGTTCTAATACCTGGAGTTGCCAAGAAAGAACTTACTCATCACATGTTTTAAATTTGGAGAACTTGGGCTGGGATTATGGTGCAGTGGTAGCGTGCTCGCCTAGCACGCGTGAGGCACTGGGTTTGATGCTCAGCACCACATAAAAATAAAATAAAGATATTCTGTCCACCTACAACTAAAAAAAAAATTACAAAACTTACTCCATGTACACAGCATTAGGAATCCTACATAAGAAGCCCTACAGCTAGTGGCTGGAGCATTGCTAGGTGGAAGTATTTCTTAGTGTGATTGAAATTTACAGTGAATCCTAAATTATGTTGGCTGGGAAGAGACCAGCATTGGATTAAACCTGTGGTTCTTAGTCCCATCTGTGGACCAGGCATTACCAATATCTCCTGGGACGTGTTAGAAATAGAAATGCACATTATTAGAGCCCCGTAGCCTGTGTTTTAACAAGATCTTCAGCAGCCCAAGTACACAACCAAGTTGGAGAACCACTGGCTCAACCAATTCAACCTAATTGTAGTGTCAAAGACCCAGCATCAGTGGTGCACGCCTGTAATCCCAGCACTTTGGGAGGCTAAGACAGGAGAATTGTGAGTTCAAAGCCAGCCTCAGTAACAGTGAGGCTCTAAGCAGTTCAGTGAGACCCTGTCTCTAAATAAAACACAAAATAGGGCTGGGGATGTGGCTCAGTGGTAGAGTGCTCCTGAGTTCAATCTCTGGTGCCAATAATAATAATAATAATAATAATAATAATGTGAAAACTTATACTAGAACATCCTTTAGTCTTTCTGTAGGGCTGGCATTCCTCTTACAGAGTGGGCTGTGTTTTAAGTTGAAGGCCAGAAAAGACTGCTTCATTTTAGGTACAGTAATAGGTAGCATTGTTGTTGAGGTAGAGAGTGTCCCCTCATGGCTGCAGTTCACCCTGGAATCAAAATTCTGCTAGAGTCTAATGGAAGAGAGCTTTTTATCTTGCATCCTTGTCTTAAATATTTATTCCTTGGGTTTTTTTTTTTTTTTTTTAACTTTTTTTCTCCGCCCTGTGAGAATCCTGTTTTCATGGCATTGTGGTGGGAAGAGTTGGTTCAAGTAGCTCAGAAGCAGCATTAGGTCTTAGGAATTGTCTGGACATTTATTTAAAATGTGGATTATTGGCCACCACCCCTGGAAATTCTGATCTAGCCAAGGCCAAATAGTGCTAAGAGTCTGCATTTTTAACAAACTCCGCTCCTGCTGGCTATCACCCTCTCCCCACACCATTTCTAGTGCACGTGGCCCTCCCACCACACTTTGAGAAACACTGTGCTAGATTTCCAAGGACAGGTGATGTATCTGATTATAATTTTACCTTGGATTCTGAGAGACAAATGTTTTCATGAATTTCTGAGAATATTCACAGATATTAATCTTAGTTGGTAGTAATGAAGTTACCTGGTTTTTAAATAGTCACCGGAAAACTATACAGAGATGCTAGGAATGGAATTATTCGAGAAGTCATGAGTCATGAAGTTCAAGAAGTAGCCCTGAAGATTGCTTTGACAGTGTACTAGTATAATAAAACCAATCAGACCAAGAATTTTGCAGTTCTTTAATATTTTCTGAAAAATCTTTAGGAAGCTTACTGTAAAGGGGTTACATGTTAAAGTTTCACACAGGAAAAGAATAACTTGAGGAAACGCTGGCGAAGTAGCCCTTTCCCCAGTCTCCACGCCTGGTGCTGAGGCCTGAGTCGTGAGGAGCATTAGGAGACCCTGTTGAGCAGCCCCAAGGTGGAGCCCAGAGTCCCCATCATGGCAGGAAGTACAGGAATCTGAGGTGACTTACATTTTTTTCTGCATAGAATTGTCAAAATAAAATTGTTATATCTAGCTTCCAGGAAAATGAGTGATGGGCGAGAACAGGACAGGAAACATTTTTCTCCGCCCTGTTCTCTGCCTGCCTCGGAGCCAGTGCAGTTCCGGGGGCCTAGTGGGGAGGTGGAAGACCCTGTGTGTTCTGACCTGCCCCAGCAGATTCTGTCCAGCAGGAGTGGCGATTCCTGTGTAGCACGGAAAGGAAGGAGGAGGGTGACAGGTGCAGTGTGGACTTCGGGGGTGTCTTGTGTCGTACCCGCCTGCCCAACCAGGAATGCGGCCGAGCCCCTTGCAGGGAGCTGCTGGAAACCACCTGCGCAGGGCTGGGTGCCCTGGAGCCAGCCTGTGGGGCGTCGGTCAGCGGGTCCCTCGCCTGTACAGTGCACAGCCCTGGTGCACGGCCCTGCGTGCCGCGTTGGCCTGCTCCAGCCCTGTGCTGTTAGATGGGCAGAGCGTGGCAGTAGCCTGGTCCTCTGGAGCTTGCAGAGCAGACCCAGCACCCCTCTTCTTTCAGCTGCCCCGCCTGAGGGCCTGTCGCCCACCACTGCCCCCTGCCATCCACTTTTCTGTTACTCCCGCGTGCTTTGGCCTGCTGCTCCCACTGACCGTGTGCCTCACTTGAGGGGCCGAGCGGTCCTAAATGTCGCTGAACGGGCTTTCCCCAGCATTCTAACTTTCCTGTAACTTTTTAAAGTAATAGATATGTTACCAGGTGTGCAATTTTTTAAAAACAGTGTTTCTCAAGTTGTAGATAAGTTGATTCAAGTCTTATATAGATATATTTATTAAAATATTCTAAACTTATTTTAAATTTACTAAGGATTTATTTTAGTATATTGTGAAAAATAAGCTAACACATCAAATTTGTGATTTTATGTATGTTATTGCCTAAGATGAGGTTTAAAAAAAAAGGTAAGTCAGTGGTAGTGGATTTAGGAAAAATCATCAGTGATAACACTATGAGGATGGTGGAAATACTGAAGGTGGTACCTACATGACTGATGTGTGTGAAATGCTAATTAAACAAATACCCAAGGCTAACAATTTTTGAAATTGTTTATCAGTACTTTCCAAATCCCTTTATTTTTACCCTACTGAACTCTGTAACCCAGTTCTATTAATTTGGGTCTATTTGCAGAATGAATATTTATAGACAATAATAAATTATATTAGTTTTTCTAATGAGGTTTAAAATGTTTTGTTGAATTTTATTCTGGCATAACAGATCACTGGGTGATCTGGTGAATCTTTAAATGTTAAGCCAGTTCTTTTTATTTTTAAAAGCTGCATTAATTGAATTATATCTACAAAAGTGTTCAGCGGTTATTTTTCTTGGCCCAGCATTGGTGTGCAAAGCACATCATGGAATAATGGACCTTCCTTTGGCATCTGCTGTTGTCATACTTACTTCAACCCTTGTACTCAAAACCTGGGCCCACCACTCTGCACCGGGGACTTTTTGACTGAACTTGACTTGGATTTTGAAGGCTTTAGAAACCATGTCGTGAGAGAACGGGGTGAGGGAACTGAGGTGGTTCAGCTATGGAGGACAAGACTCAGGCAATGTCGCAGCAGCCTGCAGCCCTTCCAGCCCGTCAGACTTGTCTACAGAAGGTTTATTCTTTGTATGGGTTGTTGTGGGGAGAAATTCCAGTGAAACAGATGTTAGCAAGGTCCCTACTTTCCTGGGTTATGAGGAGGCCTGAAGATGGGTTTGTTCTGTAGCTTTCCGTGCTTATACACCCAGTGCGCCCACATCCCGCGTCCCCTAGAATAGCTTTTCTAGTGTCTGGTGCTAAGAATGATTTCCTGGTTCGTATTTTGCTCATTTAGGGTGTATGCAGTGTTGCATTATGATGTTGTTCAGTCAACATTAATGCATGATTCTAGTTTAACAAATAAGATAAACAGGTGAACTACTATTTGATATTTTATAATTTTATGTAGTTAAGTTTTATTAGATCAAGATTAAAATATACCTTCCATTTGATATAATGTAAGGTTTGTCTCTTCTTAAAACGTAGGACCTGCAATAGAGATAACTTGCCGTGCTAGTAAGCAGCAGAGTGGTGCTCTTTGAGTGGTGGGAAGGCTTAACCTGTTTCAGTGTTTTCTGTCTGCTTTGGCTTATGGGTTTGGGATCTGATTACTTCTCTGTACTTTAATTTTGATCTAGTCTTGGATTGAGCTTTAGGCAGTAGAGTGTGGTGTTAAAAGTCCTGGGTTTGGAGTTACACTATATGAATTTAAATCTCTCCTGTCTAATAACTGTATGTGCTTAGACAGAGGTATCTTAACTTCTCTGGGTCTCAATTTACTCATCTGTAAAATGGAGCTTAAAGTATCTGACTCATTGGTGGAAGGGTTAAGTGCAGTGATACAATCAGTGTACCTAGACTGGTGCACATTAGATGTTAGATGCAGTTCTAGTTGTTGATACTGGTGTATAAGGGTCAAGTGCCTTCCCAAAGGTTTCTGAATAGGCAGAGGAGTTTCGAATTCACTGAACTCCTGAAGGGGAAGGACTGTGGTCCTCCTGGTCTCCTGAAGTGTTGTAGATTTGTGTTGCCTGCCCCGGACCTTACCTTACGTTCTAGGGAAGTTTTGGATGAATAGGATTCTCCTGCCCCTGCATCATCTGGACCTATCCCTGCTTTGCTACCCGAGCTTCTGAAATGTGAGATGCCCTTGTGGTGGGTGTTGTCTACAGTTATTTTCAGAGGATTATGACTGAATGTGTAGATATTCTGTTGGAACAGTAAGATGTCAGGGAACTGTGAAAAACTGCACCACTTGTGCCATAGGAGAAAGTTATAATATTGAGAAAAATGTTGAAGAGGACAAGAAGAAAATATTTGAAATGAATGAGATGACAAACTGAACTATAGCTGAATTCCTCTGAGTGTCGTAAGACTGCATTAGTTTCATATGATTGAGGTACCCATTCAGAAGGTGTCTGGTAATCACTTATTCCTCCTGGTGAGTTCTGTCTAGGAGGGTGTCGGGAACCCCGTGGCCACTCGTGATTGCGGCTGCGCCTCCCCTGCAGGCCAGCTTCCTCGAGTGCGCTTCCTTGCTGGGCTCGTCCTCTTTTTCTCTACTCATCCAGCCTTCTCTTGGGATTCTGTTTTCCCCAAGACTGGCTGCAGCGTACCCCCACTTTGCTTGGTTTCTGTCTCTCCTTGTTGTCCCAATGGTTGTCTTTAGACTCTTTTCCAGTTAGGATTTCACTGTTAAGCCTTACGGGAAATTGTAAAGGTAGGCTAACAAATGCAGGTGTGGAGTGTTTGCATTGCACTTACCAATTCCCAGCTACGATGGCAACTACCATCATTGTCACTGGAAGACGAGAGGTTTCTATGTTATACTGAGCCTCTGTTCAGTAGGCTTGCCTCTGTCCCTCCTGGAAATCCTTTGTTCCTACCAGTGGATATTAGTGAAATCAATAAGAGCCACAAGAATTCTCCTCATTGTGAGTGTGTAGTTTGCTTTGCCAGAGATCTCTAGATGGGATGATGCTCTTCTTTAAAATGCACCTTGAATTCATTTTAATCAGGTGTGGCAAGATGATGGACACAACAAGCTCCTGGGAGAAAAGTTTATTTATTTATTTATTTATTTTTTTAAATTTTTTTTGGTTGAAGATGGACACAATATCTTTATTTTATTTATTTTTATGTGGTGCTGAGGATCGAACTCAGTGCCTCACGCATGTGAGGCGAGCACTCTACCACTGAGCTACAATCCCAGCCCCGAGAAAAGTTTATTATTTATAGTTCCTGAGAGGAGGGGCCAGGCCTTGCCACACAAGGCCACACATAGGGAAGCACCAGGGTTGGTCAGAGGCAGGGGAGTGAGGGAAAGCATAGGCAGCCACTCTTATGGCTTCTATGGGAAAGGCAAGGCCGGGCAGGGTAAACAGTGTAAGGTTGGTGCTTATAATAATTCTGGAGGGCTCTGGGCAATAGGTGCAGTTTCTACTTATGTGACACCTGGCTCTGGGGTGATTTAGGGCCTAGGAAATACTGGTTTAATGTGTGAGAGTTAGGGAGGTGGCTGGGGATGTGGACTGTGGATTGTTTGGTTTGCACATGAAAGTGTGCTTTTTGGCAAATTGTTTGCTAGCCCTGGGAAGGGATGGTCTCTTCAGGATCAGCAGTGCCCCAAGATGTCAAAGCTTCGTAAACATCAGAAAATAAAATATGTGAGTAATACATGCCTTTTCCAAGAGAACTGTGCTTACTGCAGAAGTGGTTGTGGGGGTAGCATTTTCTTAGTGAGTGACAGAATGCCAGTGGCTTGCAGCAACCCTCATTAGTAGATGAGGTCTGCATGCATCCAGCAATGACCAGCCATGCTGGACACAAGACTATGTGCCAGAAAAACTGGCCAAATGTAATGGAAGTTCAGAGGAAAGAAGATGAGCATGTCAGGAAGCAGCAGAGGGCAGTGGTTGAGAAGGGAGCCTCTAGGGACAAACTTTGGGGTTCACATCTGGCTTTATCACTTATTAGCTATGTAACTGTGAGCAGGCTATATGATCCCTAGGTTTTAGTTTTCTCATCTGTGAAACAAGTTTAATAACACTAATAATAGTGATGCCCGTGTCATAATGTTATTGTGAAGGCCATGTGAGTTAGCAAGTCAGAGTGCTTGGTAAATAGTGAGCACTCAGTGTCAGCTAGCGTCCACCGAACATGAGCCTGGCAAATTCAGGTACTGGGAGGTTGGTCCGATAAGATAAGGTTGACAGAATTGGTTGGTAAGAGCTTTGGAATGCATAGGCGTTTGCATTTACTCTTTTTTTTTTTTTTAATATTTTGTTTAGTTGTAGATGAACACAATATCTTTATTTATTTTATGTGGTGCTGAGGATCGAACCCAGTGCCTCACGTATGTGAGGCAAGCACTCAACCGCTGAGCCATCGCCCCAGCCCCGCATTTACTCTTTAAACCATGGAAATTCACCCAGTCTCTCTGTGTCTCTCTCTTCCCCTTCCTTACTTCTTTCTTGCCTTTTTTATGACAGTAAATTAGTGCTTCAGGAATCTTAGCCTTAGTGGTCTGGTTTGGGGAAGAGGAGAGACTTGGGCCAGGCTGTGAAAGGGCATATTAAGGTACCAGTAGTAAAAAGCAACTCCCAAACCTTTGTGGCCTAAAAGAAAGAAGGTATGTTTCTGTGCATCTCCATGCCCATCACAGCTCAACTGCGGCTCTGCTCCTCAGTCATTTAGAGACTTGAGCTGATGGAATGACCCCTGTCATATTTTGTGGACCTGAAGAGAAAGAAAGGAGAGCTGTGGAGATCACACCAGAGGTGAACTAGGTCTGGGAGCAACATATGTACTGCTCATTTACAAGTCATCAGCTAGAACAGTCACATGTCCATAACCAGTTACAAATGTTGTAAAAAGTACAGTCCTTCTCTATTTAGGAAGAAATATTATGGAAAAGGGGCTGGAAATATTCATAATTAAGCCAGGCATGGTGGTGCTCGCCTATAATCCCAGCAACTTGGGAGGCTGAGGCAGGAGGATCGCAAGTTCAAAGCCAGCCTCAGCAACTTAGTGAGGCACTAAACAACTTAGTGAGACCCTAAACAACTTAGTGTTTCTCAAAATAAAACAGTAAAAGGGCTGGGGATTTGGCTCAATGGTTAAGAGCCTCAATGGTTAAGAGTTCAATCCCTGGTACCAAAGGGAAAAAAAAAAATCATAACTAGCATAATGATTGCTTACTACACGGGAGACTCAATAATTTAAGTAGGTGGTCTTAGTTTCTGGATCCGAGTTGTTGTACTCTGTGGAGAAGGATTGGGTAAAAGAGAAAATTTGAAGGAGTAGAATTTAAATGTTGATAAGTGGATAGAGTTACAAAGGGGAGAGGCCAAAACAGTTGGGTGTGTGGCAGGCAATGCTGCCATAACAGATCTGGAAGCTGGGGTGCATTAGGGGTGCGTGGAGGTGGGCCCTTGGCAGTTGCCTTCCAGCAAGCGTCTACTCATAAACTGTAATTGATTTGCAAGGAAGTAAGAACTAAAGAGCAACCATTTAGAAACTTTGATAGTAATTCTTTTGTTTTCTATGCTGTGGTTTGCTCTGATTATGTTTATGTTGTCTCTAATAATAAAAAGTGGGGACTTGTATATTATATGCCTTTTTCTGTTTCTACTGATTTGTTTTTATTGTTTTATAAAATTATAAGATATTAGAAAAAGAACCTACTAGCTCTTCACCACAGGTGGTTTGAAAAGCACTGCTTTGGAGATGGGAGACAGATTAGAGCTGCTGGGAAGGAGTTGAGTGCTTTCCACAGAATGGTTAGTTTTGTACCTACCATGTGAGCAAGAAAAAGACTTCAGAATGAGGAAAGGGCCCAGGAGTGAAGCTTGGGGGACACCCAGTGTTCTGTAGGAGGAGACACAGGAGAAAGTGGAGACGGTTAAGCATCCCAGGACTCATTGGAGGTGCGGGAGGTTAGCAGTTAACGTTAGATGCCACAGAGAGCAAAGGGCACAAAGACTGAGGTCAAGCTGGAGTTGGCAAGAAGTAAGTCCTTGTGAGTATTTAAAAGTGAGCTTTTGGTGAAGTGGTGTGGTCAGATGCCAGATTCCAATGTTATAAGAAATGCATGTGGTCATAAAATAGAATAGGGTATAGTCTACTGGTTGAAAAAGTGTAACAGCAAAACAAAGGCCAAAGATTGCAAGGGAAAGCACATTTGTTACTTTCTTCTTCAGTAAGAAAACCTGAGCAACTTGACAGGCTCCCACCTGCTGAAAGGTGGAGTAATTGGTGTGGGAGGGAAGAAAGAGATGGCAGGTTCCATGCCAGAGTGGAGTGACAGGCCCTGGAGGAGAGGGTGAGGACGGGCGGGTTGATTACCTAGATGATCAACCTAGATAATTGGTTACCTGTGCAGTGGATGGGGTGGTAGAAGGGGAAACATGGATATGAATTTGCAAGTTTCAGCACAAACAGAAGAAAATACGCCGAGGTTCTGGCATTGGTGTTTAGGTGTGGTTAAAGTTAAGCTAGCAGGGACTTGGTGGTCCCTGCGAGAGCACAGATGAAGCAACTTGAAATGGCTGATGGTAAGAGTCCAGCCTGAGCTGTTCGACTTTCTTGTCTAGTCTACATAGTAAAAATGAGTATGGGACCACAAGGCAATGGGGCAGGGGAATGGAGTGGAGTTACTTAGTATCCACCATGGTTAATTCAAGAATAAAAATATGGTACAACATGGCTTTTGATAAAATTATTTAGTTAAAATTATATCTAATATTTGAAAGCACACTTTTAAAAATTGCATTTTTTATGTATATATGTATATATATTTGTTTATTATTTCTGCGATGGGGTCTTGCTGGGTTGCCCAGACTGGTCTTGAACTCCTGGGCTCAAGCAATCCTCCTGCCTCAGCCTCCGGAGTAGCTAGGACTTGCACTCCACTGGGCTTGGCTCATCAAAAGTTACCTAAAGTTCTGAAAAAAATGCAAGTACAGTGGTTTAGGTGCTGTAAACATTGTAACATTTGAAAAATGTCTGAGAAGTCCTGCCTGTCCAAATAATCTGTTATTGATTTCTCATTTTTGTTGAGCCCTCTCTGAAGCATTGGAATGAAGCAAGAGAAGTGCCTGTTGTTTGTTTCTACCTCTCCTTTCCCTGACCTCATTTTTCTTCCTTTGCCACCCTGCATGCAGCCCTTGCATTTCCCCTTGCCTTTCCTGAAGTCAGTGATGAGCTTCTGTTTGGTTTTCCAGGGGGCATTGGTACAAGGAAGCATATCATGAACGGTAGGATTGCCATGCAGTAGAGGCTGGGGGCATAGTGGGTGAGACACTTTAGAGTCCACCTGCTTGAATTCAGATCTTGGTACTCTTGGACCTGTGGAATTCCTGAGCATCATTCTCTCATCTGTAAAATAGTTAATAGCGATGATAAGGATTGCTAGAGATCGGGAGAGTGCCAGCTACATAATGATAACCCTATAAATGTCAATTATTTGTCCTTCTAAATGTATTATCTCTAATAGATGTTTTCACTGCTCTGTTAGGTTTTTTTTTTCCATAAATGCACTCTTGAAAATTGTAACTTTAGCTGGGCGCAGTGGCACAAGCCTGTAATCCCAGCATTTAGGGAGGCTGAGACAGGAGAATCGCGAGTTCAAAGCCAGCCTCAGCAATGGCGAGGCGCTAAGCAACTCAGTGAGACCCTGTCTCTACATTAAAAAAAAACACTAAATAGGGCTGGGGATGTGGCTCAGTGGTCGAGTGCCCCTGAATTCAATTTCCAGTACCAAAAAAAAAAAAGAAAGAAAATTGTAACTTTAGGGCTGGGGTTAAGTGGTAGAGCACTTGCCTAGCATGTGTGAGGCACTGGGTTCAATTCTCAGCATCATATATAAATAAATAAAATAAAGGTCTATTGACAACCAAAACATTTTTTAAAAAAATTGTAACTTTAGTGCATATTGTTTGTATAAAATAATGTTTTTTGTGATAATTTCATTTGTGCAAACAACATTCTTTAATCATATTCCTTGATATCCTCTCTTAGCACCCCTGTCCCTAACTCGTTTCCCCTTCCCTGAGTCCTCCTCTAACTTTCATTCATGTCATCCCTCTCCCACCCCAGATTCCACACAGGAGAGAAAATGTGACATTTGCCTTTCAGAATCTGGCTTATTTAGCTTAACATGGCAATCTTTAGTTCCATTTATTTTTCCTGTAAATGACATGATTTTTTTTTTTGTTCTTTATGGCTGAATAATACTCCACTCTGTATATATACCACATTTTCTTGATCCATTCATCTGTTGATGGGCATCTAGGCTGATTGCATGATTTGGCTATTGTAAACACTGCCCAAATAAACATGGGTATGTAGGTATCTCTTTTGTATACTGACTTCATTTCCTTTGAGTGTATACCCAGGAGTGTTATAGCTGGATCACATGGTAGTTCTATTCTTAGTTTTTGAGGAATTTCCATACTGTTTTCCATAGCAGATGTGCTAATTTACAGTACCACTAACAGTGTATAAGGGGCTCCTTTCCTGTATCCACGTCAGCATTTAATACAGTTTGTTTTCTTTGATAACAGCCATTCTGACTGAGGTCAGGTGAAATCTCAAGGTAGTTTTGATTTGCATTTTCATGATGGCAAAAGATGTTGAGCATTTTTTGATATATTTATTGTCTGTACTTGTGAAAAGTGTCTTCAGCTCTTTTGCTCATTCATTGATTGGATCATCTTTTCTTTGGGTGTTGGGTGTTTTGAGTTGCTTACGTATTCTGATTCTTAATCCAATATGAAATGAACAGCTGGCAAACATTTTCCCTCTGTAGGCTGCCTCTTCACTCTGTTAATTACTTCTTTTGCTGTGCAGAAACTTTTAAATTTGATGTAATATCATTTGTCAGTTCTTGCTATTATTTCCTGAGCTATTGGAGTCCTGTTCAGGAAATTGTTGCCTATACCTATATCTTGAAGTCTTTCCCCAATATTTTCACTAGTTTCAAAGTTTCAGGTCTTACATTCAGGTCTTTGATTCATTTTGAGTTGATTTTTATATAGTGTGTGAGAGAGGAATCTAGTTTCAGTCTTCTACATTTGGCAGTCCAGTTTTCCCAGCACCATTTGTTGAAGAGGCTGTCTTCTCCCATGTATGTTTTTGGCTCCTTTATCCAGAATCAGATGACTGTGGATATGTTATTCCTGGTCCTCTATTCTATTCCAAGTCCACATATCTTTATTTTTTTAAGTACTGAGAATTGAACCTCAGAGTGCTGTACTACTGAGCTATATTCTCAGCCCTTTATTTTTTTATTTTGAGACAGGGTCTCACAAAGTTGTCAAAGCTATAGATTGCCAAGACTTTCAATCTTTCTGCCTCAGCCTCCAGATTTACTGGAATTACAGGTGTGTGCCACCAGGCCTGCCTTGTCTACCTGTGTACTTTTATGCCAGTACCATGCATTTTTTGTTAAAATGACCCAGTAGTGCATTTTGAAATTCAGTATTATGATACTTCCAGCATTGTTATTTTTGCTCAGGATTGCTTTGGCAATTTGGGATCTTTTGTGCTTCCAAATGAATTTTAGAATTGTTTTTTCTAAGTTCTGTGAAAAATGTCATTCGTATTTATTTTCATTTATTTTTATTTTTTTTGGTACCAGGGATTAAACTCAGGGGTACTCAACCACTGAGCCACATCCTCAGCCTTGTTTTGTGTTTTATATAGAGACAGGGTCTCACTGAGTTGCTAAGCACCTTGCTGTTGCTGAGGCTGGCTTTGAACTTGCTATTCTCCTGTCTCAGCCTCCCAAAGTGCTGGGATTATAGGGGTGTACTACCATGACCAGCTGTCATTCATATTTTGAACAGGGATTGCATTGAATCTATAGATCCTTCTTAGTGGCGTGGCCATTTTAGCAATATTGATTCTCCTAATCCATGAACATGCGATGTCTTTCCATCTTATGTCTTCTTCAATTTTTTTATTCATTGTTTTCTAATTTTTATTGTTGAGGTCTTTCATTTCTAGGTTAGGTTTATTCCTAGATTTTTTTAATTTTTTTGTTTTTTGTTTTTTGTTTTTGAGGGTATTATGAATAGGATTGTTTTCTTGATTTCTTTCTGAGCAAGTTCATTATTGGTCTATAGGAAAGCTACTAATTTTTGTATGTTGATTTTATATCCTTCTACTTTGCTGAATTTTTATCAGTTCCCTTTCATCTTTAATATCTGTTCTAATATTCCCTTTCATCATCTAAGTTTCCCTTTCATCTGTTTAGGGTTTTTTAGGTACAAAAGCATATCCTCTGAAAACGGATAATTTGACTTCTTCCTTTTCTATTTGTATCTCTTTTAATTTTTTTTTTTTTTGCATGATTTTCCTGGCTAAAATTTCAAGTACTATATTGAATGAGAGTGATGAGAGTAGACATTCTTGTCTCATTCTTAATTTTAAAGGAAATAATTTCAACTTGTTCCATTTGATATGATGTTAGGTCTGGATTTGTGGTATAGCCTTTACTATGCATGATCGATCCTCTGTACCTTAATTATTCAGGGATTTTTTTTTTTTTAAATCATGAAGGGATGTTGAAATTTTTTGAAGGATTTTTCTGTCTATTGAGATGGTCATGTGATTTTTAAATCCTTGATCCTACTTAAGTGGTCCATCACATTTATTGGTTTGTGTATGTTGAAGCAGCTTTGCATCCCCGGAATGAAAACAACTTGTTCATAGTGTATGATCTTTTCAACCTGATACTGAATTCAGTTCTATTGGGAATTTTTGCATCTGTGTTCATCAATGATATTGGTCTGTAGTTTTTGTTGTCATGTCTTTTATCAGATTTTGGAAACAGGGAAATATTAGCTTTGTAGATTTAGAAGAGTCATTTGTCTTTATATTTGATGGAAAGTTTGAGAAACATTAGTATTAGTTCTTTAAATGTCTGGTAAAATTCAGCAGTGAATCTGTCTTGTCTTTACCTTTACTTTGTTGGGAGACTTTTTGATACTGCTTCAATCTCGCTTGCTATTGATCTATATATAGTTTCTTTGAAATATATTGTTGGTTCAGTTTTGGTAGGTCATATGTGTCTAGAAATTTTTCTATTTTTTCTAGATTTTTCAATTTATTGGCATATAATTTTTCAAAATATTCCTTAATGATCCTCTGAACAGTGGTATCTGTTATAATATTCCATTCCACTCTAATTTTATTTATTTGGATCTTTTCTTTCTTTTGGTTAGTTTGGCTAAGAGTTTGCCAATTATTTATCTTTTCGAAGATTTAGCTCTTTGTTTCATTGATCCTTTGTATTGTTCTTTTAGTCTCAGTTTTATTTATTTCCTGACATTTATTTTATTATTTCTTTCATTTTAGTGATTTTGGGTTAGACTTGTTCTTGGCCTTGAGATGTGTTAATAGATTGAGATTTCTGTTTTTCTATTATGGAGAAGTATAGCTATAAATGTTGTTCTTATAACTGCTATCACTATGTCATGCAGGTTCTGGTAGGTTGTGTTTCCATTTTCATTTAATTCTAGGAATTTTATCCCCCTCCCCAATTTTTTGAATGACCCACTGCTTGTTCAAATCTCCATGATTTGATCTTATATTATATTGTTCAATCTCCATGTGCTTGTGTAATTTATGCAATTTCTCTTGCTATTAATTTCTAGTATCATTCCATTATGGCCTGATAAAATGCAGGAAATTATTTCAGGGTTTGTTGTGTGTGTGTGTGTGTGTTTGCTAATGTTTGCTTTATGGCCTAAAATGTGGGTTGCTTCGAAGGAAGTTCCCTGTGTTAATGAAAAGAATGTGTCTTCTGTAATTGTTAGGTGAAATATTCTATAGAAAACTGTTAATGTTAAGTCCATTTGATCTACAGCGTAATTTAATTCTGATATTTCTTTGCTGATCTTTTTGTTGGGAAGATCAATCTGTTGGTAAAAGTGGGGTATTGATGTCACCCACTTTTGAAGTATTGGGGCTTATCATTTCCTTTATGTCCTATAGTGTTTGTATTATAAAATTGAGTGCTCTGAAGCTCTTTGCATGTATATATTTACAATGGTTATGTCTTTTTTTTTTGGTACCGGGGATTGAACTCAGAGGTACTCAACCACTGAGCCACATCCCCAGCCCTGTTTTATGTTTTATGTAGAGACAGGTTCTCACTGAGTTGCTTAGTGCCTCACCTCACCGTTGCTGAGGCTGGCTTTGAACTCGTGATTCTCCTGTTTCAGCCTCCCAAAGTGCTGGGATTACAAGCGTGAGCCACCGTGCCAAGCTGGTTATGCCTTCTTGATGGATTGTTTCATTTATCAAAATGTAGTGACCCTCTTTGTCTTTTCTGACTGATTTTGGCTTGAAATTCAATTTGATAGATATGAATATAGCTATTCCTGCTTGCTTTTAGATTCTGTTTGTTTGGAATATCACTGTCCTTCACTTCACTTTCTTTGTCCTCCTTTTCCAATGAGGTGAGTTTCCTGCAGACAGTAAACAGTTGGGCCTTTTTTTTTTTTTTTTGGCGCAGGCGATTGAACTCAGGGGTACTTGACCATTGAGCCACATCCCTAGTCCTATTTTGTGTTTTATTTAGAGACAGGCTCTCACTGAGTTGCTTAGCATCTTGCTGTTGCTGAGGCTGGCTTTGAACTCGCTATTCTCCTCAGTCTCCCTAAGTGCTGGGATTACAGGCGTGTGCCACCGCGCCCAGCTGGGCCTTTTTTTTTTTAAATCCAATCAGGTCATCTACGTATTCTAATTGGGAGTATTCAGACCATTTACACTCAGAGTTTATTATTGAAAGAAATGTACTGGTTTTTGTCATTGTGTTGTTTTTCTTTCAATGGTTATGAATATTCTGTGCTTGTTTTTCTCTCTTATTCATCTTAGAGGTTTGATGGTTTACTAATATGACAATGTTTGTTTCTTTCCTATTTCTCATTTGCTTAACTGCTTTTCTAATAGGGTTTTTTGTTTCCTGTACTCTAAGTGGTTGTGTTTGTCTTGATTACTCATCTGGACTTAGGGTTCTTTTGAGTATTTTCTGTGATGCTGGTTTAATTGTTATGAATTCTTTTAGTTTATTCTTACATTGGAAGGTATTTTTTTCTTCTTTTAGATTCTGAAGGAGAACTCTGATGGATGTAGTAATCTAGGTTGGCGGTGACTTTAGGTCTTGACATGTTATTCCATGCTCCCCTTGTCTTGAATGCTTGTGCTAAAAAGTCTGCTGTTACTCTGATGGCCTTTACCTTTATACATGATTTGGTACTTCTTTCTTGCAGCTTTTCATATTCTTTTCTTTGTTTTGTACTTTTGGCAGTTGGGGATATAAATGCCTCCAGTACCTGCATGTTTAAATCATTTCCAAGATTAGAAAAATTTTCTGGTATTATTTCAATGAATAGGTTTTCTATACCATTAGTCTGTAGTTTGACTCCTTCTTCTTATCTTATTATTCAAATGTTTGGTCTTTTAGTGTTATCCCAGAGATCTCGTATGTTCTGTTCATAGTTTCTTATTTTTTTTTCCTTTTTATTGTCTGAATATGCAATTCATCCACCCTATCTTCAAGTTATGATATTGTTTCTTCTGCTTGATCTAGTTTCTTGGTGAGGATTTCAACTGAATTGTTTGGTTTATTGGGCTTTTCATTTCCAAGATTTCTGTTTTTTTTTTTCTTCAGAATCTCTATTTTTTTAAAATACTTTTTTAGTTGTAGATGGACACAGTACCTTCATTTTATTTATTCATTTTTTATGTGGTGCTGAGAATCAAACCCAGGGCCCCACACATGCAAGGCGAGTGTTCTACCACTGAGCCACAACCCCAGCCCAAGAATCTCTCTTTATTGAATTTCTCTTTTATATCCTGCATTACCTTCCTTAATTCATTCCACTTTTTATTTGTATCTTTTAAAAATTAATTGATCACTTAAATAAGCTTTTGAATTCTTTGACATTCCATCCACTTTGATATCTTTGGTCTCAGATACCAGGAAGTTATGAACATTTGGAGGGGTCAAATTGCCTTATTTTTTCATGTTCCTTGTGTTTCTTTGTTGAGATTTCTGCATCTGTTGGGGTGGATCTCTTTTCCACTTTTATGTGAGGGCCTTCTGTGGTGATGTGTACCAGGATATTGATGTGTTGTGTAGTGTCAAGTTTAATTCTCAGTTGTCTTTGTATTGTTTCCCTGTGGCTTCTTAGGCTGTAGTTGGTGGGTCTTGACCCTGCATATTGTGTTGGAACCTGAGGAACTCTGTAGACCCAGTGTGACTGAGGTCCCTCTGATAGTTTTAATTTAGTTGTGAGGTAGACAGTGGAGTATATGAAGTGTGCCTACTGTGGTTACTCTTCCAGACTTCTCTGCGATGCGTTTTCTGAGAGGGTGAGAGAGCAACCTGAGCTAAGCCCCTTATGGGTGGAGTGACTTCAGCAGTCATGTCATTTTTCTCTGTTTTTTGCTAAGGGGGTGAATGTCCAGTAGTGGGTATTCAGGTGCCCCAGTCTGTGCCTTCTTGGGGCCAGGTCATCAGCTAGAGGCTTTTGTCACCCCTATTTTAGTTGTAGCATCTACTGAAGTTTGAGCAAGACTAAGTTGTCAGTGGAATCAGGTGCGATTTCTCTCAACTGGGTTAGGGGGTGGCTCAGCAGCAAGCCACTCACCCAACGTGTTCAAAGTACTGAGCTCAATCCTTAGCACTACTTTGAGAGGAAGAAACAACCACCAGTAACAGCAACTTAAAAGCAAACCAGAACCAGGTGCACTGTTGAACTCAGCTCCTTAAAGGTTGAGACAACATAGTGAGTCCCTATCACAAAATAAAAAATAAAAAGGGATGGGCATAGGGCGGGGTTGAGGTTCAGTGGTAGAGTGCTTACCTCGCAAGCATGAGGCACTGGGTTCGATCCTCAGTACCACATACAAAATACATAAATAAATAAAAATAAAGGTTTAAAAAAATTTTTTAAAAAAGAGTAGGGATGGGCATATAGCTCAGTGATAGAATGCCTCTGTGTTAAATCTCCAGTACCTCAAAAGAAAAAAAAATGCATATCAGATATAGACATACAATAAAATCAGATCTAGACATACAATAAAATCAGATATAGACATACAATAAAAACCTATTAAAAACAGCATTTATTAACAGAAAGAACATAGATTAAAAATTAAATGTTAGCCAGGTGCAGTAGCGCAGGCCTGCAATCCCAGCACTTTGAGACGCTGAGACAGGAGAATCGCGAGTTCAAAGCCAGCCTCAGCAACAGTGAGGTGAGGCACTAGCAACTCAGTGAGACCCTGTCTCTACATACAACATAAAATAGGGCTGAGGATGTGGCTCAGTGGCCGAGCGTCCCTGAGTTCAATCCCCAGTACGAAAAAAAAAAAAAGTTAATGAAAGTAAAATTAGTAATAAATTTCAAAAAGGAGAAGGCAAGAAAGATAAAAAGAGAATGAAAGAAGAAAGGGAAATAAAGATGAAACAAAAGAAAAACATCAAGAATTTAAAAATATGTAAAATTAGATGAAAGTATGAAAAAATAACGAGGGAAAACAAGACAACACAGAACAAAATAAGCAGAAGCAGTTAACAAGTTCCTCCTTGCCCTAAGTATGTGAAGGAAGAGGTGTCTTTCAGGATTCAGATTTTGGAATCTGCCAGTTAGGGGGTACAGGGTCACAGCTGCCACCTTGGCTCCAGCCAAGCAGGCCAAACCAGAGCTAGTGGTGGCAGGCTAAGCCCAGCCCACCTCGCACACCAGCTGGGGCTAGGGCGTAGTCATTGTGGCAGGGCAGTGTCCACTGCATGTGCATAGGTGGACAGGATGGAGTACCAGTGGAACACCTGCCTGCCCCTCTCCTCCACTGAGCCTGTGGATGGTTGGATTGGCACTCCCAGACCCTGAGCAGTGCATGGGGCAAGTGACTAAGCCTGGCCTTTGCCCCAAAGGCCTCTGAGCAGCTGGAGGAAGGACCCAATCCTGCCATGTGTGCTGGAGGGGAATTGTGGGACCCCAACCATCCACCAGCCCACCTGGCTACTGCGCTGTAGGGGACAGCCTTTGGGAGAATCCATACTCAGCTGGCCTCGCTCACCTTGCTTGTCTGGTCAGTTTACAGGGCAACGCCTTGCGCTTCCCTCGCCTCGCTGACCCAGTGTCTCAGCCCGTGAGTTCTCAGTGGCCTTGTTTCACAGCCATTTCCTTAGGCCCAAACTGCCTATCCATGTGGGTGTCTGCTGAGAAGAATCTGTTTGGTCTCAGAGATGTAAAGTACAGGGACTTTTTAATCTCCCCAACATTAAGCTCAATCAAAGGGACCCTTCTTGGCACCATCTGATTACATGCGGAAGCACAGAGAAGCTCCTCTCCAGTGCCAGCCCACTGCAGATGACAAGGCTCCTGTCTGCTTAGGTCGTATGTACCTGGTGCTGGATTCTAGACTTGGGGAGGGTGCTAGACCAACCTACAGCCTGGTTAAAGAGTGCTTCTCCTCCAGCACGCCACCAGAGTGCTTAGGATTGAGTGCTTTGTTCCTCTCTTTCTAATTGCCAGTATTTCTGAGTTTTGCCTGATCAGACTATCATTACTCTAGTGTTTTCCTGTGACACCCTTCCCCCATGCAGCCATACACTTGCTGCTTTGGTGCAGAAGCAGGAGAGTGGCTGAGTGCCTCTAATCCATCATCTTCCTCATCTCTCAGTGCACTTAAAAACAAAAAAATAGGAGCTGGGGCTGTAGCTCATTGGTAGAGTGCTTGCCTAGCATGCATGAGGCACTGGGTTCGAGCCTCAGCACCACATATAAATAATAAATGAATAAAATAAAAATCCATCAACAACTAAAAAAAATATATAAAAAACAAACAAACAAAACCAAAAAAATAACAACTGACAAATCAAGTTATTTGTCCCTAGTTGATGGGGAGTTGGCTGTATATGCAGTTTTGTGCATTAAACAAGATGAGAAGAAATGAGCGATGGTAAAGGAATTACCTACAAACTCAGCCTTGATGGGGGAGGTGTACCTGCAACAGGCCATGCCGAGATTTTCTTTGCTGTGTTCTATGGACATATCTTTAACAATTTTTTTATTTTTTATTTTTTTTAAAGGTTGACTTTTTATCATAACTTTATTTTTATTTATTAATTTGTAGTGGTGCTGAGGATCGAATCCAGTGCCTCACCTGCACTAGGTGAGCACTCTACCACTGAGCTACAACCCCAGCCTCATATCTTTAATAATTGTAACACAGAAGGATTATTTTCTAGTTTTAAAATTTAGACATTTCCAGCATAGGTGTCCATCAACAGATGAATGGGTGAAGAAAATGTGGTATGTATACACAGTGGATAGCCATAAAGAAAAATGAAATATGTCTTCTGCAGGAAAATGGATGGAACTCGAGATTGTTATGTTAAGAAAAATAAGCCAGACTTATTTTGTAGTCTAATAAGTCAGACTTAGAAGGTCATATACTTTCTCTCATATGTGGAAGATAAAGAGGAAAAAGAAAAAGAAAGGAGCGGGTCAGGGATTTCATGCAGATCAAAGGGATATCAGTAGAGGAAAGGCACCAGAGGGTGGAAGGTGGAGAGGGAGGGGGAAAGTGTTGGGGAGTGATATTGGAAAAATTATATTGTTATATTGTGTGCATATATGAATATATAACAAAAAATCTCATTATCATGTACAACTGTAATGTACCAATAAAAAGGAAAAAATAGGTATTTCATGTGAAATTTTTAATTGATAGTGCCAGGAAACAAATATATCAATGTTGATTAAGACACATCTCCTAGGGAGGAATCAGGCATTGTGGTTTATTAGGTGCATAACCTTTCCAGCCCCTTGATTGGTCAGCTTCTGTGGGCAGGTATAACTTCTTTGAAAATGGAGTTGAGATTTCACTTAACTGTAATGAGTTCTCCCAGGAATCCTTTTCTGAATAGTCTATTGTAATTTAGTCTAAGTGGCACTTTTCAGAGAACTGAAACATGCTCTACTTTGCAAGCAGGTAGCAATCAGAAGAATAAATTCTTTCTCTTTGAAATAGAGAAATCACTTCTAATCTGATCTTTGCATCCCTATGCCTGCTGATAATGTGAGCATGAACACATTAAGCACCACAGAGGAGTGCTATCTGTGTGCTCCGATGTGATCAGGAGAGCTAGGGAAAATAAAAGCTGACAACAAGGTAGGTGCAGTCTCTCCTGTCACGTCATGTTTATGCAGAATTCAGGGGAGGCTTATAGTGGTAGGGGTGCAGTCAGGTCATTTCCAGTGTTCTCAGGGTAAATCTCTGCCCACCCTTGTCTAGTTATAATATATGAATCAAGCCACAGCTGACAGTGATTTGCTTTCTTTATCCTGGAAAAGGTCTTTGACTCAGACTCTGCTTTGGCCTCGCTGTTCATCTTCATCACAAGCATTTTTATAATTATCACATTTTTCTTTTTTTTCATATACATATCACAATAGGGGTTTTCATTACATAGTTACAAATTATATGCACTCACCCTTACATGCTTCATGAAAGCAGTAAATTTAAAGAAAGAGACACTATTTAAAATCTGAGGCCAGAGACCACAGTTCATCTTATTTACAGTTTGGCTTAAAGATTGGTATTTAAGTTGATATCATTCCACGTGTGGTGATCCTGCAAAGTGCTACATATTTTATTTATAGTTAAGGGAATAAAACAAAATTCAGTTCTCATTATGTTATATAATTTGCTCAATGATAAATGACATTGATTCGTGGTATGAGTTTTGCAGTGAAAGGCTCTATTGTAGCATAGGAGGGTGCGAGGATGGGGGAGTCCAGAGTTACGTTTCCAGAGGGAGTTAAATTTGGAATGTCCTGCTTGTTGCACAGTTTAAACATAGAGCTTTATGTTGTTTTAACACTGTATTTTTACTCAAAGTAAAATAAAATAAAAAGAAATGAACAAAGAGGGAAAACTTAAGGTTGTAATGGTAGAAACCAAATAAAATGACTGAAGGTATATCCTAAATTCAAAGATTAAAATTGTACCAGAGATAATAGCAATCCATTGAGTGGCCTGTTTCTGCTATTTAGAAATGACTTCAGCTTTGAAAATTTATTAACTGTTTAGGGATGCCAGAGAACCCAACTAGATCTGAAGACAGTCTGAAAGAAACGTTTAGAGGGTGGGGAAGTTGAATAGCTGCCTTAGCCTTTGAGGAGAAAGTAGTTTCATGTCATGTCAGTTTATCCAAACCAGCGTTCTTGGGAGTTTTTTGAGGAAGGAAAGAGGTGGATATTTTGGAGGGTGGATTAGTCTTAGATTACATTCGTTTTGAAATAGAAACATAGCTAAATAAATAGGAGGAAATTTCAGTGTTGAACCAAGTAGACATTAGTTCAGTCTCCACTCATTCAGAAGTTTGGATAATTAAATCTGGAATTTTGTAAAATGCCATTCTGCTAAGTACAAAATGAGGGATCTTCTAAAAAGTTAGTGATACAAGTAAGATTTTAGGACTAATATATCTGAAGCAAATGTGCTCCACCCCCATTCATTCAGAACTGAAAAGAAAATCATTCCACAATTTTCTGGGTCTTCATCATTGCTGATGACAAGTCAAATGTCACCCTGACAGGAAGACAACTTCTATATGTGCCATTGTTCCATGTATGTACTGCATCATTTTATCGTGGCTGTTTCAAGATTTTTTATCTTTGGTATTCAGCAGTTTGACAGTGGTACATGTAGATATGATTTCCTTTGTATTTAATCCTGCTTGAATTTGTTCAGATTCTTGAATCTTCAAATTTATATCTCTTACCAAATTTGGAGAATTTCAACTGTTTTAAAGATGATCTATATCTTTTGGAGTACTTTCAGAGGTTGCAAAGTTGGTATAGGGAGTTCCCACACACATTACCCAGCTTCCCCCAAGATTCATATATTATGTAGTTAAGATGTATTTGTTAAACTAAAAAAGTAACGTTGGTACACTGCTATGAACTACAGTTTTTCTACTGATGTCCCCCTTTTTTCTTCCTGTTTTAGAATCCCATCTGGGATACCACATTGCATTTCATCAGCAGATCCCCTAAACTTCTCTATTCTTTAACAGTCTTTCAGACTTTGCTGTTCATAGCCCTGCCTTTGTTGATGGGTGCTGATCCGATGTATTTCAGAATGTCCTTCAGTGTGAATTTGTCTAATATTTTCTCATGTTTACACTGATTTAGGGTCTACTACAGAAGCAAGGTGCCTTTCTCACTGCATCATGTCTGGGGATAATGATAGCAATATGACTTACTTTTGGTGATATATTAAGCATGACAATTTGGTTAAGTTTGTGTGTACCAGATTTTTCTACTGTAAAATGAATATTTTTTCCATTCCCTATTTGTTGGAATCAATTCATTAAATCCAGCCAGTACTTAGGGGGAGGGAGATTACTCCTCATCTCTTAGAAGAGGTAACATCTACATATATTATTTGGAATTTTTCCTTAAGAAGATATATCTCCCCATTTATTATATGATCATTTGTTTATGTCAGAATAGACTCATAGATAAGTGTCTTGTTCTTTGGGTTCTAATCCAATAATACCATTATTTGTTTGCTTGCTTAGGTCATTCTAGCCATTGGAAGCTCTTTTCGGCTAGTGTCTGTGGCCTTTTGAGATGCCCTATTCTCCTCGACTCTTTACCTCTATGATGCATTAGGCTCTTTTTGTATTTTCTCTACCCTAGTCCTATGGCTGGGCCATTTTCCCAAGGAGGCCTCGTTCCTTTATTGGAAAATGGTATTCAGAAACCAAGACTTAGGTGCTGGTTGTGCTCACTGCTTATTATTTTTAATTTTAATTTTTTTAAACAGTGTCTGTTGTTATCTCATTCTTTTTGACCCGTTCGTTTTTGGATCCCAGTTATATTTACATTAAATTATTTTATTTTGTTCCAAAAGTACCTGGGGTACTTCATTCTTTTCAATGTTTTTTTCTGCTTTTCATACTGGATAATTTCTATATAACTATTTTCAAGTTCAGTTGCTCTTTCTTCTGTAACCTCTAGCCTGCTGTTAAAAGCTATCCAGTGAATTTTTAAATTTCATATACATTATTCTTCAATTCTAGAATTTATTTTGCTTTTTTATTTTTAGTAATTCTATTTCTCTTTTGAGTGTTCCTTTGTTCATTTTATTATAGCATGTATGCCTGTAATTATACTAGTAATCATTTCTTTAAAATCCTTGTTTGCTTATTCAACTCAAATTGGTCTTCACTGATTGCTTTTTCTTTGAGTATAGTTTATATTTTCTTATTTCTTTTTATGTTTAACATTAGGATTGTGATCCATACTTGTAGAAACTCTGGATTCTGTTATATTCTTCTAAAGGACATTAGTGTTTTATATTAGCAGGTGAATAACTTTACTGAATTTGGACTTCTAATAGTGCTTCCTGTACAATGGGAAGCGACCAAAATCCCAGTTTATTTGGTTTTAATTGGGTTGTTTGGTCTGCCTCATACACACATAGCTCTGGGGTCAAGAAGAGATGCCAAAATACAATATAGTAATATATTCAAAGTGCTAGGTAAAAAATAACTCTACACTTAGTTAAGTAATCGCTTAGTAGTGAGGATTTCATAAGACATTGCAAACATGCAAGTGTTGGAAGAATTCACTCTTCATTGATTCTGAAAGAAATGCTGAAGATACATACTTTATATATATAAATATGTATATTTCCTCAGTAAAGAGGAAACTGGGGCAGATGGTGTTTTCCAAATATGGCCATAGCAATATCTACTATCTCCCATGCTTTGTGACCTTACCATTGGCCCATCGAAAGGAGGAGTCTCTTCGCCTCTCCTTGCATCTTCGTTGCCTCATGATAGATTGCAGTGGAACTAATAACTATGTTGACTTTCAAGGCCAGGCAGGAGGAGGCCATGTAGCTTTCAACTGTTTTTGGGGACGCTCCCTCTGGGGCTGCCAGCCTCTATATCAGATGTCTAACTGTTCTGTGATCTCCATATTAGAGAGGCTTTGTGGAGCCAATCTGGTCATCAGAGACTCCAGATAAGCCCCTCTTCTAGCTGATTACCAAGGAGTGACTTGGACAAATCCCCAAGCTGTAGAAGAATGGTACCAGCTGAGTGTTACCCAGAATAGAATAAAATGGTTGCAGTTTGAAGGTACAGAGATAATTTGTCATGCAGCAACTGGAACAACACTGACCCAGAAGGAAGGAGTGGGACATGCGGCTCAGTCCTAAGGAGGCTGGTGAATGTATTTGTGAATACAAGTAAGTGAAGTACACTGGTACATACAAGTAAACACTGGCTTTTTTTTTTTGGTACCGGGAATTGAACTCAGGGGCCCTCGACCACTGAGCCACATCCCCAGCCCTTTGTTGTGTTTTATGTAGAGACAGGGTCTGACTGAGTTGCTTAGTGCCTTGCCCTTGCTGAGGCTGGCTTTGAACTGATGATCCTCCTGTCTCCGCCTCTCAAGCCACCGGGATTACAGGGGTGCGCCACCATGCCCAACTTAAACGTTGGCTTTTTTCAAATGCTGGATGGGAGTTCTTAAAAACAATGTGGCACTGAGATGTTAGCAACAGGACTGTAGAAGTTGGTGTGGAGTAAGAAAGAAGAGAAACTGTTGGTTAAACTTTCTAAGGTCCTTGTGTTTTTTTGGAAGGCTTTTAGAGACTGACTTTAGGTATGTTAAAGAAAGTAAATAGATTTTGTAACTAACACTGGAAGGAAAAACAGGAATGCAGGAAATAGTTCAACAAAAATCAGAAAAGTAAAACCTTAAGAAAGAAGCAAAGAAAATTATGTAAATAGAAAACACAAAATAAACTAGGAATGGTGGCCCATGCCTGTAATCTCAGCTACTCAGGACACTGAGGCAGGAGGATCACAAGGTCGAAGCTAGCCTGAGCAACTTAGTGAGACCCTTTCTCAAAAAATAAAAGGTTAAGATCAGTGCCATTATAACTGTAATTGTGATAAATGTAGACAAATGAATGATACTTATGTTAAAAATGATACTTATGTTAAACATAATAAAAGTGATACTTATGTTAAAAATCCAGCCAGATGTTACCTTTTAAAGGTAATCTAAGCAAAACAACCCAGAAGGTTAAAAATAAGGGGATAGAAAAGATGTAACAGGAAAAAAGAAACTGAAAGAAAGTAGGAAAAAAGAAACTGAAAGAAAGTCGGCATGACAACATTAATATCAGGCAAAATGGAATTTTTAAGCATTTTACCCATAAGGTGTGTGTGTGAACTGGGAGATGTGTACAGGATGTTCATTGCAACGTTGTTTGTCATAATGAAAATTTTAAGAGAACTATCTCATCAATAGGTAAATATATAGATAGATGGTAGAATATTCACATAGGACACTAAACAGCAGTTAATAGAAACAAACTACACCTATATGCACCAACATGAGTTTATTTCAATACCACTGACTAAGTTGCACAATAATATGTCAGTGTGATGTTTCTAAGCCCAAAACAACAAATTTGGACTTTCTAAGTTTCCTTTTAATCCTGAAGTTATTTTGCTGAAATTATTTGATCACAGTAATGAGCTGTGTTCCTATGACTATGCAGTTGAGTTTCTGAAGAATTGTGCCCAGAAATAGTGTATTTCAGCAAGTAAACTGGCTATGTCCAAGAGTATTTGATGTATCCTAATGAATGCACACACTTGAAGTAGAGAAAGCTGTCACCTCTGATGAAATAGTCTGTAGAATTAAATATTTAGTAATTACTCACAGTGTGTTCAATGCTATAGAATAAGCATATATGCAAAAATTTCTCCTTTTCCTCAAGTTGTTTAGGAGAAAAAAAGACATGGAATAAAATATTATAGGTGTATCCTGAGAAGAAAAAAGGAGTGGTCTAGAGGAAGGTATTTGTTAAGTAGTAACTTTCTACTAGACTATAGAAATTACACACCCAGACCTGTTCCATAAGTAAAGAGATGTTAAGATCACAAATGTCTTCAGATGTCAATTTCATGGATATTTATTGAGAACCTACTATGTACAGAGTACTCTGCTTAACATGGTCGTAAACACAAAAATGAATCAGGAACTCCAAGGAGTTAATGGAGCACTGGAGAGTGGGGCAGCTATAAATTGAGGCAGATGAGTTAGGGGCCAGGAGGATGATATACATTGCTTTGTAAGTTGGAAGCCCAGGGAAATTGTTTGTTAGAATGATTGGGATGTCTCCACAGAGGCTGCTTCAGTTTGGGGGGTTGAAAATGGCAGAGTAGTTTCTTTTCTGAGCCATAGCTCTGTTTATTATTGGATCCTCCCCCAACCCCTTAAGAAAAATATTGCTGTACATTAATCCTTTCAAAACCTTTTAATGGTGTTACTGAGACAATTATGTAAGCATTTAAAAGACACACCACATGGCATGCTTATTTTAGAGGCTGCAGTGGTTAGCCACTGGAACACTAACCATTGGTTTTGATAAAGGGGAAGGGTTTTATATGTTACAGCTTATGACAGAGAATGGAAAAATGCTTCAGTGAGACATGCTGGCATTTTAATTTGGAGCCCAGTAATAGCCAAAAGTGCTGAAGTCAACGGACTGCTTAGAAATATGGTTACCATTTGCTGAGAGAGGCTTTTCAAGGTGGCCATAGACATGTGTTTGCAACCACAGTCAGTTCAGTTTTTCCCTAAATGTGGGACTGTGACCCTGATTGACGCCAGTGAGAGCTGTGTGCTTCCAGAGAAAAGAGATTTAGGTTTCTATAAATCCAAGACAAGTAGGAAATAGGTGAATAAGCCACATAATATATAACACATAATGTAGGTTGGAAACCAGACAGAGATGACTGCTCTTTGTATCTTCTGGGGCTGGATTAGAAAATCTTCCTTTTCCTCCCAAAGTTGAATTCTTCACAAGAAGAATTGATTACTGGTCTGCACAACTTGAAGAAAACAAAGAAAGTAGAATGAGGATATGCAAGAGTATCTTAGAGGTGACATCTGATTTATGACTTAGACAAAATGAACGAGATATCCATGAGACCTAGAGGATGAAAATTCCAAAGAAGAGCATCAGCTAGAGGGAAAAGTTCTATTCCTCACAAACAGAAAGAGAAAGGGTGACCTTGGGCAAAGCGCTTTCCTTCTCTGGGCTTCTTTGTCTTAAGTTGTAAAAGAGAATTGCATGAGTGAGCCCAAAAGTTTGTCCAGCTCCAAAGTTTAATGATATAAAGATTAGTTAAAATGGACAGCAGAGGGTTGGGAATGTAGTTCAGTGGTAGAATACTTGCCTAGCAAATGTGTGGTCCTGGGTATGATCCTCAGTACCTCAAAATGTATAAATAAATCAATAAGCAAGCAACAGTGTCAAATGTGGTCTTTGTTTTTAAAGATGGTAGCCCTAGGGCTGGGGGTGTAGTTCAGTGGTGGAACTCTTCTTGCCTAGCAAGTAGGAGGCCTGTGGTTCAATCTTTAGCACCACCAAAAAAAAAAAAAAAAAGGATGGCAGCCATCCATTTAAAGCCAAGGGTCTTTGAATAGGTTGGAATGGTTGAGAGAAAAAAAAAAATCAAAACAAGGTTGTACGTTTGTAAATACAGTAAGTGGAAGGCAATGGTGTTGGGGAAATGATTCTGCCCTTTTCTTCCTTGTTGGGGGAATTCAGTTAGTATGACACTTCTGGTTCTGCCTTTATTTCTACCCTATACAAGGTGGCTTAGTCTGATAAATCTGGGCATGTTCTGTTCATCTCCTCCTCTTTGATTTCAGGCAACACTCCTTCCCACAGAGAGCTCTTCTCCTGTACAATTTCAGCCATTAAGTCTTACTTGGGGCAGGGGACGGGGGGCAACTCTTTGCTCTCCTTGGGTCACAGGGGATGCAGTTTCCTGGTGGCTCTGTGTCTCCCAGTAAGCCATGTTCTGCAGTTTAGCTTTCGTTAGTGCTGATGGCAATATTGTGGTCTCCCTTTGCCATGTCTTCACTGTATTTCTCGGTATGTTTGGAATTTGGATGGGAAAGGAGAGTGCTGTTTATTTGGCTCTCTTGAGACTCCAGAGTTGGGATTCAGAGGGTAGGATTAACTTGGTTGAAAAGAGATGCTGTTCCCTCCAAATGAAGAGAAGGTAGAGGTTATGAATAGCTGGAGATGCTTTGAGGTATGATGAAGTTTCAGAGTTCATCTCAGTAAAGTAGGACTCCAAATAATCACCTGAGAATAAGTCCCCAGGTATGGAGCTGGAAAAAGAGAAGAAGGAAAGACTCAGAGTGGCCTCAGTGAAGCATGTATTCAAGAGTATGCCGAGAGGATCAAAGAATGGACAGTCAGGATAACAAGCACTCAATTGTTTAAAATATACTCCAGAGCTGGGCATGATGGTGCACACCTGCAGTGCTAGCTGCTTCAAACACTGAGACGGGGATCCCTTGAGCCCAGGAGTTTGGGGCCAGCCTGGGCAACTTATCAAGACTCTTTTTTTCATAAAACAAAACAAAACCCATAGCACACTTACTTTAGAGGCAGCAGTGGTTAGCCACTGGATAATGACAGGTTTTGGTAACAATGGTTTTGATAACAGCCTGGAAAGGATAGGGACAAAGCAGCAAAATTGTTCTATAAAATATATTTTATTCTTAAAGTATGCAGACTTTTAGAAGTAAGTGAAGGAATCTATTAGGGTTAGACAATGAATAATTATATCTATATTGGTATCAGTGCTAAACTATTTTTCTTCAAATGTGGTAAGTTTAGACAACCACTAAGGTTATGTGTGTGTGTATATATGTGTGTGTGTGTTTTCAGGCTTTTTAAAAATATATGTTGTTTAAAGGACTAGTCAGCAACTGTATACCAGCAACTCCACACACCAGCAGGATGAAGTTTTAACATCATTGTCATTGCATGGATGTACTCAGTGGCTTCATCAGAGGTTGTTATTAATTAAATGGTAATTCCCAGTCACTTCCATTCAGAAAACAGTATACCCTAGCTTATCCCCTGTGCCCACTGACCCTTCTAGTACTAACAGAAGTATCAAGTTTTTCCATAAATAAATCTCAAACTGTTTTTTACATCCCTGACTTCTCTCTACTCCTTTCGCATTAAACATCATTACCACATGCAGTTTGGTAGAGGAGCGGGTGGAGTCAATGAAGGATTCCAAGAGGCAGTTGCACGTGAACCAGGGTATGGAAGGAGATCAGAATTTGGCAGGTGGGAGCCAGGAGCACTTCAGGTGCTCCTCAGTGCCAGTGTCTGGCAGGCCTGGAGTCAGGTTAGGGAGCAGTGTCTTAAACAGGCCCTTTGGTTAGAGAACTGGGGTGCAAGGGAAGTATCATCCCCATAACTGGAAGAGCAGCTTCAGTTAGATTGTACAAGGCTAAAGGAGGCTTCATTTTTTAAAGTTAAGTGAGACTTTGGTGAGGAAATGTCTTTATGGAGAGGTAAAACCTAAAAATTCAACAGGGTTTTGCTAATATGAGATTCTAGAAGGAAGGGAAATAAAAGATTTAGTAGAGAGGCAGGTAAAGTCAGAAGGGAAGTGAGGAGGAGTTAAACAGAATTCGGGGGTGAGGGGTGTCGCACCGCAATTTGCTTGAAAAGTCAAGCAAGTAATGTTTTGTAGTTGACAGAAGAATGCCTCTTGATATTTAGAAATATAAAAATGTTTTAAATATATCTACTCTGTCAGAGTTTTCTTTTCTCCTGCCATTTCATTTTCATTTTTGGTAAAAGAATAAAAAAAGAACAGCATATGCTAACAGAAATTAGGTACACATAAGGGACTGAATAATTTCAAATAATTTTTCTTTCAGCTGCATTGCTATTATATAATAAGAATACATTTTGATTCAGAACTTTTATGAAGAACTTGTACACTTTATTGCAACATCTGTTTCTATGTTTTAATTTCTCTCCTTCCTTTTATAGGTATTTGCATACTATTTTTTTCAAATGAGAAGACCTTTTGTTTGCCACAAAAAGGCTATTATCCAGAATGTTAATGGGTTTTCAGCTATTAAGATGTAATGATATACCTTGAGTATTTAACTATAAATTTGAAAAATCTCCATGAACAATCTCAAAGGAATACTTAGAATGCACTCCTGGTAAATTGGCTCATTTTCCCGTAATTTACTGGAAGTGCTGATATGAGAGCAGTCCTAATGTGAAAAGTACATTAATCCCTGGAGTTACATTGTATGTATTAAATTATTACTCTCAAAGAATAAAATGTATGAGTCCATTTAGCCCTCATTCACACTTGTTACTTAGAATCACAGTAGAGAAACAATCACTTATCTTTTGATGCACAAAATTAGAAATGATACATTTAATATCTTCTAAAACAAGAAGCACAGTGATGCTCAGTTATGATTTTGCATAACAATTGCTCTTTTTCAAAACAGGACTTTTTAGTGAGGAACACAATTCTTCCAGCTTTGTGGAGGCCCATTTCATTCCATCGGTAATTGAAATATTTTTAGAAACCCATAACGCAACTTTCTTTCACGTCACTCAAAAAGCTTAGTGTGCCTTCTAGCCATGAATACTTGCCACACTGGGGGATTGTTAGGGATGGTAGTCAACTTGTAGGAGCAGCGGTTTGCAGGAGCGTTTAGGGTCTTATTTGGAATTTTATCTAATTGTGTTTTTCTTCTTTGCCAGGATACTGAAAGTTGTGAAAGCATTCCTTGGGGCATGGGTGTTTTTTGGGAAAGCAGCCATTAATTATTCTGGAAGATTAAGGCAAGAGAGGGAGCCCCATCTGAGATTTTAACCAACCTTTCAAACAGCAAACTACACCATGGACGTGAAGCTGGACCCTTCCAGAGATGATCTGCCTCTCATGGCCAACACCAGCCACATGCTTGTGAAGCACTATGTGCTGGATTTAGACATGGATTTTGAAAGTCGCATCATCGAGGGCACCATAGTGCTTTTCTTTGAGGATGGAAACCAAGTCAAGAAACAGACTAGTTCCTCCAAGGAAACCTGCCAATTGGAGGCAGATGAAGCCTGCAAACTTAGGATACCTGAACCCTGCCACATTTCTGTGATAAATGCAAAGACCTTCTCATCTAAAATGGAATATAATGATTTTGCAATCTGTGATAAAGGTGAAAAAGATACTTCTAATAAAGATGGTAACCATGACAACCAGGAACAGGCTTCTGGTATCTCTAGCTCCGAGTACTGCTGTGACACAGGGAACCATGGGAGAAAGGATTTTCGGCTGGTGTTGGACTGCTGCGATTTGTCTGTGTTAAAGGTCGAGGAAGTGGATGTTGCTGCTGTGCCAGGTATTGAAAAATTTACAAGATCTCCCAAGCTCTCGGCCATTTCTGAGGAGCTCAGGAATGAGATTGTTGGTGAACTTGTGACTCTGCCTGCAGATTGTTGGAGGGAGCAGCTAGAATATTATGCTCACTGCAGCCAGGCTCCTGGCTGTGGGGAACTGCTCTTTACCATTGATACCTGGAGCTTACAGATCAGGAAGACAGGGGCTCTGACGGCTTCTGAGTTTCCTCATGCCATCAGGATATGGTACAAGACCAAACCTGAGGGGCGATCGGTTGCTTGGACCTCAGACCAGAGTGGCAGGTAGGTTATGTGAGCTCTCCACAGCCCCACTAATCTCACACACTCAGGGATGCTCTCAGACAAGGAGGACCAGGTCTGTGGAGATGCTCCTGCTTATTCTGTGGTGTCACCCAGGTAGCCTCAAACCCTTAGACCCACAGAGAAGCAGGTAAATTCCCAAGTAAGCTGAACCCTTAATAGGATTACCTCCTGTAAGTCAGGATGAAAAGATTACTTTATTAAGCTCTGGCATTTTGGAGTGAGGAGATTGAAAGGCGAGCTTAATAGTGAGATTCTGAGCCTACCTCCTGGTTGAGATCACTGACTCTCAGTGGAGTCCATGGGAATGATATGTCTCTGAGCAAGTATTTTTCCAAAATTCCTTCATAGTCCCCCTAAGAGAATATAGACTGCTGTGAAATTGGGTCAGTGCAAAGCTGGGCAATGTACTGTTCAATACAGCCAGTTCTGCTTTGTGACTTTCTTACTGTAACTGACTGAAGTCAAAGGGGGCTGCTGTACATCTCCCTGTGCAGCTGTGCCTCCCTAGACTCTGTCAGTTGTCCTATGATGTGAGCCCCCAAAGGACTTGAAAGATCTGTTTGAGAGGAGTGAAATGACCTGTCCTGCTGAGGCTGCATACTGTGTCTCTGGCAGTAAGTTTTGGTATTTGGTACTAGGAAGGTCCCTGTTTTTTAGTGCAAAGACTTGAAGAGGCTTCCTTTTCCAGGGGGTGCATTTAGGCCACCATTTGTCCTTATGGCCCTTTCTCCAATGTTGTCTAAATTTTTTTTAGAATTTAAGAATTTCTAAATCAAACTTTATTATAGATTCCTCATTATTTTACCCATTGTGTGTGTGTGTGTGTGTGTGTGTGTGTGTGTGTGTGTGTGTGTGTATGTGTGCTAATGTACCACCAATCATTGCAGAACTTGGGAGGAGGGATGTGGCTCTCTGCAGCCAAGTTTTGAGAGCCGCCTTTACAGCTTTGGGAGCAGGGCTTTCCTGCAATTGCTTACATCTCTCCTCAACCCACCCCCCAAAAAATGCTGCTTAGATTTTTTTTTTTTAAGTATCACTTTGACCTGGAGCTGTTTATCCCATTCTTTGCCTCTAATCTTACCTCCTGCTCTGGTCCCTAGCCCACTCAGAGTGAGTTCACTTCCTGTCTCATTTCTGCTAGTCTGAGACAGCCTTTGGGAAATTGCAGAATTGGGACAACTTACATCAGTACCAAAGCACAGTTTTATGGAATAAATTACATTGGATTTTCTTTGGAGACTATGAGGGAAAGAAACAGGTATTCTTGTTATATGTTCAAAGTTGTTTGAAATTACTAAACGTGATTTTCAATAAGATTTAACGGTATACATCTTTGAAATATTTAATTAGGAAATTGTAGTTTTTATACTCCCAGATATTTTTGAATAGAGTAATGGGGAAGAGGAAACTATTCACATTGTTTGGAAGAAATATTAATGGCTTCCAAACATGACTTTCTCTCCTAAGTACCTGCAGCAAGGAAAGACATTAGATTTGAATGGCCACCAAATCTCTCTAACTCTCCCATATGCTTATGAGTAAGTGTTAGGTTTGTACAGGTAACAGTTTGGATACTTTAATTTGACTAGGATTCCAAGTTGCTAGACAGTGATGTGAATGAACAGTAATTGTTGGGTCATAATACTTTGTGAATATAATTATTTGAAAACATAAAATTTCACAATTGTTTGAAAAATATAATTAGATAGAGCTTATTTCCTCCAGGAAACATGTATTAAAACTGAAGTGGTAGTTACCATGTTAGTTTACTACTCAACTGTTTTAGTTACTACTAAAATGTTTACTCTTGAATGGTAGAATACTGTCAGTATAATTACCATAAATTCTCAGTCCTGGGTGGGGAACCTTTTATTCCTGTTTATAGGTAGGAAAATTTAATAAAGTGACAAGAAGCTCCTAGAAAAATCTGTATCTCAATTGTGAAAAGGAGCAACTTTTCTTTTAATCTTTTTCATGTAACTTATTATATGCAAAGTTTTTAAAATATATATATATATATTTTAGTTGTCAATGGACTTTATTTTATTTATTTATATGTGGTGCTGAGAATTGAACCCAGTGGCTCACACATGCTTAAAAATTTCTAAATTGGAATCTTTCGGTTTCTACCAGTGGTTTTCCACCCCACTAACCACTACAGTAAAGAATAAAAAGTCATTCTGTTTGATAATAAATAATCATGTAGGAGGTCAGATAATTTCAGAATGGAAGGCAAAATGTGATGCAATCTCTTCCAGATGTAGGAAGCAGCTTCTCTGAAGTGAGTGGGGGGAAGTGTCACCCAGTAACTTTGTTTTTATTTTGTGGTGCTGGGGATCAAACCCAGGAACTCACGCATGCTAAGCAAGCTCTTTATCACTAAGCTATGTCCCCAGGCTGTCCTAAGTAACTTTGGAAATGAGTGGAGTCTGAAAGGCTGAAGTCAAAGGGGGCTGCTGTACATGAATCCTATAATGGAGTTGATAAAATTGTTTCCCATGGGGCTGCGGGTTGGCAGTGCTGCTGCTGCTGTGCCTGTGTGGTAGAATGGAGTAGCCGTGTCAACGGATGCCAGAAGGCGAAAACCAGGTTTCTCCTATAAAGTGGGAGCTTACTAAACTGTTTTAGTTACTACTAAAATGTTTACCCTTCACAAGGGGGAAGAGGCTAGGATGATCTATTCAGTAATGGATTAGAGTTAGAAACATCACTGTGAACTCAAGTTTACCTTAGCATAGATATGGAAGATTGCATATAGAAATAATTTTGAACATGTATATTTCCAAGGGTTAGTGTTCATACATATATTTCTTTGCTCATCCTCTGAGAGGGTCCAGAAGCAGTGAGTGTACCTAGTGCCCAGATCATGGTTTCTTATACCATTCTCTAATAAAAGGAATCAGAGTTTCTTGGAGAACTGGCTAGCACTGGGGCACAAATATACAAGATGAGCATGGAGCTTCTTACAGTATCAGAAGATAAAGAAATATTCCAACAGCAGCAGCACCCATAGCCGTGGGGGTGTGTCAAAGGGATAAGCAGCCATCTGAAAGAGCTCCTAATGATCAGTGCTGAGCAGAAAAATTTATGTGATAGTTTCGACTGACAACCCAGAGTATAAAACAAATATTTCTGAGTCCAGACTGATAGAAATAAATGGCTGGACAAATGACTAGGTGCTGAAAAGCAGGCAAACGCACAATGCAGAAGAGTTCTGAGTAAGCTATGTCCGCATCCCATCCTGGAGGACTGGAGCCTCGCTTCGTGCTTGGTAGGTGTGAGCTGCATGTACTGCTCCCTTCCACAGACGGTGGGATGGAGGGAGGAAGAGTGACTTTACTCCTGGGAAAGCTGATTATGCTGTCTCCAAGATGATCAGAACCAATGCCAATGGAGATAAGGCATGCTGATAGTATGTCCCTTTGGTATGATGTAATGAAAATGGTATCTTTGTGGTCTTGCTCCCCAAAGGCCTTAACTCCAAACTAATTTTGAGAAAAACGTTAGAGAAATCCCGGTGGAGGGACATTTGACACAGTAGCTGATCATATTCTATAGCACTATCAAGAGCAGCGTAAACGAGCAAATCTAAGAAATTGTCAGTCAGGAGGAGCCTGAGAAGTGATCATCAACAGTGGCCTAGTGTGCTGAGATGTAGAAAGGATAGTCAGGAAAAACTGAGGACATTTGACTGCAGTATATACTTCAGTTATCAGTAATGTTCACTCATTGTGACAAAGAAGATGCTAATAGGAGGAACTGGGCATTATCTTTAAACACATCTAAAACTGTTCCAAAAGAGTTTATTTAAAAAAACAAAAGTGCTTCAGATTTAGAAAAAGTCATCATCTTTCTACCCTGAGACCCCCTTTGTAAGAGCCATCCTCCCACTTTTATCATTAAGTGCAGTATTCTCTGGAGAAGAATCAATGTTTGAAATTATAAAAGAAAGAACAGTTATCAATAATATTTTCTTCTCTATTATTGTTCTGGCTATAAAATGAAGTCCCTGGAAGTAGTCCGCTCTGTCTGCCTGTCTGGGTCTAGCCACTTTGCAGTTGTGCCAGCTCTTGAACCTCAAGGTTCCTTCTTGCCTACATCCTCAGACACTGGACTGTAGGTGACATTTAAGAATGACTGGCAGAGGGAACATGGATAACAATTAGATACAACACACTTCTTGGAAACGGGTGTTTACTCTTGTGCGCCCTGTGGGCTTGTGTGCCCTTTAAAAATATTGTGAGGAAAGCAAGGGAGGGCCAGCAGTATGTAAAGGTGTCCTTGCAGAGCTAGAGAGGAACAGGACTTAATTTTTTTTTTATTCTAGTTCCTAAATAGACGTAAGAAAAGATTTTAAAAAATGGAAATCTTTATTCAGAGTTCATGTGTTTTCCTCATTTTCCTTTCATTTCTTGCATTTTCCCTGTTCACTGAATAAAGTGGTATTTATTTTTAATTATGTTAATTGTAGATGGACGCAATACCTTTATTTTATTTATTTATTTTTATGCGATACTGAGGATTGAACCCGGTGCCTCACATATGCTAGGTAAGTGCTCTACTACTGAGCTACAACTGCAGTCCCTAAATGGTATTTAAAACCGAAGCCTTCTTTCCATAATCCACCCCCTTTCCCCTTAGGATCTTTAGGGTAGTTGGGGAAGCAGCCTCATAGTCTTAGTAGGTCTGGGCTTAACCGATGACATCACTGAATGAGAGTCAAGTAGAGGGGAAGTGGGCTCAGTATAGGAAACCATTAGAAAAACTACAGTTATTTGGATTACCATTCGGGATAAGAAAAGTAACTGGGGAGTTGTGTTATAAAGCTGAAGTAATATTAAAATTTAAACTTTCCTAAAGCATCATGGTGTTCTTTTGATTTAGACTAGGTCAGCCAGGATGAAGTTGGCAAAATATGACTCTTTTGTTATATTTATTGCTCAGCCATTGAAACAAGGAAGAAGTACACTTTTGGAGTATTTTTAGTTTGACATTAAAACCAGATGTTAAACATGTCCTCTTCCCCCACACACTGAGTTAACTTCATTATTTTGTATCTCACTATAAAGGAAAAAGCTTTCAAATTAAAAGAATGAGACGAAGAGGCTTCCAAAGAGATTTCAGGTATAAAGGAAATATTTCCACAACTAGTGCCATTTTTTTTTCTTTGCTTGCTTCAAGAAACCAATACAAAATTCGGGATAACTAAAGTGGAAATACAGGTTAATTCTCTGAAATCATATAATTGCAAAGAAGGAGTCAATAATGTTTGAAAATGTTTGAAAGGGCTCGAGTTTTAGCTGCCTCCTTCCACATCCTTATCTATGGCTGCGTATCCCAGAACCCCAGTTGAGTCTCTGATGGAGAAATGATGGCAAGGGACTGTCTTACGCTAAACAGGATGCCCCAAAGTACCCAAAATGCCCAAACATAAAACGAGGAATCAAACAGCAGAAGATAATAAAAGACAGTGGCAGGTATGACCCAGAGTGGAGGGAGCTGAAAAGATCCAGAGGTGAGAGCAGGAGATCTGAGTACAGGCTGCAGCTGTCCTGTTAACCAACCCAGGACTTCAGACAAGTCACCTTTCATCTCAGAGCTTATTTTCCTCGTGTGTAAAATGAGAAGGTTCCATGGAAGTATCTCCCTACGTTTTCTGCGCATATAATCCTATGAGAACTACTGTAGATACAAAGCTGGATCCCTGCTTTGAAGGGGCTTCCAGATGGCAGATACTGTCTTTGCCTTTATAGGCAGCTTGCCGGTCTTGCACCCAAAACACCTCTATTAAGAAATGGTTAAATTCTGGCTTAGAGCCACTTCAGTCCTGTCCATGTCAAAGTTGCATCCTCTTTGGACCCGCTGTATAGTCAATATGATGGATGATTTCTGATTTTGGTGCTTGTGCTATGAAGTAGAAAGATAATAAGGAAAGGATGTGGGTGTGTGTAGGGGAAAGGGAAAGAGTGAGTCATAGTTGACTTGTCCTATCCCAGTATTTTTGGCTTCTTGGTTTTTGTGGCATAAGAAAGCACAAAGTTTTTGTTTATCCACAGTGGAGACTATAACCTAGTTTGAATGAGAACACAGAGTTGTAAAAAAGATTAGGTACAAAGAGAACAGATTGAAAAAGACTGGAGAAGGGCTGAAGATTTTGTAATCCTGGGAAGCTTTTAAAAGATTCTGACTAGTTTGTCCTCTGTGTGGATCCTGGCCAGGCCACAGAGACCAGGCCTCACTGTTGGAAAGATCTCAAGACCCACCCACTCCCATCCCCGCCACACACACTTGGACCCTGCAGGCTCATCACCTGCTACTGCTTCTCCCAGCAGCCTTTCCCCAAACAGTGATCACCAGTCTCTGGAAGGGGGCGACTTGATGGAAAGTAATAGAACTTAACAACTGTTTTGAACTTTTCTCCTGACTGCAAAAAGATGAATGCACATAACTGTCAACTGAAGAGAAAGAAAATATATGGATTGAATGAATCCCCTACAGGCTCCTTTCTGGTGGGCTCCTTAGGATCTCTTACCTTGGCGGCATAGTCAGTGTGGCTTGGCTTCCTTTGACCACTCTATGAACACAGGCATTTGAAAAGAAGCTGAAGCGATTGTTATTGTACTGGTTCTCTCAGGTTAGAAGTTCTTCACTGGCAGCAAGCCAAGGACCTGCCTCTTCACCCATCTTACCATGTTTTCCTCTTTATGATTTCCATTGTCCTTATTCCCAACTCTTCTGCCGTGAACCTGGGCTGCCCAGGGGGTTTCCCTCATGGGTGGATCTCCCAGGGCATGTGAGATGAGCCCTGGTGAGAGATCAGTGTTTTCCTTTGCGTGCTAGAAGGAATTATTCAGTCTGGAAATAATGACGTTAGAAGCATCAGAGAATTCCAGGCTGGCGCCTGCACATCTCTCCCACAAGCCTTTTAGCAACATAACCGAGGTGCAAGGCTGTGCATGTCGAATAAACACAGCTGCATTTATTTCAGTGATTACACATTCAGATACTGCACAGCCTGTTTATAAATGCACATTGACTTTCCTCCCCTCTGGGTGAGGGGCTGGGGAAGCAAGGAATCAGCTTGCAGATGCAGTGGGTCTCATGTGAATGTGTGCATGATAGAAGCCATCTTTCCTCTGGAGTCACTACATAGGATGCATAATCACGTGACTGAATACCCCTGTGTTTACCTATCCTCTGTCTGCTGGCAGCTGCCCTAAATTCCGTCAGGATTTATCCACAGGATGAAGCTTTCATCTCTGTTGAAAGAGGGTTACCAAACTTTAGATTGTTTTCAGTGTTTGCACTATGACGTGAGACATGCAGAAGGACACCAGGCTATAAAAGATCAAAAGCTTTTGGTTATAAAGAGTCTAAGCCCTGGCAATTGGTTTGGGCATGTTGGGAAGGGAGGAGGGAGCCTCTAGTTGAGAAAGAGGGAAAGGCCAAGAAAGGAGGAGGCTGGGATCACAAAGAGACTGCATTTTCAAGAAGCCGTGCCCTCTATCTGTGAAAACATTCCAACAAAAAAAGATTGAGTCTTACTTTAGACAGGGGTGTGTTTATGGGTGTGGCTTTTCAGACTGGTGGCCAGATTTACGCTTTCAGAGCTGCAGCTCTGGATACCAAGTGGGAAGTCAGACATTTGGACTTTAACAGAAAAGGTACTCCAGCCATGTAGAAGGTAGGGCAGGAAAAGAGAATTGTGAGGGCGTCAGATGTTGGAGGCAGTGCTTCCTTAGGGCCTGACCAGGTAACTAACCCATGACGGGAGAGTTTAGTTACCCAGGCAACAAAACAGCAGAAAGAGCCTTCAAGAGAATGACAGAGGGGCTGGGATTGTAGCTCAGTGGTAGAGTGCTTGTGCGTAAGGCCCTGGGTTCAATCCTCAGCACCACATACAAAGCAATAAAATAAAGACATTGTGTCCATCTACAACTAAAAAAAAATTAAAAAAAAAAAAAAAAAAAAGAATGACACAGGGAATCCGGACAAAATTCTAGAACAAAATGTTTTCAACTAGATTGCAAGAGGAGACATAATTCAAAATTGAGAAGGAAAGAAAGAATGTGGGCAACATGTGAGTTTTCAATCCAGGCAGTGGAAGGCTTTCCCCGCCTTGTTGGCACACTACTCCGGCTGCCTGCAGATGAGCACTGCTGCATAAGCCATCACTCCTAGACTCTGAGTTAGGTTTGATTTTAGACACTTGGTCCCATTTTTGGACACCACACTGTTTGGGATTAAAAACACATAGTCTCCACGTCCATAAATCGACCTCTGCCAGAGGATGTGTAAAGCCCTTTGTAAACAGATTGAACAGTTATGTACTCTTTATCTTTTACCCTTGTCCCTTACTGTGTTTCCTTGTTTAGTAGCTTTACCATCCATCTTATCACTTGAGCCAGAAACCTCAGAAAATTCTGTATTGTCTATAACTGCATGATGAATTGTTCCCAAATCCATCAGCCTGAAACAACCAACATTGCTATCTTGCCTAGTGTCTGAGAGTCGGGAGTCCTGGGGCAGGCTAGCTGGTGCCTCTGGCTCAGGCGCTCCTACGAGATTGCAGTCAAGCTGTCAGATGGGCCTGCGGGCGTCACAAGGCCTGAGCATGATGGAAAATTCTCTTCCACACCCAGTCACGTGGTTGTTGCAGGCTCAGTTTTCGATTGACTGTTCTTCACCCCAGGGGCCCTTCCCTCGGCTGCCTGAGTGTCCTCAGGACTTGGCAGCTGGATTCCCACAGAGCAAATGATGAGAGGGAGAGAGAGAGGGAAGAGAACCCCAGAGACAAAAGCCATGGATGTTTTAAACAATCTCATCTCAGCAGTAAGATGAGAGGGCCATCACTTCTGCATATTCTGTTGGTCACAGAGACCAATCCTGGTTCAGCATCGAGGTGACTACATACTGGTCTGAAAAGCAGGTGGCAGGGTCACTGAGAGGTCAGCTTAGAAACTGGCTGCCTCAAAGAGGTCTTCCTTTCGTCTCCATCTCCTTCACCAAATAAGTTGCCAAATCCTTCTGTTTCTCGTGTGCAGTATTTCTCAGATGTGACACATCTCAAATCTGATTGGTTCTTCAGGGAGGAGTGTGGAGGCTGCTGGAGGAATCCTGGTGGCCCACATGCCTGGCGCACAGGTGGAGTGCAGGATGCTACTCTGGCCTGGCCTGCCAGCCTCTTAGGGAGGAAAAGAACAATGTGCTGTCAGGCCAGGTTCTAGGGGACGGTTTGCTCCCTGTGCAGGGCAGAGGAGAACCCTCATTCCATAGTCACCCAGATACGGAGAGCCTCAATACTTTCAGACTGGGCCTGGGCACCTTGAGACTTCAGCCTACCAGGTGGGGTCAGGCCTCCTTGTGCCTGAGGCTGAGATGGTCTTAGGAGAACTCTAGGCAAGGGTGCTCACTCTCCACGACTGTCACAGGTGGCACTCCACAAAAGCACTGCGACTGGAAGGCACTTCCTGGCGCTCTTGAACCAGAATGTTGGGGGTCCACTCTTCTTCTGCTTCTGTGAGAAAGAAGGCCCTCTTTCTCCTTGTCTGCCACTGTCGGAGGACGTGGGAGTCATGCAGCCACTTGGCCAGTGAGTTATGTCCCCTGTTCACTGCTTATTCTTCTCCTTCTGGGGACCCTCCTCTCACATGGGCTTTTGGGAAAAAAGGAAACACCTAATAAGCAGAATTTTCCAAATTAGGCATGCCACCCACCTGGGTGATTTGAGCTGCTGTGGGATCCCTCCTCCTATCACTGCCCCACTTGAGATGAGGTGAGAACTAGCAGCCTCTCTTATTAGGATCTTAAACAGCCTGAGGCTGGACAGTTAACTAAGGTTAAGCCAATTAACCAAGGACCCAAGGGACCAGAGTGGGAGCTTAGAACTCACTGAAATTGATGGGAGAATCTGGGGCTTTATATGAAAATTTGCTCTTTATTCTTGGAACTATAAACTTGAGATAAAGAATCATAGACTTGGAGTTGGTGGCGTGGTGCAGATCTCTTAGGAACCCACAGCTTGGGATCGGGCTGGTATCCCGGGACTGTGGTTTGCAGGGTCCACCATGGAGCCAGAGCAGATGCTGGAAGTACAGACGTAGGTTGCAGAAAATCCTCACTCTGAGTACGGTCTCACAGTGTTGAGAAGATAGTAGAAAATGAGAAGATGAATGCAGAAAAATCATCAAAACAGAAGGTGGATCTGCAGTCTTTGCCAACTCGTGCCTACCTGGATCAGACGGTTGTGCCTATTTTATTACAGGGACTTGCTGTGCTTGCGAAGGAAAGACCACCAAATCCCACTGAATTTCTAGCATCATATCTTTTAAAAAACAAGGCACAATTTGAAGATCGAAACTGACCTATTGGGAAGAACAGAAAAATTTGGTTGCTACTGTAGATTTACATGATTAAGAGGCAGCTTTAATTGCCATGATTTTTTCCTTTTTTGGAAGTATAAGAATCTTCAGGACAACAGAACTTATTTCCAGAGTTATAGAAGAGAGCATATTTCCCTTATTTGATTTAATCACCATACTTATTTGAGTATATTCTGTGCAATTTTTTTCTCAGATTGTCTTTGTTTTTAAAATGACCTTCAAAATAAACTGTCATAATGCCAAAAAAAAAAAAAAGAATCATAGACTTACTAGGCAGAATAGACAAATCAAGGTCACCTACCTGCCCTCCCCTGTCCTCATTTTACCAGCAACAAAGAGGTGCAGGGACCTGCCTATAGTCGTTTAATAAGTTGACAGACCACCCTGGACTGACATTTTCTGGCTTCCTTTGAAGATGTGTTGCCTGGCATGCACACTGTGGGTAGGTGTATGTGTGCTGCACCTCCTGTTCGCCCTAAGACCCACTTTCTACTCTCATTGTGAGTGTCCCTGGATGAAGGGACTTCATTCCCAGGCTCTAGTCTTCTGGCTTCTTGCTAGGTCTGGCCAGCGGGGAGCACTGGTAGAAGATGCAAGAGCAGTTGCCAAGGAACAAGCCATCTCTTCCTTTCTCCCTGCTTCTGTGTGACCATGTCTCCTCGGTGGTCCTGGCTCCCACTGGACAGTCCTCTGTAGCTTTGGCTTCTGCCAGGTGTCCCTGTGGCTGTGGCCTAGCTCCTCCACTTGGAGGAGTCCCCGCTGCTCACTGCTGGAGCTGGTCTCTGGCCTGCCTCACTGTACATGGTGGCTTCTCAGCTCTGGTGTCATTTGTTTGTCCAGTTTCCTATATTGTCACCTCTGCGTAGGAGGGTCCAGCTGGGTTCTCTTGTCCTTACTAGACCCTGACCCACAGCAGGGCCGTCATTCCGTGTGTTCCTGCACATTGTAGGAACGGGCAAGCATTCAGTCTAATGATGTTAATGGAAAGAAAACCAGTTTATCAAGAAGTTGTGCTGTTTCCTCCCTGCTCATTTACACCATAAGTCAAGCTGATTAAAACAACATCATATTTGTCGTAAATCCTAAAAAACAAAAAGTGGTAATATTTTCCTAAGGCGTTTTCCTGAGGAGTCAGTCTGTACTTTCCATGTAGTTCCAAAGAGTGAGTTCCTTTGATTCTGTAGGCCTTTCCACCTCCCAGCCATGACTTAATCATGGAAGGGCCCTTCTCGGTTTGGGATGGTTTCTACTTTTTGGTTGTAGCAGAGCCTTGCCATCTCATGCCATTGGTTTCATACACTTGCTGGTAACAGTTCTGTATACTTGGCCTTCCCATCACAAGCCTGGGTGTCGGGACCCACAGTCCTGTTTACGTGCCAGCCCCTGTTCTTGGCCTTCACACAAAGATTCCCACAAGGCTTCCACTGGAGAAGGTGGTTTCTAAGATTGGGGTATCTGCCTGCCAGCACTGGATTTGAGACCACCAGCTTGTTTTTCCAAGCATTAATATCTCATTGATCTCCATATATATTTTCTTTTCCAGAATGCTTTCCAAAAAGTGTGTAAGAATGTTGCTAAAACTTTTTTCTTTTGAAGGCATAAGAGCCTAAGGGAAGGAGTAAGGGTATGTACTTGGCAGACTTGTATTTAAAACTTCTTCCAAAAAATATTTTTCTCCTTAAAAAAAAAATCCTCTTTACATATTTAAGCAATTCATTTGGGAGAAACAACCACTCAGCTATTAACATGGCTAGCCCTGTGGCAGCTTCAGTTCAGTGTGCTTTGAAACCAGTCCGCTACATAGCCTCAGATGTTTTCACTTTGAAAGCTCAACTTAACCTTCACTACCATGGTAGTGAGAAAAATGACAGCTCATGTTAAAGATTGTCCCCCTTGTGTCTTTGTCTTTCTTCTGCAGGCCATGTGTTTATACTGTGGGATCTCCCATAAACAACAGGGCCCTTTTCCCGTGCCAGGAGCCACCCGTTGCCATGTCAACATGGCAGGCGACAGTTCGAGCAGCTGCATCTTTTGTTGTTTTAATGAGTGGGGAAAATTCTGCCAAGCCAGCACAGCTTCGAGAAGGTACTGTACATGTGTTCTTTGCTTATTTATGTATTGCACACATGCTGGACCCAGGAACCCAATAAGCAGTGTTTTTCTAAACTTTAAAGAGCTGCTTTATTAGTCGAGTTGGAAATGAACATACTATAAAAGATCCTGCCAGAGAAAACGAGCGGGGACTGGGGAGGGATGCTGGGGAGTCTGGGCTTGGGATCTGGGGCTCTTCACGCCAGAGTTATCATTTCGGGGATTATTTCAGCAGTTGCTTTCACCTAGTGGCTTGTGGGTCATAAGTGGGTGGTCTTGGTTGAAGACTCTGGGCAGGCAATTGTGTCATGGCAACACCATTATGGTTGGGTTGTCTGTGGTTTGGACGTGGGTCCTTATCTGGTTTTTCATTATGTTGGGAGAGAGTGCTCCTGTTGGCTGGCCCGCTGGGGTTGTCCTGGTAGATGATCCATTCTATACAGCTTGCGTACATGAAGTTCTGAACCAAAGGTGTGTTAGGAAGCTGGAAGGCAAGTGCTAATGCATTCTTCAGGTTTTCATCTGTGAATTACTTGCTTTTCCAGAACTCATCTGTTAGTTTGAATCCTGAGCATGTTGATGCAAGGTAAAAGTTTTAGTTGTATTTATTTAAAATATGGCATCTCTTCCCACATACTCATTATAGAAACTTTAAAATATATAAAAAAGTAAGACTAATATAGTTAAATAATTTTAGAGAAAATGATTGCTAAAGTTTGGTTGCACTTCCCTCCAGATTTAAAATCTGTGTGTGTAGTAAGAATTATTCAAAGTTGTCATCATAGTGTTTATTCTGCTTTCTTCACCCACAGTGAATGTTGAACACATTTCAGGTTATTGAGTGTTTTTAAATATAATTTAATGTTGGCATGATATCTTGTTGTATGAATATATCAGAATGTATTTAACATTCCCATGTTGTCAGATCTTTTGAATGTTTCCAGACTTTCTTTCCTATCACAAAGTTCCTGAAGAGACATTATATGAAGTGGAAGCTGCTGAGCCTGAGGTGGGAGCATGTTTAAGGCTGTTGGTGCCCATCCTGTATTGCTTTCCGGGGGCTGCGCCAGTTTACACACCCGTTAGCAATTATGAGGTCCTGGCTTCCTGGAATTTTGCTCATCAGATATACAAGGGGGAGTGGCTCTTTAATTTGGATCACTTCAGTTGTCAGTGATTTTCCTGTGTTCTTATTAGTTTCTTAACCATTTTCATTCCTGTCTGTTCATTTCCTTTGTCCACTTTTATACTGAGGACATGTGAGGTTTTCAATAAGTATGTTGTGTTTTTAAATTTGATTAGCTCTTTTAAAAATTAAAGATATGATACCCTTTAATTTTATGAGATTTCTTATCTACGGGATATTTAAATTTTTGTGAAATCAAATTTATCAGATTTCTCTTGGAAATTCTTTGCTCTTAGGTTTACTTGTTTTGTTTATAGCTTAATTTTTGTAATTTGCTCTTTTTAAAAAAATTCTGTGTAGATTATCCTCAACAGAATTGTGAAATGAGGACTAAGTAATTATCTTTTTTCCAAATAGAAAACCAATTGCTCTAAGATCACTTACTGTGTCTTTTCTGATCTGTGATTTCTTTTTTATCATAGGTTAGATTTACAAATATGTACTGAAGTCTTCAATGAATAATTACTTGATTCTTAAAGTAAAGGCAAAACAAAGCAAATAATACATTTCAAATTTTGGTTAAAGTAGATAACATTTGCAAATGAAAAAAAGACAATATATTTGCAGTAAAATCTCTTTCCTCCTCCTCTTTCCCAACTGCCCTGTAACCCTCCCCCCAACACAACCACGGTTACCAATTTTTTTTTTTTTAAATATTTTTTTTAGTTGTAGATGGACACAATGTCTTTATTTTATTGGTTTGTATGTGGTGCTGAGGATCGAACCCAGGGCCTCACGCATGCGAGGCAAGCGCTCTACCGCTGAGCCACAGCCCCAGCCCTCAAATAGGGAATTTAATGGTTATTTGCTTCTGATGTTTCTCCTCACCAACATCCCTCAGTTTTAATTAATGAAATTAGAGATTTTATCTCATGTCTGTGTTCTGTTTTTGTATTACAGCTTCTCTTCTAGGAATAACTTCATTATTAAGTTTGATTTGTCTCTTGTCTGGGAAAAGGCTTTAATTTTTTTTTTTTTTCTATGAGGGTGGGTATATGGCAAATTTTCTGAGCCCCCTCTCCTATTTAGGTTGACTTTTAGTTGCATTCATTTATGAACAGTTCTTGGCTAGATATAGACTTCTTGAGTCACTTTTTCCCCCCTCTTAAATGACTATAAATGTTTTTAGTATCGTCTCTTATTTAGTATTTCTGGAGAGAGATCTGGCAACACGTTTTTTTTTATTCTTTGAAAATAGTCTGACTTTCTTGCCTAGATGCTCAGGAAAAAACCATTTTAAAAAAATTTATCTAATTAAAAACTTCAGAACAAATCTAGATGTGATGCCTTTCTTTTGAATCAACTTTACTAAAGTTTAATTTACATATAATAAATGCATTTTAAATGTATCACTCAGTGGGATTTGACAGATGTCTACATCTTTGTAATAAATCACCACCTCTATGGTGACCTGGAGCATTCCCCCCACCCCAGAAATCCCCTGTGCCTTGTGCTCAGTCCTCCTTGCCCCACTCTGGTCAACCACTGAGCTACTTTACATCTCTATAGATGGGTTTTAGCTCTTCCAAAAATCCCTCTCAGTGCAGTTATTCAGAGTGAGTTCTGACATCTGGCTGCTTTCACTCTGCCTGGTGTTTGTGAGATTCATCCACATCGCTGCAGCTGTCAGTAGCTTATTCTGTGTTTTAATTGATGAATTAGCTATCCATTGTGTGAATAAATCACAGTTTATCCATTTGCCTGTTGGTAGACATGTGGATTGTTTTGGCCATTTTGAAAAATATGCTGACATTTATGTATAAGACTTGTGGATGTGGTTTTCACTTCTCTTGGGCAAATACCTAAGAGTGGAATTGCTAGATCGTATTAAAAGTATATGTTTACATTTCTAAACTTACGACTTGGCATTTGCCAAACTACATCCAAAGTGGTTGTGTCCTTTTAGATTCCTTCCAGCCATGTTTGAGAGTTCTGGTTCCCACTCATCACCCCAGCACCTGGTGTTGTCAATCCATTGAATTTTACAACTGAGTGTGAAATACCATCTCATTGTGGTTTTAGTTTGCCTGTCACTTATTGGATGTTCTTATGTTTTCCTTTGAAAAGCATCTCTTCAAGTCATTTTCCATTTTTTTAAACATGGGTGTTTTGTAGGTTGTAATGCTTTCTTATGACACTCTACATGTAAGCCTTTTGCCAGATACATGTATTATAAAAATATACTCCCAGGAGGTGTGGCTTTCCTTTTCGTTTATTATTTACATTCCATTTCCATGCTTCTCTGTAGTGATATACTTGTTCCTTACTAATTCTATTCTATATGTAAATTATGTCATTGTGACATTTCAATCCTTCTTTAAAAAAAAAAATCTTTTGTTTTTTTTGATGTCAGGCTGTTTACTACTCACATTTCAGCCTATCATCTTCTTGTGACTTTTTTACTATTATTCATAGAAGTTATATCTCCTTGTCTCGTAATGACAAGGCCAGTTTCCTAAATTGGTTTTGCTTTCTGTAGTAGACTGATTCCTGAGGCCTGTTCTTGCTGAGTCCTAATAAGGATGTCTTCTTTTACTTCTGTTTTGCAGGTTTGTTTTGATTTTTTTCCACAGCCTCCATGGCTTTCCTCTCTCCTGTGACTCAACAGATAGGATAAGCTATGTTACTTTCCTTTGGTCCATTCATTGTCCCCATGTTTGTGGAACCTCTTCTCAGTGCAGTGGTGCTGAGGTAGCTGATAGGCCTTACTTCTCTGTCCAGGCTCTGTTGTGTTGTTGGCAGTTTCTGGTCAAGTTCTGCTAGATGCACCTGGGGCTTTTTCTCCCCTCTCTATTTGGTTCCCAAGAGCATGTTTTGAAATACTGCTCTGTTGAGCAGGCACTGATACCAGAAACTTCCAGCCCTCTGCATTTTCCTTGTGATAACTACACCTCCTAGGATGCCATGTGGTTATTCCCAGCCCGCCTCCCTACTGCCCATGGATTTTCTCATTCATGGTTTGGCCCTGTGGTTCAAGTGGAAGGCCTTTGATTTGGCAGTGCTTCTCAAACTTAAGCGTTATTTTTCTTTTTAGAGAGAAAACATAATCTCATGATTTACTAAGGTTGATATAAGTTATTGATATTAGAATGATATTTTCAAAACTGTAAACCTAAGATTAGATATAAACTCTGTATGCTTGTAACTCTTGCACAATCTATAAAACCAAAATAAAATTATAAAACAGATCAAACTCCTAATTTTTTTTTTTTTGGCACCAGGGATTGAAGTCAGGGGCACATGACCGCTGAGCCATATCCTCAGCCCTTTTTTGTGTTTTATGTAGAGACAGGGTCTCACTGAATTGCTTAGTGCCTCGCCATTGCTGAGACTGGCTTTGAACTCGTCATCCTTTTGTCTCAGCTTCCCACAGTACTGGGATTACAGGCATGTGCCACTGCACCCGGCTTCAAACTCCTACATCTTAAAATTCAAATTAACAACTTAAAAATTGATATAAAGATTAATATTTTCCTGGAATAAAATTGCCTTCCACAATACAAATGTGGAACTGAGGGCTTCCTGTAGGTTGTTGTTGTTTTGAGGTTAAACACTTGTCCTGCCCTGAGCTGTGTGATGATCCACCTTTCCATCACTTTTCTTCTACCTGCTGTAAAGCCCTTGCTTACACAGCATGCGGTGGTATCATCTGGCCTTTACGTGGGCAAAAGCATCATCCTTGTGTTCTTTTCTCGTTATCTCTCAATAATGGTAGTAGTCCCTCACATCCCTGTGCCATCATACAAGCTAGTGCAGACATGAACTCAAGTCATTTGGCAATACTCACTCATAATTGAATGATTTCAGGGACCAGCAACCTACAGCTCACCGGCCAGATCCAGCCTACCACCTGTCCTTGTAAATAGTTTTATTGGATCCATGGCCATTGTCTAGGGCTGCTTCTGTGCTACAACAGCACCGTTGACTATTGGTAAGAAAGACTCAAAAAACCTACAATATTTCCTCCCTAGTCCTTTAAAGAAAAAAGTTTCCTGACCTCTGACTTACACCATATCTGTCTGTTGTTGATCTATCTATTTGAAGATTATCATCAAAAAATTAAAATAAGAACCAACTTTAAAATTTTCAAGGAAAACTTTGATGCTTCCAGGAATATGTCTGTGGACATCCCCCCCCCCCTCCAAATTACCAGTTGAGAGCAGAGTTATAATGAAATAGATTTTCACTAGGATTTGCTTATGCTCATACTACTTACACCTCATATGATATCACACAATAGATTTTACCAATGCACACTGAGGAAGGACTGAGCTAGACAGGGAGAAAGAAGTCTACACACAGCACTGCAGTGGCTCCTGCAGCCTGCAGCTGGGGTTTAGCAGAGGGCAACCAGAGTGCTAATAAAGCTCTTTGCCAGAACCAAAAGCAGCTGTTCTGAGGATGAATAATGTCTACAAATGTATCACACCCCTTGGAGAAAAGGGTATGTGGATATAAAGTGATATAATTTCCTCTCCAAGTCATGTTTTCTAGATTGGCAGATTGGTCTCATAGGACCTCTACTCTCTTGTACACAATGCCCTTTAAAACCATGAGCTGCCCTTGAAAACATGAGTGGCAAAACCTGGCCCAGCAAGTCACAGTTTCCATCACAGTGTCACATCATCAACCTGATTAGCACATTTATGGGGCACCAGCTAATTTCCCGAAAGAAGCAGAAGCACCTGGGAGCAGATAACAGCGGCAGAGATGACAGCAGCCCTTGGGCAGGGACCTCAGAGTCTTTGCTCCATGAGGGAAATCATTCCTTCTGACTCTAAAAAGAAAGCTAATGGTTTGGGCTGTAGGACAATGACCATCGTAAGAATTTTATTAGCTGAATAGTCATTATATTTTTTCAAGAAGGCTAAGTCGAGGCCATAGATTTAGATTAACTTGTTTGACTTATTTATTATTCAGTTTCCTCAGCATAAAGCCATTTGGGCAGCAGGGTTATCCTGTGTGTTATTGTCGCCTATATTTCCTGCCCAAATGTTAGCCAAACTATTGAGTATAGAAACCCAGTGCCCAGTACAATGCTTTGTATATAATAAATGCTCAAATATTTATTTGTTGAGTCCATGTGGTCTGTGTTATCAGACAAAAGTAATATGTTCATGGAAGGAACATTAAAAACCTTTACCGATAGTGACAGAAGTGCTTTCAAGGTCATTTCTTTTGTTGGGCTGCTGATTTGAGTTTATGCCTTTTCTCCAGCCTCCATTAATTTTAAAAGAAAAAGGAATTGGATGAGTATATTATTTTTCTCTGGTGATTTTTTGTTGAGTTTACAGAGTCTAATTTAGCATATTCTACTTCCTAAAAAAATCCTCTGCCTCTGGTTTTCATGGGAAGCCTCAAGAAGATGACCAATACTACCTAAGCTCCTTCCAAATGAAGGAGGAAAAAACCTGTGAATAAGTGAAAGGTGTTTAAAATGACATGTGCCTTTGCTTAGGATCTGATTTTATTTTTCTTTGCCAAAGTAAGACTGTAGACATTATTTCATTCTGGACAAAATGCCTGCCCAATCAACCAGCTCTCTGACATTCTCTTTCTCTTGACTGTGTGGGAAATTCCAGGAAAAAGCCAAGATTTCAGGGTCCAGACCCTCCTGTGTGCAGTTGAAAGCCAACTTTTCTTCCCTCTTGATGGCTCAAAATGAGCAATACTATTTAGACTGCTCCCACAGTATGCAACTAGGAATTACGTACAAGGAAATGGTAAATCAAAAGGCATTTAGGAATGGTTATGATTAAATATGTTCCCCACAAAGAGAAAATGCAAAGTAGTGAAAGCTTCTTGTTTCTAGAACTAGAAACTTAATTCTGGGGCAATACCCATACATACAACAAGGGGCTGGAATGCAGAGCAACTGTGTTCGTGTTTTCCCATTGGAAAGCTGCTGGCAAGCCAGGGCTGTGTCTCACACAGTGCTGTTGTGTTTTTAAAGTCAGTTAATTCTTTACTTTTGTGATTCGTCACCCACTGGCTCTTGCCTGCATGCCTTGCACTGCGCATATGCAGTATATGCAGAAGTCATCATGGTCTCTTTCTGATCACTGTGATGCTGCAGGCATGTACATGCCAGTTTTTACTGCTGTGGAGTTTTGTCTGGGACTTGACATTCGTAATTCTCATGTGAATAAAATACTAAAGTTAAGCCGAGACCATCTGGAGCAGTACAGCTTAGTGTCCAGTCCACTGGTCCCATTTGTACTGAAGTTGAAGGTGAACTGGTCATCTGCATCATAGATCAGACCTTCCAGGCACACTTGGGATGACAAGCCAGGTGCCTTGTCTTCCCGTAGGAATGCCCCTGGCAGGCAGGGAAAGCCTCCCCACCTGTAGTAGCACTTGTGTTCTTGCTTCAGTAGATGGCACTCTTTTACCTAGTTCACAAGAAGATCTCCAAGGTCATTCTCTCCTGGGGCTTCTGTGCCTGAGGCCCTACCCCATTTCAGGGAAGGAAACCCAAAGCCCTACTGGCTCCTATGGCCTGCCTGGCACATCGCCCTGGTTAGGCAGTGCTGGTGCTCACCAACCCAGGGCCTTTGTGTCTCCTTTGTTCTGGTGCCACATAGAACCTGTGAGCAATAAGGGAGGAGAACTAATGAAAGACAGTCACACCACGGTGTTCAGGAGGGTGGCACTAGCTCATAAAACCAGAATGGGTAGACTTGACATCTGAAAAGTAGTGATGATACCAAGAAAGCTGGGATTTGCTGAAAGACCTAAGCACTGGAGAAGCAGGCCAAGAGGGGAAGGGCAGCCAAAATGGGGAGCTTTCCCTCCTTTTTATGCATATATTACATATGTATCTGGGTAATATATACTTTTAAGGGATATAATATATACACTGTACGTGGGATATCTATATGTACTTATAAATACACACATTCCTATACATATTGTTAAGCATCTTTAATTTGTAATACAAAGTTGCTACAAAATAATCTTTAACATATGGAATAGTATGGGCAGGAAACTAAAATAAGGAATTGCAGCTAGGGAAAGAAACTGAGGTACAAAGTAAGCAAGTCTGTGTTAGAGCCCAGGAAAGAAATCCGATATGCTAAATAAAAGCATGCATCAATTTGATGTTCCCACATGCTTCCTGCTGTTTGTGTCACCTATGGTGGAAAAATTTAAAAGGCACATGGATACTTTTAATAGGAGGGATTTATGTGCCTGTTTTAATTTTCAGTGAAAACAATACCTTTTTAAATATAACTTCTCTGAGATGCTTAGTGTACTTAGTAGGCAAAGATACATAGCCTCTGCAGAAGCAGGGTGGTATCTGTGTGTTGGGCTATTTGTCCAAGTGCACAGGACTTGACTTTCTGTATGGCTCGTGTTTAGTGTACTAGTTGTAGAGGGCATGACTGAAAGAAGTAGGTAAAAAGGACACCATGTTTTGATTTTTCTTCTCTCAATTTTTTTGTGAAAATGATTTTCTCAAATAATTAGCCAAGTTGTTAAGTTGAGGATGCAGAGTTCTCTCTTCATCCGCAAACTGACTTCTCCATTGTGTTCTCCCATTTCCCTCTTCACTGGAAAGTGGAATCTTTAGAACTATTCAGAGGATGGTTTTTAGTGAATGAGGGAAAAAAAAAAAAAAGGGAGCTGGGGTTGTGGCTCAGTGGTAGAGCGCTTGCCTAGCATGTGTGAGGCACTGGGTTCAATCCTCAGCACCACATAAAAATGATTAAATAAAATAAAGGTATTAAAAATAGTTAAAGTAATTATTTTAATATTCTTTAGTTATGATGTTTATTTCTTCTTCTTTTTTGGGGGGTAGGGGATGGGGATTGAATGCAGGGTGATTTACCATTGAGCTACATCCCCAGTCCTTTTATTTTTTATTTTGAGACAGGATTTTGCTAATTGCTGAAGCTGGCCTCATAATACTTATTTTAAAAATTAATTTTTTATTCTCCTTCCTGTGCTCCATTGGTTTTCCTTCTATTTATTTATTGTTTTTTAATCAGTGCTTTATAGATATACATAAAGATGCCAGAATTAAATTTTAAACTGCCTCTTGTGATTTGAAAATCAGCCCATTTAAAATCCTGTTGTGTCAGCAAAAACACAATCATCTTTAAGGAAATTTTCAGTCCCATTTTGGAGATGAAAATGTATATTTGGATCTTGTAGCAGCTGCTATTGTGATTATAAGAGCAGTATCTCCTAAGACACATCTGTCTTGCTAGTGAGACAATTGAAATGAGTTTTTCCCCTCTAAATACATTCTAAATTGAGGAAGTGGTATAGGGGTGTTAAGGAGCTCTGATTACTTTTGAGGAGGTCAGAAGCTCACTTCTGCAGAATCTGTCCAGGCAGGAGGGTGAGCTGGAGGCTGCTGGAGCCTGCAGTTAGGGAGTGCCCCTTCCTGCTGCTCCCTCCTTAGCCTTATTAATGAATCCAGGCCTGGCTGTGCAATCATCCAGGGGTGTGATGGTCTTCGGGTTTTGCAGAGGAAGAACTCTTGGTTTTTCAAGTGCTGCATGTTCTTTGTTTTAGGGCTGGTGTAGCAAAGCAGGCCAGTGCAAGTGGGTTGAATCAAAAAAGGAAAATGAAGGCATTCGCTGTTTCATTGAGGATGGCTCATTGAAAGTAAACACCATTTAAATAGTCTCCAAATGGCCCATTCTATATGAAGTCATACAGGATGCCCCCTCTGGGCTGTCATTCTCCTTTAAATGGATCGCTTTGTGTGCGCTGTGTTTTAATGCCATTCAACCTTAAACCCCATATGTGGGCCCCATCAGGTCTCGGGTTTTGGTGCACATGTGGCAGCCATACCTCCCTCGCCTCTGCCTCCAAAAAGTCAGCCTGAGCAAGAGGGAGAGGCAGCTATGAGGATGAGAGCTTACAGGTGATGCCAGTGACGACGACAGTGAGGATGACGAGGACTAACATTGTGTCTAAGTATTATTATGCCCATGGTTTCTGTATGTATTAGCTAGCTTAATCCTCACAGAATCCTATGAGACAGAAGCTGTGCTCATTCCCCCGTAATACATTGGGGCACTGACGCCTACTGAGATTGAGCATTGTGCCCAAACTGGTGCTTGTGGAGCTGGAATCCAACCCAGGGACACTCGCACCAGAAATAGTCTCCCGTCAGTTAGTTCCCTTTGTGCCATAGTCTTATCACAAACAATGGCCAATCCAGAAATGATTTCTCTTTGTCTTTGGAATGCAAGCTCTACTTCTGGGGCAGTATTTCCACCTTGTTATTTACATTTTTTGTAGTTACGTAAGGATGAGGTAGGTGTTTCCTGTGGCAGAGAACAGTTTTCATGCAAGATGGGGCTGAGTGGAGTAATCTAGACTCAGAAGGTACTTTACTACCAAGCAACATGGGAAATGTCCTCATAGTAAAAGCTCCTTAGCCTGTGAAAAGCTTCCATGATCTTACCACTGGCTGTAGCTTTCACCCAAGATCGGAACAAGAAGCTCAGGGCTAGACTCTTCTTCCTGAGAAACACCATGGGTCAGCCACAGTCCTTGGGACGTGGGTTCCTGGCTGATTCCTAATGGCCCAGTCTTCTCATCTGCCCCTGTTTGTCATTTGATAGCCCCCCAAAAGGTTTTGTTTTAAAAGCTTGCAAAATGAAGAGTTTGTTCCAAATGAGCTCCTCTAATAGAAGGACGTCAGGAATCTAAGAAAGTAAAAAACTGTGAGCTGTGTAGAAGGGCATCCTCTTTAACATTCAAAATGTGTGTTTGAGTTTGAGTTATGTTTTCAGTATATTCCTCCCCCAAACCATTCTTTCTATTATTTAGCTTTGAAGCAGCCTTTGAGGGAGGAGGGACAGTTCTAGGTTCTGTTGTCACCGTGGCTACCGGGCCCCCAGCTCTGGGTGATCTAAGGTGCTGGCAGTGTTTTGTTGCTTATCTCATTCTTCCTCCTCACCACATCCCTTCATGGCTCCTGTGCCCTCCCCATATCACCTCGAAGGTACATGTGCTATTCTGACAAAGGTGCTGGGATGTGGCATCACTGGGCACTCTGGGTCTTTGGTGCTCTTTTATAGGATCTCATGAATACCTCTTCCTTCGTGAGCAGTGATTTGTCTTGGAAGCAGTTTCAGTTCCTGTGGTTTCTACAGTCTGTATCTTGCCTAGGCCTTAGATAGATGGTACCAAGAACTAGACGTGCAGCAAAAAAATCAGGTCCAAAATTCAGCACAGAATGTCGAAACCATTGCGCTCAGTGCTTCATTGGAAGGAATGCCCACTGGAGCAGCGCCCTGTGCTTTCTCTGTAGATGTCCTCTTCCTTCCAGCTGTATTGTATCATTCTGATAGTATTTCAGGACCGAAGACGTTCTTTTTCTGTTAAGTTTACCTTTTTTTTTTTTTTTGGTACCGGGGATTGAACTCAGGGGTACTCGACCACCGAGCCACATCCCCAGCCCTATTTTGTGTTTTATGTAGAGACAGGGTCTCACTGAGTTGCTCAGCACCTCGCCGTTGCTCAGGCTGGCTTTGAACTCGTGATTCTCCTGTCTCAGCCTCCCACAGTGCTGGGATTACAGGTGTGCGCCACCGCGCCCATCTTAAGTTTACCTTCTGATCAATTGATTAATTGGTTTTGTTTTGAATTGTTTTACATTAAAAATGCAATATTCAGAGCAAATAATTCTCTTGGGTTCCTCATTCTCACTCCCCAAGTAGTGCCCCTGTACTCATCCTGCTCTCATTTCCCGGAGAAATCAGTGTCCCGCCTCTTCCAGCTGAGTGTGGTGCCATCTCCACTTGAGTGGGAGGTGTGGTGGTCCAGGCGTGGTCTTCCCACCATGGCTGATGAAGATCTAGATATTTCTCTACTGGGTCACACCTGGGCTTCCTTCCCCAAATCCTGTCTTCCCAGTGTGATTCATGTCGCAGCAGTGATTAGGTCAACATTCTTTGTATCATATCTTTATCATTGAGAGCTGAGTCTTACAGTGAAATTATGATTACATGATAAATTCTGTACGTGTTGGTTTTTCTTGGAGTTAATAATGGTGTTTTATTTGTTTTCCCCCCATTTTCTTGGTTTTGTGAAGCCTAGACTCTTTGAAACTTGTTCAGAACTCCATTTCAGATGATCAGTCACACCTGCTTTTCTCTTGGTTTTCCTCTGAAGCGTCTCCGGGCTCCTCGGCTGCTTGGCAGGCACAAGTGACCTCGCATTGGCTGCTCAGTGCCATCCTTCTGCAGGCTTCCACTGTTTGGCTCCTGCATGGCTCCTCTGTCTTCTTTTTCATGGTTTACTACCTCTGTCTGGAGCATGCTTTACATAGTCTAGTAACTTCCAGAGAATATGGTATATGGGGGATGAACTTTGAGACTCTGCATGTCTGAATATGTCCTTATTGTGTGGAGGGTTTCTCCCCCTACACCCCTTTCTCTTTCTGAAAGCTTGTGGGATCTTGTCTTCATTCCCATGCTTCTAAATTTCATAATGACGTGTCTTACTGTGGGGTCAAGGGCCCACTGGTTTGGGTACTTTGTGTTCTTTAAGCCTGGAAATCCATGTTCTCTCCAGTTTGGGGGCAGTATTTTTGAATTTTTTAGTTGATGGTTTTCTCCCTTCTGTGTTCTCTGTCATCTTTTTCTAGAACTTCTACTGCTTGGATGTTGGACCTCTTGAACTGCACTTTCATTGTCCCTCATCTTTTTGTCTTTATTTTTTTCTTCAATTTTTGTCTGCTTTGGTGGATTTTCTTGCCTTTGTGAATTCATCCCATTCCTTTCATTGAGTTTTCCCTCCATTGTATTTTTAATTTCTTTGCTATAGAATGCCATTTTTGCTGCTACACTGAATTTGTGTCACGGCTGCAGTAAATTCCCTTGATTCTGGCTGTTTGTGTGTGTAGTATTATTTGAGTTCCCTGCTTCTTGAGTGGTTGCTGTCCTCCAGGTTGCTTGTTTGGTCTGTTTTGTTCTCTCTTGCATCAGTGGCTTTCTGAAGGGGCGTGGAGGGCCTTGGTTTGCCTGCCTGCCTCAGGAAGAGGAGTCTGCACACAGACTGGGAGCTCCCAGTGCCCGCGGAGGTCTGGCCAGCTGCGAGCCTCACCACCAGCTTGTCAGGGAGACCTCTGCTGTTCATGTCATTGGGTGTCTGCTCGTGGGGGCTAGCTTTCTTCAGTCTCCTTCCTGGAGGGTGAAAGGTTGGCTACGAACATTCTGGGAGCTGGCTGGTGGTCTGGAGTCCTGTGTGCACCCCCCACCCCACCCTCGGTTTATTTGCCTTCACCGGTGCTGTTCCTTCCCCTACTCCCACACCCCTCTGGGACAGAGAGCCCTCTCTTTTCTTCTGTCTGGAAAACATCATTTGCCAGGCTGATGGGATGGGCATAGCCCAGGCATGCAGAGTGGAAAGGCTGTCGCGGCTCTCACCACTGCTTGGCCTGGCCTGCTCAGTGTCACCCTTCTCCACCCAGCAGTCTCTGGGGCTTCTGGAGGGTGACATGGGGTGCGGTGTGTCTCCTTCTCCACTGCTCACTGAGGGTGCACTTCTGCAGTCACTTGACTCTGCTGCCTGCATTTTAGGGTCCAGTGTTCACAGCTGTCTCTTAGATTACTCTCCCTGTGCTCGTGGTTATGACTTTAAAACAGTTTCTTCCACCATTCTTCAAAGGGGCTTCAAAGGGGCTTGCGAGGAGGCAAAGATGACCTTACGCATTAGACTTCCATTTTATCTGGACACCTCACCATTGCTGCTCATTTACTGAGCTTCCAAGAGTTTGAATTCTTTAAATTCAAACTGGACCCACAATTAACACTTGAAAATTTGCTTTAGAAAAATAATTGCTGGCTGGAGCCCTCTGATTAAGAAATGTGGTCATTCAGAATATTTAAAGCAAAGCCTGCCTTCCTCCTCTTTCATCTCTACCCTACCTCCTGCCTGCCTGGTTTTGTCTGTGTGAACTGAAGTTCTTGGTGGAGCATCAAGACGTGTCCGGTTGTATGGAGTGAGGGAGGTAAGGGTCAGAGACTGACACGGAAGGATGCAGTGTAGCCGCCATGCCAGATCCCTGCCTTGTTTGCCCCAAGGCTTCTGTGACAGTCCCACCCTCTTCCCACTGACAGGGCCGGAGGCAGTGGTTCTCTCTCAGGCTGTGGAAGCAGCGTAAATCCCTGGTTAGCTTTAGAATCATTGGACTTGATTGTCTCTTTAACAAAGGGCATGCTTCAGCTTCTTGGTTGGCTGAGAAAAAGGGATCTCAAGAATGGCTACCCTAGCCGGGCCCGGTGACGCAAGCCTGTAATCCCAGCACTTAGGGAGGCTGACACAGGAGAATTATGAGTTCAAAGCTAGCCGCAGCAACGGCGAGGCACTAAGCAACTCAGTGAGACCCCGTCTCTACGCAAAACACAAAATAGGGCTGGGGATGTGGCTCAGTGGTCAAGTGCCCCTGAGTTCAATCTCCAGTACCAAAAAAAAAAAAAAAAACAATGGCTACCTTGATTCTAGAAGCAGGATGAAACTTAGGGCGAGAGAATGCTGCCTGTGTTGGGTTCCAGTAGTTCTGAGAATGCCCTTCTGTGTCCCTCTTTTCAAGTGTCTCCTCCGGTGACTTCCAGGCTTGAATTGCACCAGAAATCATATTTATTCCTAAGCCTTTGCTTCCTATTGTTCATTAGAGAAGTTCCATAACATATTTCTTTGAATCTAAATTGGTAGAGTTTGAAAGGTAATAAAGACCCTTCCTGAGTTCAGAATTAGTTGGTAAAGGAGCCAACCATATGGAGATCAAAATCTCACCTTTATTATTGATTTTTTTTTCTAAATATTTTTTTTTAGTTGTAGATGGACACAATGTCTTTATTTTATTGCTTTGTACGTGGTGCTGAGGAGCGAACCCAGGGCCTCACGCATGCAAGGCAAGCGCTCTACCGCTGAGCTACAATCCCAGCCCCTTTATTATTGATTTTAAGTGATAAAACACTTGGAAAAATGTCATGTTAAGGCCAGTGTGGGCATGTCAGTATTTCAACCTAGAATCTTACATCTTTTCTGCTCACTCACCAAATTGGGCACTCACAGGCTGTTCCACAAGTGTATAACCCTGTAACATTTCAAGTAGAGAATAATGGCTCATGTAAGGGGGCTGACACAGAGGTGCTACTCCAATGGAAGTTCCTCTCGTGGGAACATGAGGAATAGAGGAATTGGACAGAGCATCAGTTTAGAGCACAAGCATCAGCAATGCTGTGCTGAATCAGCATGATTCATGCAGGTTTCAGAATCATTAATGACATTTTCCCATGTAAGGCAAATGTGGTGTTGGTCAGTTAACAGTCACTTGTCCCTTTGATCAAAGCTTCCTTGAAGTTTGGACTATAGAGAGAGGACACCATCCCTGTGGATAGCCCTGTTGGGAGTTAGTTGGGCATTGTGGCCCTGGTGAAGTCTCTACTCCTTTTTTCCCTCTGCTCATCGAGGAGTGGGAGACCAGCTAAAGGGTTGGGCATCACTGGGACTGAAACCCGGGAGTTTCCCTTCCTTTCTTTCGTTTATTTTCTATTGTATGCGTTTTAGCTCAACTTATTTTAAGAAGAATAGTTTTGTTACAGGACAGAAATGATCATTCATTCCTTCAGCAAATATCCATTGTGCTTTCTTTTTGATGCTAGATACAATGCCAGGCAGTATGAATGAGTGAGGTGTGTTCTTGTCTCTGGAGGTGTGTGTTGGCAGCCGTGAGGGACCACATCACACCTCTTTCTGTTCAGCCTCACTACAAGGCTTCAGACCGACACCTGGAAGAGCCCAGACCTCCTTGACTGCTTTGAAACATCATCCTTCTACTTTCCTGGAGACCTGGGGTCTTGCCCCTTCAGCCGAGGTGACCTGCCCTGGGTTCTTCTTGTATCTCAAGAGAAGAAATAGAGTAAGGCCCAGAGCCTGCGGCAGCCTCACTCTGGCTCTTCTCCCTGCAGGGCACTCAAGCTGGCATTACTACGTAACCATGCCGATGCCCGCCTCCACCTTCACAATTGCAGTGGGATGCTGGACAGAAGTCAAGTCAGAGACGGATCTGGTGACAGAAGGACCCTTCCCATCTTCTGAGGCCAACTTCAGGTTTGTGTTTGGGAACTTGATGAAAAACAAACCCTGGAGGGAGCAGGATGATGCGTTCCTTCCAGGCTCTTGGGAAAGTGAGTCATCTCTGCCGAGAACCTCACCCAAAATAGGATTCAGACATCAGGGAGAGGACTGCTGGGAAGGAAGGAGAGTCGAGAGGCAGAAATGTGGGCGTGCTGTTGTGCAGGGGGAGAGGAGGGGAGTGCCTGTGTAGCCCTCAGAGCGCAGGTGGAACATGTTTATGTATTGAGAGGACCCCTCAGCCAGCCCCGCCACCTCCTACACCTTTCAGCTTTGTGTTTTGGTGCTTGTCTGCTCAAAAACATGACTTACTGATGAGGCAAAGCTCGCCTACTGGATCACTTTGTCAGCCACTTGCCCTTTCGGTGCTGTGGCTGCTGTGGGGCTGCACTGTCAGGACGGCCTCCTCAGTGGAGCTTATTGGCCTCTTAGAAGCGCAGGACACAAGGAAGCTGTCCTGAAGCCACTGGGCTAAGGGTATCCTGCTGAGTTGGGGCCTTGTTGACCTCAGTTCTGATTTTCTCTTTGGAATGCATCAGAAAATCACATTGGTGTGGGCCGTTGGCTATTCCCTCGCGGCCTCCACAGGTGCCCACCTGTTTCTAGCTCTGGAGCCAACAGGGGCCTGCTCAGGATGGGTACAGACTCATGCTTCATGCTCCGTTCCCAGCACTGCTATTCGTAGCTCAGCTGAACCAGTTTTTCTTTCTGGCAGAGAGCCACCAGGTCGGTACCTTGGGGCAGTGAAAGTCCAAGCTGTGGTACAGCTGGCTCATTCATCCTTGAGGATAGCGAGGGCGACTCTCAGAGCACATTCCTCGTGTGGTTTCTCTTGCAGGCTGAGCTTGCTCTCGCCACAGTGACCGCAGGGGTTGGTCTCTTAGGAGGTGAAGCCATGTGGCTGTCCTCTGACACGCATGTCTTATTGCCTATGTTTTGCTCTTTTGGCAGAAGGGAGCAATTTCCACTTGTTGGTCAGTAAGTAATATGCCTATTTTGAACTGTTTCCTGGGTTGTATAGAAATATTCTTGCTTATTAGATTTCATTTATGTCTTCTTGAGGGACAAAGAGAATCGTGGACAGCAGAGACAAAAGCTCCTTTCATGTAGGAACATTTAATCACATGTGAGACCCTGTAGTGCCCTCCTCCCCTGCACTAGAGCCATAGAGGAGGCTTCATTTGGCAGTGTGGGCAGCCTGAATTTCTGAATGAGGAGGACAGGTGCCCCAGAGTATCACTGGATCCACAGTGGAGTTGGTATGAGCAAGAAATAAACTTTCTTATGTTGAGCTGCTGAAACACTGGGGTTGTTTATTATTGTAGCATATTTTAGCCTATCCTGAATGGATACAGAAGCCATTGGTTGTTTAAAGTCAGGAAAAGTCTTGATTTAAATGTTATCTCATTTAGTATTGAGGATAAGCCTGTAAGATAGATTGGCTTTGATAGATAAAGACACTGAGGCTGAGACAGTAACTCATTTATATTCTTAAACCTACTGAGTCACCATACCTGGATCATACCCAGGTCTGACTCTCTGCAGAGGTGATTTATAATCTCACCTGGAGACTTAAAAAAAAAATATCCAGGTTGGGATTGTGGCTCAGTGGTTGAGCACTTGCCTAGCATGTGTGAGGCACTGGGTTCGATTCTGAGCACCACATATAAATAAATAAAATAAAGGTCCATTGACAACTAAAAAAAAATATTAAAAAAAATATTCATAACATTCACCTGGATTCTGAATGACGACCTTCCTGGAGAGTCCTTGCCATGATCAGGCCACTGTTACTGACTGGAATATATCACTTTGGAACAGAAAAGACAACTAGAGAGCCTTTGAGCTTGAAGGAGCCATTTGTACTGGTCAAATGCGGCTCTGTGGGCAAAGTCACACTTTTGAAGGATGGAGACTTGGTGAGTGAGTTCCCAAAATCTTCATGGGGAAGAAGCCGTAAAGGCTTCACCTGAAGCCTCAGGGTTCCATGAGAAGGAGATGCATTGTTGAAAAATGTGTGAAAGGTTTAGAGAAGGCAAAGAAAGAAATTTGCTATTTTGCCTTTCTAGCCATGTTCCCAGGAGACATGGGGCTAGGAGTGGGCAGCAGCCATTCTGTGTGTCTGCTCTCTTTTCTGGTCATTGCCCAGAAGCAGCTGCAATGACCTCACACTGGTCTGGCACCCATCATTCTAAAAGATAGACATGGCCAGAACAAAAGGGTTCTGGGAAGAGATGATGCCTAAAATTCCTGTTGGGGTTTGGACAATGGGATAAATACTGTTCCTCTCTTGTCTTCCTGCATTTAAAACCAGTTGACAGACAGAAGGAGATCAAAGTAAAGGTTTTGTCATTAACAAGAGCTGGGTTGAGGGAGTGCTCCTGTGTGTGGTCTCAGTGGGCTAACACTTCATTTCCAAATGGCATGAATTTTCCCACCAAGTTACTGACCCACTAGATTGCCACAGCCTCCGTGACACAGGTGTGCAGCCTTCCTACCGCAGGAGAGAAAGCAGGCCCCAAAGTACCTTCTCTGTGGGCAAGAAAGTACAAAAAGATAAACTCCAGAGCGGCAGAGCCATCAGGGAAGCTGGGGGAGAGGTCCAGTGTGCCTCCCCATGGAAGTACACCCTTTCGAGGAAGTGTGGGCCTGCAGAATGGGCCCTCCCCCACTCATAGCCAGTACCTGTGAGTTCCCTTCATTTAGCAATATGCTTGTCCATCAAAAGTGTACTGCTGGTAAAATAGTAGCTTCCATTTGTTAATCCTGCCCTGGCTTCGTGCCTGATTGCCGTCTCTAGTCGGCAGGAGGTGGCTCTGTGTTTACCGATGACATCTCTCTGTGCTCGGCTAGCCAGCAGAGCTGCTCTCCAGTGCTAATCGCAGTGGTGTTTCTGGTTATATTCACATCTGGTCCCCTTGCCTTCCCTAACCCCCTTTCTACTTCAAACCCCAGAGACCCCCAATTTAATTCATGGAAATCTAACTTTTACAGGGGCCTTATGTACCACAGGCTTTCATTTGCCTAAAGTGTTCATCTGGGTTCCAGAAATTTGGCCAGAGGATTGGTCACTGAACTTTTGATCACTGTTCATGTGGGCTAAATTACAGGAAGGACATTCCTTCTCCAGCTCCAGTGTCACCCACACTCAGCCCACTCTGGGTGAGCGTTTTAGTAAATGCATTAGCTATAAGGCACTCAGATAAAGTGTCAAAAGTTTATTAATTTTATTCGGCTCCAGCCACAGGTGTTACGTTTAACCTCTCCAGGCTTCTGTTGGGACCATGTAGCTTAAGCATGGCACGGAAACTTGGATCAAGTCCAGAGGAACTCAGCAGAAATGATTAAAGGCACTGAAAATGGGCAATGCATTCTGAAGAAGAGCAGACTTGGTGGGGAACAGGTATTCTGTACGGGTGTGGAGACTGAAAAGTTGCCCTGAGAGGAAAGAGAAGCATCTCCACGTGGCTGTGGGGTCTCTGCTAGACTCCATGACTTAGTACAAGTACAGCAGCATCCCCTGAGCTCTCCAGAGACAGGCTGGGTGTGCAGAGGGGCTCACAGCAAATTGTCATGGAGTCATGGTGCAAGAAGAAACCTCAGAAATCATTTCAGGTTGTTCTTATTTTTTTTCTTTTGGTACCAGGGCTTGAACTCAGGGGCACTTGACCACTGAGCCACATCCTCAGCCCTATTTTGTGTTTTGTGTAGAGACAGGGTCTCACTGAGGTGCTTAGCGTCTTGCTGTGGTTGAGCCTGGCTTTGAACTCGCGATCCTCCTATCTCAGCCTCCCAAAGTGCTGGGATTATAGGTGTGCGCCGCTGTGCCGGCTGCAGGTCGTGCATTTTTAATTAAAGTGTAGTTAGGATACGGTGCAATGCGCAAGTCTTTCTTGGCTGCTGAGTTCCTGACACTGTATACATCTTAAACCAGGTAGAGAACATTCACTCTGGGAAGTTCTCTCACACCCTTTCCAATCACTTTCTTCCCTCCTTCAGCAGCCAATTTGGGGAGACTATGGATGAAGGAAAAGAGGTCCCACATACCACCACGCTTGCCTCAGGTCACAGCTGGTCTCTGAGCAGCTGCTGAAGCCCAGGTTTTCTGGTCTCTGTGTCTTAGTCAGCTTTTTCACTGCTGTGACTAAAAGACCTGACACGAACAATTAGAGGAGGAAAAGTTTTTTTAGGGGCTCACGGTTTCAGAGGTTTCAGTCCATAGACAGCCCGCTCCATTCCTTGGGGCTCGAAGTGAGGCTGAACATCCTGGCGGAAGAGTGTGGGTGAGGGAAGCAGCTCACATGATGATCAGGCAGCAGAGATCGAGAGAGACAGACAGACAGGCAGACTCCACTCTCCAGGTGCAAATATATACCCCAAAGCCACGCTCCCACCACTTCAGTTACCACTCCGTTAATCCCGTCAATGGATTAATTCACTGTCTCACACATGAGCTTTTGGGGGCACCTCACATCCACACCATAACACTATGTAAGACTGTGGAGTTACTTCCCTCATGACATTTCCGTTTTTGTTGGGAGGCTTACTGGTCTCCTTTGTCCATGGTTTGATAGCCGTACAGTCCAGCATTTTCTCTCAGGATTTGATTATGGAAAATGGTGCTAAATCACACACTTGGAATCATCTCCATCAGCTAGGCTGGTGCCATGTATTTCCCGAGGGAATGTCATCCACCTTTTCCCTTGAACAAGTGGACTTTTTTGGTGTGTCTCTGCCTTTTGGTGTTCTTGGCTATAAGAAATAATCCTGCTTCGTGGAGACAGGCTATGTGTTTCTGGATGAAGAGCCTCTTTTCAGTGTTATCCTGCAGTTCATGGAATTTAAACTTTGCCTCGACTTTATCCAGAAGATGCTTGCACACCTCCAGGATCTCCATTGCCAACACGTGCTGACAGCCTTTCAACAGGGAGTGTGAGTTTAAATGACTGTAGCTCATATATGCCTGAAAGGTGTAGTAGTGGTTCATTTCCACTTTGTGAGACCTTTGGTTGAACTGGCTCCCCGAATGGTACTTGCTATTAGGTGAACACGGTGGCCTTTCAGTTAAATGCTTACAACAGGCACCTTGGCTGACTCACCAGAACGAGGTTATCAATCCAAGGATTGTGGCTAGAGTTCAATGGCAATAATTATATTCTTCCTGTCACTTTATTCTGCTGAAGTTTCTGTGGCTCTCCATCCATTTTTCTTACCCCTAGCCATGGTGAAGCATCATCAGGGCTGGAGCCCCCACTCCTTGAGGTACATGGGGAGAATGCACAGCTGTGTGGATCTCCTGAGAGCCCACCTTGCATGGGGAAGGGCGCTTCATGAATTTGAACAGGAATTGTCATTGGAGCCTGCTCATATTGAGACAGGCCAGTGTTCAAAGGTTTTTCAGTATTCACTGTGAATCAAAAGAGCACCTACTGTCAGAATCATAATTTGTAATACAAAGTAAAGGGGCTTTCCATTTCTGTTTGCATAAAGGACATGGTAGCAGGTGAGAAAACAGACTTACCTTTGCAATCACTTTTGGTGGAGAGATAGCTCTCCTGAAGATCTAGGAATTCTCTTCAGCTGCACACCCCCCCCTTTTTTTTTAAAAATATTTTTTAGTTGTAGGTGGACACAATATCTTTATTGATTTATTGATTTTTTTATGTGGTGCTGAGGATCGAACCCAGTGCCTCACGCATGCGAGGCAAGCGCTCTACCACTGAGCCACAATCCCAACCCCTCAGCTGCACCTTTGACAGGATAACTGTCAGTGGTCACTTGGCACTGGCTGGGTTTGATCTAGTTCCTTGAAAGGTCAACTCCTTTAAATTTGTATTGACAGTAGCCTGGGGGAATATTGCCTCAGAAGACCCCCTGGGTCCTCAGCAGCTGCTCTAGATGGGCTTTGTGAAGAACACCTAGACCGCTTGTCAGGCAAGGGGATTGTGTTCTTTTGAAAAATTTGTACCTCTGGCTGTCATTTGGCTCATTCTTCTACCTTAGTATGAGTCTTTCATTCTAGGACTTTTCCAGAATTTTTATCTTAAGCTTGGCTGCACTTTTCCCTCCTTTCTGAGTTACAGTTCGTCCCTGATTTGGAGATTTCCCCATGATGATATTTAAAAGCACACTACTGAGGGAAGAAATTGTTTTTATTTGGGCAGGAGGTAGTTTTATTCTGAATTTGGGTCTCATCCCCCTAGTTTATTCTAAAACAAGATTTTACTGCTTTTTCATCACTTAGATTGAACTGCTCCATCAACTCAAGCACATCACTAAGTATTTGGATCTGTAATTTTTCATTGCTGTCCATAAATAGACAAGCCAAGAGTTTAAGCTAAACTGTGTTTGCTTGTGAGCCGGTTGAAACCACTGTCTCCTAGAAGTGGTCCACTGTTGAAGAGTTCCACCCTGGCTGGAGTGGACACAGTTTACCAGTAAGTGTATCTGCTCTTCTCATGTCGTCCCCAGGTGTGCTGATGTTTGTGGTCACATGGAATACCCCTGCCGCTTCCAGGATGCCTCTGCCACCACCCAGGAGGTCATTCCTCATCGAGTCTTTGCCCCGATGTGCCTCAGGGATGTCTGCCAAGAGACCCTCCTGCCTCTGATCCCTCCTTGCCTTTCAGCTGCACACTCTGTCCTGGGAACACACCCGTTCTCCCGGCTGGATATACTCATTGTCCCCGCTAACTTTCCAAGTCTGGGGATGGCCAGGTATGTCTTTCTGTTGTGCCACTTGGAGCACATGCTTTGGAAACTCTTAGACTATTTCTTGCTTTTATTGAGCTCTCTTAGAGCTATTATTTGATTAGGAGGCAAGGGCCATGTAGCTCATCCTTAGACATCTTATTGCTCCCTTGAGGGTCAGTCTTCAAGCATATGTGAACCTGTGGGTGTCACGGGCTCGACTCAAACTGCCTTCAGAATGAAAAGCTCACATTGCAGCTGGGATTGCCTAGAGTGATGTGTGTTGTTTGTAGCTGATCAGGGGCTGTTAGTGTGGATGATGGGAGCATAATGCTAATGAGTTCAAGGTCAATGCGTGTGCTCTGGGCACAGTAACATGACCTGGTCCCAGGGCCATGGACTACTCACCTAATCCTGACCAGCTGTCTCATCCATTCTTACCACTGGTCACAAGGCAATGACTTGAGAGCCCCTGTGTCAGAGAGACTGTGGATGATCAGTGTAAATCCATCTTCACTGCTGGACAAATAGCTCAGAGCAGACGGCCCGCTGCAGGGTGGGGGTGGGTGCTACTCACAGTGCTACTATTTTTTAATACAATCAGAGTATTATTCGTACTTTGTCCTGGTTTGGTTCCTACAGAAAATCAAGACCTGCAAGTTGAACCCTTCCCCTATGTATTATTTATAGTTAAAGTCCCTTCATTAATGCCATTCTTCAGTCAGCAATGGGTAGCTGTGTTCCACTGAGAAAAGACAAAGAATGTACTCAGGATTTTCCTTGGTTATATTTCTGTTTGCAAATCTTAATCATTAACAGTGAATATACTTGACTAAGGATGGGAAAAATAAGCTCATCAAAACATGTGACTTTAAGTTTTTCCCTGTTAGTCAAGGAAATTCCTGCTGCCAATTAATTTCCATGCTTTTGAACAGCTGTCATTTGTGGTGTTTTCCCTGAAAACTGTACACATTCTTAGTAAAACCCATGAATAGAAAAGAACTGACCAGAACATTTGCTTTTGATCTTTACTACATACACATACTTTTTAAAGGCTGGCTGACTTGACTTAATCCTTGAGGAGGTCTGAGAAAGTCATTTAGACAGATTTTTATCCTATATTTATAAAGATAATGGGAATGTAGAAACTAGGATAATTATATATATTTGGTTACACGCATCATATAATTGTCTTGGATGTCTATATATAGAATTTGTCTTAACAAGGGGGCTTCTTTGGTCCCTTTGAAGAGTCTCCTGCACTTAATTTAAGCAGTTATTGGTGAAGAAATGTTGTTCATTAAATGTTTCTCGTTTGTATACAGTTTTGAGGGGCCATGTTTATTTGAGAGTTTTTAGCACTTTACGAGGCTGTAGTTTCTTGGAGCATGTTCCCTAACAGGTCCAGGTTCTGGCCTGAGGGAACCACAGGCTGAGTGGTTTCATAGGCAGGACCTTATTTTCTATAGCTCCTTCCTGACATCAGCTGCCAAAACCAGGATTTGTTGACCTGTGGCCATTCTATAAAGCTTTTCTTTTCAAGTTTGCATGCCCAAGCAGGTACACTGCATGTTTGCTACTTTGCGAGATATTTAAAGTGGTTTAAACATGCTTAGCTCTGTATTTTTTAAGTAATAAGCCTAAGTACCTAAAGGCCAAATGTTACTGGACATAAATGTCAACAAATGGGATGATGATGATGATAACTTAGCAGCACCATGACTGCTTTTATGCTTAAAAACAGGAGAACCATACATTTAAAAATTTGTGGTTGTCAAATATCTTTTTTTTTTTTTCCATTTTAGACTGTGGAAATAAAGTCTGCCCTGGTCTAGATGTTTTCCTGGACTTCATTACTGTTCCCTGTGTTTGAGCTGTGGAAGGGAAATTGTGACATCTTCCACTGCCAGTTGGGAAGGGGGAGGGGAAAGAAGGAGGAGACTCTTGTTTTTCAAACTCTGACTTAAATAGATTTCACTTGCTTGGCTTGACTCTCCTGGGATCCCAACACCTTCAGCTACATGTGGCTGAGTGGGGTTTATGACTCCCCTGGCCATTGGGGCCCTGCTGTTTTACTTAAGGTTAAGGCTTTGCCTGCCTGAGGCTCTCTCAAGCAAAGCTGGAACAAAATGACAATTTTGTATGTCAACTCTGCACCCTAAATAGGGATAAAGAATCCCCAAGACCAGAGGAGCCATCCTAAAGAACCTCCGCACTGTGACTTGCCACTGTTCTGTTATAATATGCTGAGAGATCAAAGGATAACTTGGTACATTAATTGGTTCTTTCCCAAGTCCATGTTTTATAAATATGCATGCAAGATCATAAATTCCATACCTCTGAACTTTTTTAGTGATTAGGTCTTAATTATAACAAGTACCATTTGATACCATTTTTATGTTTTGTTTTGTTTTTTTGGCAGACGGCATTCCTCTCTCCCCTGTGATCTAAAACATGTAAATCATTATTAACTGTGTTAAAGAATTTTTCAAAAAATTTTGGGTTATATCCATAATGATTTCACTGGGTTTTGAATATTACATATTTTAGTTTGTGTAAGCTTAAAACTCTCCTCCCTGGTTTTGTTTTGTTTTTGAGCCCAATCTGATATTTCAGCTAAGTGGAGGAAAAAAAAAAAAAAACACCCTCATTTGTACAGCTCTAATGTATGATAATCACAAATCAATATATATAAGAAGGTGACTACTCCCCAGTGCTTTTGGATTTGGAATGTTTTTCATACATAGCAGTAACAAGAGTACTTATCAGTACTGCGTTTCATGATCCTTGTCTCCTTTTAATATAATCATAGTCATTACTTATTGACCCCCACCTTCATCCTAATCCTTTCCAGAGTCACTGTTCAGGGGAGAGGTGCTTTTATTCTTTCTGATTCAGAAGAGAATCACTAGTTTGCCTCAAAGACACTGTGGACCGTTCTCTCCCCAAGTGGATCTCGCTCAGCAGGTGTGGCGTTGCTGTTTTGATTTCATAAATACTGAATCTGCTGTATCAGGAGCTGTGAAGGAACATTTCTTGGATTGAGTACTGGGATGCCTCTGTGAAGACAAATGCATTTTAAACGAGTCTTCCATGGATGGACAGCTCTTCCTGTTTGGATAGTTAACATTCTGCTGTTTTTCTCTTGACTTCTCATATTCCTGGTGTCCCAGGGCCAGACTGAGCAGCAGGCCTGCGTTCCTAGACTGAGCGGTGCGTGAGAAGAGCTCATGGCACTCGCACTGTTAGGTCAGCAGTAGTGTTGATGAGTAGAACCTGGAGCCAGGTTTATGACCGTTGCTCATACATTAGCGCCTCAGTCCTGCCTCTGTATGTGTTCAGAATAAATGCTTTGCTCCAGCATTTTTCTTTCACAGTTCACAATTTCATGTCACCATGCATAATTAGGCTGACCAAACCACCTTGCTGATATCCAGACCCCCCTCTCCCCATATTTGAATTTCAGGAATATCCTGTGAGTTATTTTTCTGTGTGATGGTTTTCTGTTTGGTACACAAAATCAAAATGCCACCTAGCTCTGCTCTCTAGCTCCACCATCCACATGTGGTTTCACCCCTGCTCCCACTAGGAAAATTGTAGGGACAAAATTGCCTCAGGGTGGCTAATGATAGGTGACCAATTCTGCTTTCAGCTCTTTCCCAGGGTTCTATGACAGGGTTTTTTTTGCTCCTTTGCTCATGGTTGGTGTATTTGTTCACTTGTAAGGGTGGACAAAGTTGATACGTTCTCTGTCTTCATGGACTTGACGTAATGAGTCAGGGGATGGAAATCTTATTCATGAAAACAAACAAGATGTGTGAGATGAAGAAAATAAAACCAAGGAAGTGACAAAGGAGGAGACGTGGGTGGCCATCTGAGCCACCCACACACCACATTAGGAGGGAGAGACACTAAGGACTGGCAGCAGTTGAGTCAGGATCCATCATTCCATGTGGTGGGGTCCTGGGGGGAGAGCCGCAAGCAAGGCCCAGTTTTGTCTTGGTTTTCTTGGAACCACAGGTGCTGTGCCCCTCAGGACTGGCTTGTTAGAACCCAAGTGGCCTACAGCTGCTGACCTTGAACAGAGTTCTCCGGTGCTGGGACTCTCAGAGCACTTGGCAACCCAGACTGGCAGCATTCTTTGTGGAGAAGACTGGAGTCTCAGATCATGTTTTTTTTGGGGGGCCGGGGAGGGCTGATTTATTCTCTCCTTGTGACTTTTTTTGACACAATAGGTCACAAGGAGGGAAGTTGTGTTTATGTTTGCTCATCCTAGTTAAGTTTTTTAAAGACTGAACACAAATAGAATGGATAAATAGTTTAGATAAATAATTATCAATTGCTTACATATCTTCAACCCACTTTATAGTGGAGAAGTACTCTAAAGCTTCCTGTTACTTAGGACCTGTTCTTGAAAGACTGGGTTGTGCAGTCAAGACTTGGGAGTGCTTATTCTTCCTGACTGTTTCCTCAATTTGCAAATGAACAGTGTGCATCCCTGCAAGCCCTGGAAGGAACAGAACAGGCTTTTTCCTCCACCCTGCCTCCTGGGGTTGGACGGGTGTTGTCCTGTTTATTCTTATCTCCCAGCCAATGCGGAATAGAATACGTAAATGTAATGTGCTGGTGCAAACATGCTGGTGCAAAGGGCCTGTTGTTCTCAGCCTTCTAATTGTGCTCCTTTCTGCCCAGGGAGGAAGCAGTCATAAATTTCTGTCATTATCTTAAGTAGTTAGGTTTCACAGCTTCGGAAATTTTTCTTTGCTAATTCTTTGTTAGCTTCTACTTGAATTTTTGATTCCCTAAACCAAAACCATGGTACTTTTTTTTTTTTAAATATCTTTATTTTATTTTTATGTGGTGCTGAGGATTGAACCCAGTGCCTCCCGTGTGCTAGGCGAGCACGCTACCCCTGCGCCATAACCCCAGCCCCCCATCGTACTTTTAAACAGTACTTCTGTAAATTTCAGGGGATGTAATCTCCCGGTTTCAAGACAGGATGCAACCGTAGTGATTCTTTCAGGAAGCATCTTGAGCCTTAGGTTAGTGCGCTTTTCCCTTCACCATGGCTGCCAGCTCTTTGCTTTCTCTGCTGTCCTCTGGATTTGAGGTTTGCATGTGAATTTCTTCTCTTTTCTTTTTGATTGTTATTTGTTTCTCATTTTAACAAATTCTGAAGTTTCTCTCTTTGTGGATTATTTTAGAGAGTATTCTGAGGCTGTAAATGTAGCTCAGTGGTAGAGCACCTGCCTAGCATATATATCTTAGATATTTTGAACAGGCTTTTCTTTCCTTGGTATTTTCCAGAATAGCTTTTCTCTGTTTTTTTGAGCAGGTAGGTGTGAATAATAGCAAGGTACTCAGTACCATCCTTTTTCCCCCTCTCCTGTAACGTTTCAATTCTTTGTTTTCTGGCCACCCTGCCATTGCTGTTGAGGTGAACAACAGCACAAGTGGTGAGTGACACAGTACGTGGTGCAGTCTGTGTCCTCTTGGACATGTCCTCATGGTTGCTTTGTATTCAGTTTCTCTACTTTGTCTCTTTCTGTTTTCCTTCTTGAGAAAGTGATTTACCTGTGTCCTCCCTTTTGTAAGGAGGATGGCTTTCTCCTTCTAATGTGTTTTAGTCCTTTAGTTTTCCTTTCCAAAAATAGTAACGTGTTCATAAAGTTATATTCTTCTCAGATTCTCAAAACCCTTGGCTGTGATGATTTTGTTGTTCTTGACTAAGTTTGCCTAAGTGGAGTAAGTCATGAGGATCTAGGCTGCAGCCATAGGCAGGGCTGATCTGTGACTCTCCCTCAGATCATCTATACAGGCTTCATGGTTTCCATGGAAAGCTGAGGGACACTGTGGTTGAAGGTGATGTTGAAGGTCAGCATTCCCTGCGGCCTGGTTTCAAAGCAGCCATAGAGTCTGGGTACCAGGCAGAGCCCTAGGTGCCATGGGTACTTGGGGCCAGGCTCTCTCTTTTCTGTTGAGTAACAGGCAGAGAGAGCTCTCAGCTTTCACCTCAGGCAGAACCATCATCTGGCCATCAGGCAACCGTGCTGTTTGTCAGATCTAGAAGTAGCATTTGATCACCATCAGCCGTGACTCCTCACCCTGAACGACTGTGCGCAAGTGTTGTGTTTCCTTTGAACTGTTCTCCATGCACTGATTGACAGACCTACCTTCAGAGAACACTGCAGGGGCCATCCTTCAAGAGAAGCTGACAGGCCTTTGAAAGGCCTTCCTGAAGCAATCGCCCCTCCACCTATATGTGTAATCTTCCCTGTCTATTGATGTCATCACAGGCAGCTAATCTCTTCCAGTCCTTGAGCTTGGCACAGACCGTTGGCACTACCTGCCATTTGTACATTGCAAAGGCAAGGCTTTTCCCCCTTCCCACTCACCTCTCCACAAAAGCATCATCCTGAATAGAACATACACTGCCTTAAGTGAAAAAGAACATGGACATTGATGCAGAAAAGTGCCTAAGTTGGAATATTCCCCGTCGTACAGGCTTTTTTTTTTTTTTAATATTTTTTTAGTTGTAGATGAACACAATGTCTTTATTTTATTGCTTTGTATGTGGTGCTGAGGATCGAACCCAGGGCCTCATGCATGCGAGGCAAGCGCTCTACCGCTGCTGAGCCACAATCCCAGCCCCCCCCCTCCCCCGTACAGGCTTTTTTTAACTCCTCAGACTGTGACCCTGAGCAAGTGAGGGCGGCCAGCTTCAGGGCTGGCTTTTGAACAGGGTGTGCAAAGGTTTATGTGTGGAGCTGTGTTTCCTTCCAGGATGGACTTCTTTTGGGGTGAACACTAGCTCCAGAAACCATCCTGCAGCCAGGCCTGAGACCTGAGCAGCCCTGATGTGCAGGAGCAAGACCTGTGCTGTGGTACAGCCACCAGGCAGCTAGAACAGACTGGCTCAGTCCCAGCCACAGAGGCCTGTTTGCATAAAATGGATGAGGAATTCTTTGTTGCTTTATCTCATCCCTAATGAGCAAGTATTTCAGATACCTTTTCTTAAAAAGAAGTTTTCACTTGTTTGTAGTAAAAGGCCACAGATGTGAGGAAAGGCTTCTTTTAAAAATGAATTACTTTCTTTGGTAATTGATTACTATGTGGAATTTGAGGGTAAAATGCCAAAATCACCCCTGATTTAACTCCAAGGTGGAGCTCAGAGTAGAACATGTTCTGTTTCTTGCTTAACTAACCATGCTGTTTTTAGAGGTGACTCCCAAGAAAGTCTAGACATTGCTCCCAGAAGATAGAATGTGAGATCTGTGGTCATTGAACAGACCAGAGCTGCCCTTCACCTTCCCAGTTAGCATGCTGAAAATAACCTCCTCCCCCTTTCTCACCAGAAAGTAGAAATCTTGGAACTTCATTTCAGAAGAGTGTAGGTGACACAGTTGGGCTCCCCTACAAAAATTTGGGACAGCAAGAAGGAGGGGTGCTCTTGTGAGCCTGATGACCCACCCTTGGCTCTGTGCCTTGGAGGCCACCTTGCTGATCTTTGGGAACCGTGGCTGGCAGACCTAGTTTTAAGTTGTGTCCTTTAAGAGAACGCCCTGAGAACCCAAAGCTGGGGCCTTCCTTTATGAGTCAGCCACAGGTTCTGGGCATGCCATTGAAAGGTGTCTGTGGGGACAGGATGGATGGGCCAGAAAGCTCATTCAGTAGACATGCACCAGTGCCCAGATGTGGTGCGTGCTGGTGAAGCCGTGGCCACAGGAAATGTGAGCCCTTCAGGCTGTCAGGAGTGTCTAGAGTGGGTTTCAAGGGAGACTAGTTTTGTGGAATGCTAATAATGCAGGGAAAAGAACTGTGGGTTAATTAGTTTCGGAAATAAATGGATTAAACAAAGTTAAAAGAGATTCTTTACTGGAGGGCTTCTGAGAAAGGCTTTAATATTCTTATTATCTGATTTAATATCCAGGTATATCTGTGCCTCTCAAAGACAGCCAGAATATTCCTCCAGCTGAGCAGTCTTTCCCCTACTATTTTGCTCAGGGATCCCCACTTTATGGTGAATATTTCTTTTTCTTTTCTTTTTTGGTACTGGAGATTGAGCTCAGGGGCACTTGACCACTGGGCCACATCCCCAGCCCTATTTTTTTTGTTTTATGTAGAGACAGGGTCTCACTGAGTTGCTTAGCACCTCGCTGTTGCTGAGGCTGGCTTTGAACTGGCGATTCTCCTGTCTCAGCCTCCCTAAGTGTGGGGATTACAGGCTTGCGCCCCTGCGCCCGGCTTATGGTGAATATTTCATGGGGCGGGGGGAATCTCCTCAGATCACATTTTGGGAAATGATTCTGTTCAGAAATACCTGGGAGTGCACTGTGCAGCTGGCCATGGGGTTCCATTCTCTTCCTGTCAGTGGTGACCAAGGATCTGTGTGTGTCAGGCCCCAGGCAACAAGGAATCCATAACAGGCCTTGTCCCAGGAGACTCCCAGCTCAGTACAGGAAGCCCCACACTTCTCTGGTTGTGTATGCCTTTTCAATAATCATTTGCTCTGTGTATCCCTACCTATTTATGTACAAGTTGTATGAATTTAGTTTGGTGTTATTAGGTACACTAAAAATTGAAAATTTAAAAAGAGAAAAGTAATTATACAAATAAAGTTTGTCACTTTCTTCCTTTGTCCCAGTAAATTGTTTTGTGCCCTGGGATTCCTGCATTTGCCTGGGCCCCACTGTGGCAACTCCTGATTCAGTGGATTTGGGGTGGGGTCTTGGCATCAAGAATACTAGCCCATCCCTAGGCAATCCTGCACAGATGTTCGAGTGCAGAGTGTTGGGTGGGACTTGTGTGGGGTGTCTCTATCAGGGAAAGACCAGCTGGGAAGCTTCCCACACCCCATACACTGCCACCTTCTCTCCGGTGAGGACGTAGACTGAGGAGAGAGGCTGAGGCAAGCTCTTGAGTGGGCGAGGGAAGCTGCCTGGCTGTGCTGCCTAGCTGGCTGTTGCTTGGAAGGAAGCTGTGCTCCAGGACCTGCACCCCACCACAACTGAGGGCTCCCTGGCAAGCTGCTGGGCCTCCCTTTCCTAGTTTTCTACTTCGGAAAAGTAAAGGGTTAATTTAGAATAGTTTGCAGGGTGTCCTAGAGCCCTAACATTCTTTGATTTAATTAGTTTTTTTATTTTGTACAGGGCGAGGGTGATTCAATTTTGTTCAGCAATTTAACATACACATATATTTTCTTTTTGATGTAAGAGCTAGTTAGATTATGAGACTGGGATTTTCTTCTACTCCATCAGCACCTAGGCATCAGTAGGCGTTTAAATTTTAGGCCCCCAAGCAGAAGTTTTAGAAGGGGCCTCTCTTACCTCTAGTTAATTGCAAAATAAACATCTCAAGGGCAGGGGCTCCTTCCTTTCATAATAACCTCCTTTGCTCTGTGTACCCTCAGAGCTAAACAGCATTTTCAGATACCTCAGCAGGTTTTATGAAGTCCTTCTTCCCTCAGCCCAGCAGTTTATGGCTCATACCTCCTCCTCTGGCCACCTGAATTAGTGACTGACCTGTCCCCTCCCTGCCTCTCTTACTCTTAGCCTCCAGATATCTCCATTTGTGTGCTAATGAGTTGCACGTACATATGTTTGAACAGTTGTCAGGCTTGTCTGCAGTTCAAACTGTGCTTTGGTTTAAAACAAACAACAACAGAGATCCCAGAGGGGGGGATGGATGAAGACCTTTCAGTTGTGCCTGCAGGTGGTGTTGTTTTGACCTTGACAGTCAGTTTTAAACGACCTGTCAAGCACCTTTGTGTGCTTCTGGGCACACCCACCTGGAAGATAGTATATCCCTTAAGCTTTATGTGCCCCAGCAGGCAGGCACCAGGTCCCTGGATTTTGTTTTCATTGATGGAGGGTTAATGCATGCATGGCAGGACTTTACTGAGAGGGGCCCAGCTACAAATGCTGTTTTCATTTAATTCTGATTTCTCTGCTCACTTGGCCTTGCCATCCCTGCCCCCAGACCCTTTTTCCCCAACCCTTCCCTCTATTCCCTTCACTCCCCATCAGCCCTCCCAGCTCTATCCCACCCCCTATTTGGCTTTATACTAAACTTTCTTCCTGGCTTTGATACCTCTTTGCAGAGCTGCAAGCAATCAGGAGATTCTAGGCCCCAGAGATGAACAGGGTATACTGGTTGGTAGGGGGCTTAGGCCCCAGTTCTCAGGCCACTGCACAAAATTGGACCCAGAAAGCCTACGTTGACCCTTATGCCTGTTCTGGTAATAACCTTGGGTGTACCTGGGCACAGTGGTGCACACCTGTAATCCCAGCACTTTGGGAGGCTGAGACAGGAGAATCCCAAGTGCAAAGCTAGCCTCAGCAATGGTGAGATGCTAAGCAACTCAGTGAGACCTACATAAAACACAAAATAGGACTGGGGATGTGGCTCAGTGATTGAGTGTTCCTGAGTGTAATCCCGGTACCAAAAAAAAAACAACGGCAACCTTGAATGTAACTCCCTAGAGTGGTGCCTCTTGGCTGGAGCGTTGTCTGGGGAGACCTCTTCAGGGATCGTTCTGACCGCTCCTTTGTGGTACAGGATTAGGTCTTCTGCATTGTCTGAATTTGACGGTTTTGAGCTTAGTCTTTCCCTTGCTCTTAGTGGCTATTATGGTGGTGTTCCACAAAGACTATGTGTTGAAGGCTTAGTCCCCATTTCAGCAGTGTTCAGAGGTGGGACCTATGATAAACGACTGGATTATAAGGGCTCTAACCTCATCAGTGGATTAAACCATTCATAGCTGAATGGGCTGCTGGGAGGTGCTGGAAACTCTAGGCAGGTAGGGAATGGTTTGAGGAAGGAGGTGGGGGTGAGGGTGCCCTTGGGCACCACATCTTGTCTCTGGCTCTTTCCTCTGTTTCTCTCTGCTTTGTAGATGCTGTGAGCTGAGCAGCTGTCCTCTGCCATGCCCTTCTGCCGTGGTGTTCTGGCTCACCTCAGGCCCAGAGCAATGGAGCCAACCGACCAGGACCTGAAACCCCTGAAACCATGAGCCAGAAGTCTTTCCTCCTCTAAGTTGTTTTTCTCAGGTGATTGTCATGTGAATGAAGAGCTGACCACTGTGCAGTCAGCTCACAGAGGTGTGTGAAGGGAACTGTTGCTGCCTGGCCCCTAGGCATCTTGCAGAGATCTGACTTAGGAGAAGATCAGTGCCTGTCCGCTGGTTTTCCCCAGAGCCCAGGAACCTTCTCAGGCAATGGCAGTGCATCTCTGTCTCCCTCTAAGGGACACAACCACTTACTCTTTATACCCACCTGCCCTTGGAGCCGCCTCTGTGCTGGAAGCTTATTATATGATTTTTGGCGCAAGTTCTTCCAGAGATTTGCAGGTGGAAGGAAGACAGAGGAGGCTGAGGATTGTGTGATGTGAGGGGACTGGACTGTTTCCTGCTGCCTGAAAGATTCTGGTGTCAGAGACTGTAGGAGAAGCAGAAATAAGGGAGAGAAATGGCGTTCACTCCATGCTCCTGCCCTCCCATGGCCTTTCAGCCTTCAGACAAGGACTCTGGCCCAAACTGATGGAGTTGGGTTTCTTTCTGTTCTTTATACTCACAGTCTTGACTAATTTACAAGGGGCACTTTTTTGGGGGGTACTAGCGATTGAACTCAAGGGCACTCGACCACTGAGCCACCTCAGAGTGCTGCGATTATAGGCATGCATCACTGCACTTGGCTACAAGGGGCACTTCCTTTTTCCTTCGATAAACAAAAGCGTCAATTAAATTTAAGGAGTGGGAACAGGAATGGGTGGGTGGCCTTGGTTAAACCAGACTCCTTTCCCTTCTGGCCTTCAGATACTTTAATGATGAGACCACCTGACTAACTCTTCTTAGTGTTCTTGGATAGGTGTTCTCTTGTTTGATCCTCACAAACAAGCCCTAGGTCTTCTGTGGTCCAACTGTCAAAGGTTCCCTTGCCTTCTTTCAAGGCAAGCCTTGGCCAGGCTCTGGCCAATTTGTGCTGCCTAGAGAGGTCTCTCTGCCCTGCCCTACCATAATTTCCCCCCCACCAGGAAGGGTTGCTTTGCTTTTTGCTCAGCTGTGTATCACATGGGGCGGAGTCCCAGCACGAACTAACAGAGGGTTCAAGGCCTGAGCTTCTTTAACTCTTGGCTGCCAAGGTGCAGAGCAGGTGGGTCCTAATGATGGCTCATGTGTTTGAGCTCATGGTGGACCCAGGCCCTCTCACAGGTGAGCTTGGCCAGGAGACACCTCAGGCAGCCAAGTGCGCTTCATTTCCTGTACCCCTTGGGATGCGGCCTAAAGTGCAGACTGGAAAGACCAGTGGCTGTCTTGGTTCTGCCATTGCCTGTGGTGTCCCCTGATCAGCCCCTTGCTTTTAAACTGCTCCTTCCCTGCTCACTCCTGCACTCCTGTTTGCAGTAGATGAGATCGTGTGAGGGCGGCTGGTACGTATCAGGTCCTTAGCAAATACCGATTTTTTAATCTGGTAGGCTTAGAAAAATTTGATAGTTTTGTAGGTCAAAACCCATAACATTTGTTGCTTATTAACATGAATCACCAACTCTACAGTCCTTCCCAGCTCAGAATGCTCAAAGTTCTCTAAAACTATAGCTCTGGTGAGAAAATAAGATAAGTTTGATGAGTTACTGTTAAATAAGATGACGAGAAGGGCTTGTCACAAAGAATCAAGTCCAGATTACGCAGATCATGCTAAAGGATTTCTTACTTCACTGTAGGAGCTCTTTGAGGAAGCAGCATGTACATTTTTGTTAGTTTTCCTTCAAGGCTGAAGCTTGAACTTTAATCATTTAAATACATATATTAAATTTTTTTCCCCAGAAAATAAAGCAGTAGAATAAAACCACCAGATATTCTCTAGTTCAGGTCAAAATGCATTTCTTAAGGTCCTTTTGCACATCTAACAATAAAAGAAATCTTGTGCCTGATTTTGCAGGGATTTCACTAATTTTAACAGCTGTAAAGTTGTGTTCATTCTGTTCTCACTAACTGGAAATTTAAAAAGAATCTCTTTCTTTTACATAAACCTATATATCTGATATGTAAAATTAAGAAGTGCTATTTTATACAGTTTAGACTGTTGGTCTTATTTATTTAGGTGGTGTCTGGGTTTTAAGGGAGTGGAACTGACTGGTGCAAGGCCTGCAGTCTCAAAAGTGAGCAGGAGGTGCCCAGGGCCCCAGCCAAAAGACCAGCCACCAGTCTTCCCAAACAAAGGGAAAGTACTCTTTAGTCACATGGAGAAAAAAACAAAGGGGAAGGCTAATGCTGTTTCTTAAGTGGGAGGATGTTGAGAAGACTGAGTCTTTGATGTTTTTTTTTTTAAAATATTTTTTTAGTTGTCAATGGACCTTTATTTTATTTATTGATATGCGGTGCTGAAAATTGAACCCAGTGCCTCACACATGCTAGGCAAGTGCTCTACCACTGAGCTACAACCCCAGCCCCACTTTGATAGTTTTAATCTTTAGACTTGGGCAGAAATCCAAGCATGATCTGAATAAAGAAAAAGTTCATGAAATGCCAGAAAGGGAAGTGGAAAGTAGTGGGTTATGGAAACAACTAAATGTGTCTGAATTTCCAGGCTCTTCAACGAATGAATGGGTTGAGATGGGGCAGTGTTGCTGAAATGTGTTTTAAAGGCTCAGTGGAATATCCTAATGCTACCTCCCATGTAATTCTAGAATAGATCAGCTAAAACTCAATTTTAAACAGTAGGCAGAGCCTAGGCTGCTACCTCATTATGGTTTCACATTGGCCAGACTAATCTAATTTTTTTAGTGACATCAATGGGAGGCAAGCAATAGATATGATTTATCTCAACCTTAATGAGGCATGACACTAAGGAACAAATTCAGAAAATGTTCTTTACCAGCATAGCAAATTATTATTATTATTATTTATCTCTGAAGGGCAGCCATTTTTGTGTATATAAAATTACCATGAGCCATAGAACCCTGTGCTATATGTGTGCAACACACACACACACACACACACACACACACACACACACACATAGCGTTCAGCTTGCAGTTATTTGCTACAGACACACAGGGAATGTGGTGATCCCCACACTGGTTTGGCACAGTGGTGGGCGCTTACCACAAAGAGGAAGCTAGACAAAGCTCAGTAAGGGGAGTGGCCCCCACACTCTGGAAGGACCTTGGCCCTTTAAGGATGTGGTACTCTTGTTAGAAGCTGCAGCAGCTGGAGGGCCACCCCTGTTGAGCATTCCTGTGGAACAGGAGTCCCTGTGAATCACACTTGTGCTCGTCTGGCCTCTAAGACCAGGAAAAATGACTTTTCACAGGGGGAGAACTATGAGAAAGTTCTTTTTTATGGCTAACCCTGCTCCTCTTGCTGTAAAAAGCACCTTCCTCTGCTGCCCGATTCCAACAGCAGAGTAGCTGATGGAACCTGCTGAATAATGCACTTTTGTTTATTTGCTTCATTACTAAACCTTACAGCTTTTTCTTTTCTGGGCTAGATAAATTCAATAGGTTTGGTTCCTTTTTTGTAGCTGCTTTTCTCTACTGTACAGTCATCTCATTGCTTTCCACTAGGTTATTTTCTAAATCTCTTCACTGCGTGGAAGTTGAAAACCCCAAAACCAGACATTGCAAGCTGAAAGAGGTCTCCTTCCTAGTCGACTGCAGAAGCCATTGCATGGAACTCTGGACGCTGGGCCTGGCATTGTGCTGGGTGCACTTCATGTATTAGTCCATTTAAAGCCATTCACTCTGTACACCAGAGGCCATTATTATAGGCATTCTGCAGATGAGGAAACTGTGCAAAGAATCTATCTTCTGTATCTCACTCACCCGTCTCCTGTGACACAGCTGAAGCTGGGCCCAGGTTGTCTCTAACTGTGAAGCTGTAGTCTAAGCCACTTAACACTGGGGCTGGGATCTCTTTCACCTATTGCTGAATTGTAGTGCGTTAACCCTCACAGCTGTGCTGGGCAGCGGACTTGCTTTCTGTTTAAAGATCATGTCGGCTCTCTAGATCCCTGCGCCACTGTTTATCACATGGTTAGTCACTCCTAACTTAAGACTGATAGGTGTGTGTTCCTGGAAATTCATCTTATTGAACTGCTTTTCAAAGTTCTTGGAGTCTCTTTGAATTCAGGAGCCTCTTGTCTTGGTTGGAGGATTGCTGAGGTCTCCTGACTGGTGAGACCCTAGGGGTTCGGGCCCCAGGGCCCTGTGCAGTGTCACAGCCATGGTGCCCTTGGCTTTCCTCTGGGCTCCCTGCCAGACTGAGTGGAGGGAAGGCACAGAGTGGACGACAGGTCTGGCTGTGGAGGACAGTGAACATTGAGGTAGGATCTGTTTTTTCTTTCTTTCTTTTTTTTTTTTTTGGTACTGAGGATTGAACTCAGGGCCACTCGACCACTGAGCCACATCCCCAGCCCTATTTTATGTTTTATGTAGAGACAGGGTCTCACTGAGTTGCTTAGCGCCTCGCTGTTGCTGAGGCTGGCTTTGAACTCGCGATTCTCCTGTCTCAGCCTCCCACAGTGCTGGGATTACAGGCTTGAACCACCGCGCCCGCCTAGGATCTGTTTTTTCAAATTCCAAGGATTCACCAAGATTTTGCAATGACTTGAGTACTGCAGAAAGCCAGCTTGGATCTTGATTCAGGTCCAGGGTTATCATGTGCTCATTGCTGTCACTGAGAATCTGGGAGATGTCAGTTAGTGGAAGCCATACCTTTGGAACAAGACTAGCACTGCCTCTGAAAGATACTCACTCGACTCTGAAGTGTATCTCAGCCAGCTGTGGCACAGTCCCTGATGGGAGAAGGCACTCTCCTACTGTGTGATGAATGAAAGAAAGAAAGGTTGTAGGCAAAGCAGTGGAGAGTGAAATATATTTAACGTTTTTTAAAAAATATTTTTTAGTTACACATGGACACAGTGTTTTTATTTTGTTTACTTATTTTTATGTGGTGCTGAGGATCGAACCCAGTGCCTCACACGTGCGAGACAAGCGCTCTGCCACTGAGCCACAACCTTAGCCCAAATTTATTTAACTTTTTGCCAAAGATATCTCATGTGATTTCTCCAGTGTATGGATCACAGTTTAATCAAAATGAATATGGAAGTTAGAAATACCTTCTCACAACACATTTTTTTAGGGATAACAACAACAAAACCAATGTTCCATAATCTTTGCAAACCCTTCAGAAGAGGATTTCAAGAGTCTCGGTCTTCAGCTTTCCTTCCTGTCTCTCATTTCTCGTTTTCTTTGTGGCAGCACAGCCCCTTTCTTTAGATACCCAGCGACGTCGCATCAGCCAAGGATTGTCTCCAGAGGCTTGCTGGAGGGACTGTAGCCATCCTCATGCATAGAGCTTGATGTGCACTATCTTCATGTATGTAGAGGTCTTAGAAACACTGCTGGGGACAGTTCCTTACTTTCAGATGGAGCCAGAAAAGAAAATTTCTGCTCTTCCATCTGTTTGTAAAATTCAGCTCAAAACAAGATTGGTTAGTCTGTAAACCAGGGCAGTGTGTTATTGACAGCATTTGCAGAAGGCAAAAACCAGGAGCTCATGGCCCAAGCAAAAAAAAGTTTTGTTATTTCCAGAGCAGGGGAGTGGAACTGCTGCAGCTTGGACTTGTGTCTCCTGGAGGGAATTACAGCTGCATTCTTTTGCCTTAATGGAAGGCAAGAATTAGAGAAAGTGACCTTTCTTTTCTACTTCTTTTTCCTCCTCCAATTCTGCTCTCTAGTTTTTTGCACAGCCGCTCTTCAGTCTGGAAAATACAACTGCTTCCCATTTGGTGAGGGTTTTTTTTTTCTTTTCTTTTCTTTTCCATTTGGCAACAGCATTTTCCTGTGTTTTTAATGGCACCGAAATTAACATGGCTGTCTTTATTTAACAGGAACAACTTCAAGTTTTATATTATACACCCAGCCAAAGAATCTTTAATTTTGCCCTGGCATTTCCCAAGATGTTAGCCTGGCTTTGAAAACAGGGCTGTGGCTCTGCCGTGGCCCACTGAAGGGGCTGCCTGGCGGACCAGAGGGAGGAGGGAGAGGAGGAGGATGGAGAGCTGGCCTCCTCAGGTTTCTATTTTTAAAATTCGTTTGCCTACTGAATGGTGCAATTTCTAAATCCTGCTGGATATCATTTTGACCCTCTTTAGCTCTTTCCTGTTGACAGCATGATGGCGGTGTGGGTGGGACACCAGCTCCTGTCCCTTCTGAAGCAAGTGCTCCCTCAGGAACACTAAGTCCTTCCTGCCCTGGAGAGGAGAGGGCAGGCAGAAGCATCTTGGGAGCCTGTTGAGCCGGGTTCCTCCGGAGATGGGACCTCAAATCCCAAGTAGAAACACTCCAGGAAGTACATATCTTTATTTGTTAAACAAATAGTCTATCCCTCCCCCTGCCCATGCTGGGGATGGAACCCAGGGCCTCAAGCTGGATGGGCGAGTACCCTACCACTGTGGCCCAGCTCCAGCCCAAACAAGCAGCTCTGTGTGAGCCTTGCCAAGATGCTCTCTCACTTTAAATAGTGAGTAAACACTGCGTTCAGAGGAGCGCCCCTCCACCCACCCGCCTGCACTTGGAAGCCCAGGTTAAGGTCTGAAGTTGGAGCATGCAGGGTTCTTTTGTTCTTGGCTTGAGTTCTAGAGAATGTTGTTTCCCGGGTTAGTAATTGGAGGAGAGTTAATGGGGTTCTTTGTGATGCTACCTTAGAAGAGAGACTGTTTTATTTGATTCGGAGACTGTAATTAAAGTGGCGCCCGCTGGCGTGGCTAGAGTAAGGCTGCTTCAGCTTTTCCAGTAGAAACTCATATTTCAGGGGCTTATAACTAGCTATAAAAATTTGCTTCTAGCTATAGACTTATGCCAGGTCTGTAGCTCTAGACCCAGGAATAACCTTTAGTTTTTAAAAAGTCTTTTAAAAGAGAATAATTAAAAATTCAGTTTAGCTGTGTATAACTTAAGTTACAAGGATGCAAGGAAATAAATAACTGCTTTTTTTGAGCAAAATCTTGTGACCCTTATTCTTTTAATGTGGACAAGGTTATTAGATATTTTTTATGTCTTCAAAGGAATATACAGCAACATGTCTGTGAAAGCTATTTTAAAAGGATATTGTAGCAGTTTTCCTTATGGCAGCAGGCAGGACACCAGCAGATGCTTCCCACACGACTATCGGCAGAAGTGCTTTGCCAGTGAGTTTCAAGTTCATTGTCACAAAACTCCTGGCCACGAAGTGCACTGCAGCCTCTTGCCAGTTGGAGGTATGGCCAGCCCCCATCCTGAGGCCCCAGCTACCCTCCTACCCCACTGGGCCTCCGCCCTCTGGGCCCTATGTGCTGGGACACACTGAGGTGTTAGAGACCCACTGTGGGTCTGGGGGTCTTCTAGCCCTTGTTCTGTGTCCCTCTCTGGATCCACATGGGTGGGAAAGACCTGGGAGGGAGTCTGCCTTTTTAGGAGTCTCTCCAGTTCAAGGTCATTGTTGCCACAAGTAGCTTTGGTTGGCACTGTTTGGGACTTGCTGAGATGGGTGTGGCACAGTTTATACAGGTGATTTCAAAGTTCTGCAGATAGAACCTTCCTTGAGGCTTCTTGCTGGGCACATTCACCCTTAACCATGCTCTCGCCAGCAGCTGGGCTCTTACAGATGCCTGTGAGGATGGTGGTGGTGGTGGGGATGGTTGAGACAAGGAGGGAGAAACCTGCCAGTCTTGACGTTACTGGTGAAAGTGTGCCAGTGTGGTGCTGGTGGGCAGTACCGGCCCTGGGAATGGCTGGGCTGTCAGTGGTGGCAGCAGTGTGGGCTACACATTTTTATCTCCCTGAGCTCTTCACAGAAGCCGTTCTTCACCACTGGGGACTCTGCTCTTCCCTCCTCTAACCTTTACATGCCCACTGGAGCTGACAAGCAGCTTTTGGTAGATCTTGCTCATTGATGGATGATGGGTTTGGTTTGTAGAAGAGATGGAGATGGACCTGTTCAGTGTCAAGTCTCCATTTTATGCCCAGAAAACAACTTTTCTTCTTTTCTGTGGTTTCCACTTTAGGAGCAAGAAACTCAGTGACCTGAAGCTCTGGGACCTCCTTAGTAGAGAGTGAGTGTGGCATAACCTAGTGCTTTCACCAAAACCATCGGCCTTCGCATCCTGGGGACCATTCCCTGAGCTTTACCTGTGTGGGGTCAGAACTCTGTAGCGTAGGTTTTTATGATCTTGGTTTCATTGATTAGAAGAGTGAGGAGGGTTGGCTCAGAGATAGCAAAACTTGGATTTGAAAATGGTGGTCTGTGAAGCTTTAAGCGCTTTAGTCTTTTCCTCCACTGCAGCCATAAGATAACTAATTCAGCCCTCTACAATACTGTAGAACATTTCTTAGGTGACAGTTTGGGAAGAAAATCATAAGAGAATAATCTATATTTACTTTTCTTCTCTAACTTAGGGTAAGGGCAGAGAACATCTTTTCTCCCTACATACTTCCTTACACTGGTGGTGGACTCAGATGACCCTTTACAGTTTATATGGGAACTGTTTGGAGGCTTTTCCCACATGTTTTCAAGGCTGGAACTGTGGAGTGATCTTTTCCTGACCTGGCTGGTCTTGGGCCAAATAGGACATTGAGCAAGCCAGAAACCAGGCCCAACAGAAGAAAGCAAATAGTGGTAAATATTCATCCTCATCCCAGCGGGATGCCTAGGTTTGCAGATCTAGAGCCTACTTTGTGTGTGTGCCTGCGGGTAAGCCGTGGATAAGTGCAGAGGCAGGCTGCCTGCAGTCAAGACTGTGGTACCCCAGCTCCTTCACCCTCAAGCAAATTCCCTTGTGATGTTAAGGAAAAAAAAGAAAGAAAGAAACATCATTTATAAAAATATAAGTTGCATTTCCTAGAATTAAAAAAAGGAGAAACTGAAGTAGGAATAGAGAGAAAGGAAGGAAGAGGAGGAGAGGTGACAAGGAAAGGGCCAGAGCCAAAAGCAGAGCGGGGCTGTGGCTCTGCACTGCAGTGTGCTTGTAGGGAAGGGCAGTTGCCCAGAGGGTGCTTCTTCCTCCCTGTGTGTCCTCTTCTCATTTCCTGATAACAGTACCCTGGGAGAACAGAAGTGTTTATTTTTGATGGAGTATAATTTATCTATTTTTTATTTAATTGTCTATGTTTTTGGTACCAGGTCTAAGAATCCATTGCCTAATCCAAGTCCACAGACATTTTCACCTAAGTTTTCTTCTGAGAGTTTTATAGTTTTAATTCTTCTGTTTAGGTCTTTGATCCATTTTGAATTGGTTTTTCTGTATAGTGTGAGGTAGGTGTCTTTTGCTTGTGGATATTCACTTTTCTCAGGTTTTTATTAATTTAGCAAACATGTCAGATGTACATATTTTGTATCAGGCATCATGCTAGATGCCAGGGATAGAAGAGTCCACAAAACAATCATTGGTATCAGAACACGGGGGCAAAAAAGTGAAGAAATTTGAGAAATAAGGTAGATTTTTTTGAAGGAGTCAGATTCTTTAGCTGAGGTTATCAAAGTATAATATGAGGAAATCTGCACTAGTGTACCTATATTGCTGATTTAAAAAGCAAGCAATTTATATATTAGTGTATAAGTACATATGTGAATAAATTATATTTACTTGTTTATTATATATTTCTTATTAATATAGTATGAAAATTATTGATTTCTATATTGGAAGTTGGCTAGGCCTGGTTATTTCCTCTTAGGTTTTTATCAAACATTTGAGTATCATCTGTTTACTTTTTCAGCGTGAAAGCAGTTGGTTCCTTTATGTGGTCTTATTTTGAGATCCAAAGAAGTGAGGACATTGTCCAACCACATGCCAATTGCAGTTGTGGAAGTCATGCTTCCAAAGCCTGTTGTTAAGAAATGTCTTAGATGGGAAACATGATATATCTCTGAAAAGAGAAGTGAAAGACTCTTCCCTCGTTCCTACATTGGATGCACTTCACAAAGCAGGCCATGCCCACTTTGCTGTGGTGCTGGGTGATTTCCCAGTTGGCCGCAGCTGCTCTTATGACCAAAGTTCTTCTCTCTCATTAAAGTACCCACAAAACGTGTTTTTGAGTCGCCCCTGTTCACCCTGGCCATTGGCAGATGTGGTATGATTCCAGGGACAGTCCATCCCCCTTTACACCTGTATTTCCTTTGCTGTTTCTTCACTGAACAGAGAAGGAGTAAGATGACTTGACTCTAGCTGTCAGCATTTGGCACTCATGGTGTCTTGAATACCATCTGTCCTCATGACTGCAGGTGGCACAGGGGGTTCTGTAAGGAGAAGCGTGTTGGCACCCTTACATACGTCTCTGCACGTTGCCTGCATGGTCCCAGGGCCACCTGTGTGGAGGAGTAGGGTTAGGAGGCCCACTGCATTTCAGTTTTTAAAATGGGAGATGGGCTGTTGCCACCCTGTGAACCTACTGCGCATAAGGCTGTGTTTGTATGTCTTCTAAGGGACCAAAGGGGAGAAGGTGATGATCGTTAAAATGTCATCTCAAGCAGGATGTGGTGGCGCATGCCTGTAATTCCAGCACTTTGGAAGGCTGAGACAGGAGAATCGCGAGTTCAAAGCCAGCCTTAGCAATGGCGAGGTGCTAAGCAACTCAGTGAGACCCTGTCTCTACATAAAACACAAAATAGGGTTGGGGATGTGGCTCAGTGGTCGAGTGCCCCTGAGTTTAATCCCTGGTACCCAAAAAAAAAAAAAAAAAAAAAAAAAAAAGTCATCTTGAGTCCTAGAGAGAATATAAGTGAATTCATTTTTAACCAGAGTAGGGAAAACTGCTGGTTTCAAACCCGAGACCCAATAGAAGG
>CM053412.1:64080093-64146052 GCA_028644305.1 Xerus rutilus | reverse complement strand
TTGGTACCGGGGATTGAACTCAGGAGTACTCGACCACTGAGCCACATCCCTAGCCCTATTTTGTGTTTTATGTAGAGACAGGGTCTCACTGAGTTGCTTAGCACCTCGCCATTGCTGAGGCTGGCTTTGAACTCGCGATTCTCCTGTCTCAGCCTCCCTAAGTGCTGGGATTACAGGCTTGAGCCACCGCGCCCGGCTTTACACCATTTCTATTGCTCTTCCTTTATTCCTGATATTTCAGATTCCTTTCAGTTTCATTTTCCTTGTGTTTAAATAACTTCCTATAGTGATTTTTTTAGAGCACATCTGCTGACCAAAGGAAAAAAAAAACACCAAAAACAAACACATAAAAAAACAAAAATTTAATTTACTCTCTTAAGAGTGTATTTTACTTTCATTCTTTTTTTAAAAAATTTTTTTGTATTTGTAGATGGACAGCATACCTTTATTTTATTTGTTTATTTTTATGTGGTGCTGAGGATTGAGCCCAGTGCCTCACACATGCTAGGCAAGCGCACTACCACCAAGCCACAACCCCAGCCCTTTACTTTCATCCTTTAAAGGATGTTTTCATACAATTCTTGGTAAATAGTTTTGTTTTTTTTTTTAATTTCTTTTAAAATGCTGTGTTACATCCTTCTGGCTTCTAAGGTTTTTGGTGAGAAATTCATCATTGAGAACAGTTCTCTTATTAGTAATACAAGAATTTCTCTGGATGCTTTCAGGAATTTTTTCTTTGTCTTTAGTTTTCCATATTTGGTTATGATTTGTCTTGGAGTTGAATTCTTTCAATATTTCCTGTATGAACTTTGCTCATCTTGGATCTGTAGGTTTATGTCTTTTACCAAATTTGTGAGATTTTCAGTCATTATATCTTCTGATGTTTTTTCTTCACTGTAGTCTTTCTTTTCTCTTCTGTCTGAGACTCCAGTGACCTTTCAGTTTTGCTTCACAGGTCCCCAAGAATTTCAGCATTTTTTTTCCTTTTTCTTTTTCCCTTCTCTTATTCAGATTGGATTCTGCTGCTAAGTCTTCAAGTTTACCTGACTCACTTCTGTTATTACCCGTTACCAAGTCTAGGCCAATGAGATTGTATTTCTTTCTTTTTAACGTCTTGATATCTTGGGATTTTTGTTTGTTTGGGGCCTGTTTTATTTTTTTGAGGCACAGTCTCACTAAATTGCTCATATTATCCTCAAACTTGAGATATTCCTCCTACCTCAACTGCCTGAGTTACTGAGAATATAGGTACATACCACCATGCTCAGCTAATTTGGTTATTTTATTCTTAAAGTTTTTATTTGGTTCTGCTTTATTTTTTCTATTTCTTTGCTGAGATTTTCTATCTTTTTCTTATTTCAAGAGAGTTCACCCTTGCTTCCTTAAGCACTTTTACAGTAACTGCTTTAAAATGTTTGTCAGGTAATTTCAATATCTGTTATCTCTATATTGTCATCTGTTGTCTTTTCTCATATGAGTTGAGATTTTAATGATTCTTCACATGCTTTGTAATTTTGTGTTGTATTTTGGAAATTTTTAATTTCATGTTATGAGAGTTGGAGTCTTGTGTAAATCTACAGTTAAGTTTTGTTTGTTTTTTTAAAGTAGTAATTGATGGCATTGGGTCTAGGCTGCTCATTTTGACTGGCGTTCTTCTATGATTTCAATGTCTGTTCTGTTTTTAAAGTCCTTGCAGTGCTATTTGGTTCTGTGCCTTATGTCCACCACCCAGCTGCTAATTTGGGGTGTGGTGGTGGTCTGCCCTTTAGTACAGTTCTCAAAGGCTTTAGAGTGAGGTGATACTTTGATGTCCACCTTCTCCATTTGAGGATGAACTTGGGAATCTAAAAGCATCTCTACAGGGTCCTGGGCCTTCCTTCCCTGTAGTCTCTCAGGTACTTTCTGGTGTCCTGAGCCTCCAGATCTTCTGGCAGGATCTCCTGAGGCTTTAATTTCTAAAACACACTGCCCACTGCGGGGCCCAGGCCAGGCTAAGCAGGAGGAGTGACGACACAGGAGCAGTGTGGGCGTTGGCCACCGCCTGGTGGCCACAGCTCCCGGGTGTTAGGAAGGTCCCCTCAGCTGCGGTGCTTTGTGCCCATCAGCTTCCACTGCTTGTCATCGTAGCCACTCAGGGTTGGCTGGGGCTGAGGGTGAGCAGACGGGGAGGGGGAGTTTGTCTCACCTCCCTCTGAGCAGTAGGTGTCCTTCCTCCCCTTCTTGCCCCCTCCCCAGCCTTCATATTAGAGGACTTCTCCTGGAGCTTTCTGTCCATGCCCTGGTGCCTAGCTTTGCATTTCAGGGTGCTAGGAGTCTAATTCCAGGGATGCTGGAGGAGAAAGGGGGAATTTCCTCACTGGTTCAGTAGTTTGATGTGCTCTGGTCTTCCTCCATAACCCCCTGCTGTCTACTTTTCAGAGGCTTCATGTAGTTGCTCCATGGCAAAGTTCTAGAGTCACATTCATTGGGAAAAGAGAGCAAAGTAGACTTTTGGACTTACGGTGCTATATGTTAAGTCAGATTTATATCCCTATAATGAAATACCTGAGGTAATCAACTTATAAAGAGAAAAGGTTTCTTTTGGCTCACTATTTTGGAGGTTCTATGTACAATTGACCTCACTGCTTTGGGTCTGTGGTGAGGCAGCACATCGTGGCAGAAGCACGTGATGAGGCAGAGTTTCCACTCATCTTGTGGCCAAAAAGCAACAGAGAGGTGGGTGGGGCGCCCAGGTCCCATGAGTCCCACAGTCTCTTTTGAGGGTACAACGCCAATGACCTGAAGACCTCCCACAAGGTCCCACCTCTCAAACGTTCCTGCACCTCCCCAGAGCTCTTCCCTGGGGACCAGACCTTTAATAGATGAACCTCTGGGGGGACAGTCCTCTTCTCCAGTGTTGCAGGTGCTCTTCATTTTTGCTGTGGTCTGTTTTATAAGAAGACCATCAAAGGCTTGTTGGAATTGATTATGGTAGTGGTAGTTTAAAATACCAAAACATACTATTTTTATTTACCAAAACTGAATAAAATCTAAAAATCTTTTCAAATTAGAATTTGAACATTTATCTGACATGGAAGTAATAAGAAGAAACAAACAAACAATAAGAAAATGTGAAAGTCTTCAAAAATTCCCAAGTTGCCCCCCAAAACTCATTCAAGTGCCAGTAGACTTGTTTTGTTTGGAGACTGTGGGGTGCCAAGTGCTCTGCGGTTTCACTATGAGCAGTTGGGGTCCCTTCTGCTTTATTTAATGTGGGCTTTGCCTGGTACAGAAATTGTGGGTCCACAGTTCAGGGAGGCCGTGCCCCACCCGAGGCGCTGGGTTTCTCCAGCGAGGTCAGGTGCCGGGTTATCACACTTGCTCTCTCCTCAGGCCCTGGCCAGAAGCTCCAGGGAGCAGACACCATGGGACCCTGTCTTTAGTAGCTGTCACCTGCCGCCCTGCCCTCTCCTGCCTCTGTCGGGATCAGTGGCACTGCCCTTCACCCAGGGACTCAGGAGCGGACCTGAACTCAGCCTACCTTTCCTTTGCTGCTCCAGCTGGTTGCCAAGCGTGTCTTTCTCCTCTGACATGTCCCTGAACCGAGGCCTCTCCTTGCCCTTCTGCAGGTGCCTCCTGATTAGAGGCCCTCCCCATGGAGTCCCCACCATTCCTCTCTGCACTACCGACAGGACCATCCTTCTCTGTGGAGGTCTGATTGTCTGACCTGCCTGAAAGCCACCAGAATTGTCACCTTGAGTCAGCACAGTATCCCAGACCCTTCCCACTCTGCCTCCGCCAGGGCCTGTGGTGCCTCCCTCAGCAGAAGCACTGGCCTTCTCAGTCCAGATGCCTCCACTCCTGGGGAATTTCATGCCTTGGCACCTTGTCATCTTGTTCTCTTTGCTTGGGCTGCCCTTCCTGTTTCTCCACCCCACTCCCCGCCACCTGGCAAGCTCCTCCTCGCCCTGGAAAGCCCATTTCAGGAGTGCCCTCCTCGGTGGTCTGTCCTTGGTCACCCAGTGGCCCGCAGTGTGCAGTCAGAGCGCCTCTGTGTGTCACCATTGCCTCTCACTGTTGGCTGGATCCCTTCCCCGGCTCTCTGAGGCTCAGGTTGACGGCCACGCGGGGCCTGCCCCTCGAGGCTGGATCAGAGGCTTCCACCATTCTGGCTTCTTCAGTGTCCTGGGTAGGTTGGGTGTGACACTGAGCCCTTGAACCCACATTTTAAAAATGGGTATTACAGGCAAAGCTAAATGTAACTAAAACTCTCCTTCTTGCCTAACTTTGCTGGAACGATCAGGGCTCTCAGACACCCCTTGGTTCTCAGAGAGGAAGAGGTCACGTCACTTCCCTGGTTTCTCTCGAGATCCGAGCTGTGGTGTTGCACTTGACTCATTTCCCTAGTTTACCGTTTCCTGTTCTCAGGTGTGAGCATGAGCGTGTGTCTCAGGGTTGTTTTGATTAGTCACTGCTGTCTTGTTGCTGGTAAGGTTGTGCTGCAGGAACAGTGCCCCCAACTGTAGCCTTTCTCTTTATTTTTCTCCATGAAGTTGCTCGGTCATACCTGGTATATTATTTAGACCCACAGTTGTGTGTGTGTATGTGTATTTTTAAATTAACTTAATTTTTTTTGATACCAGGGATTGAACCCAGGAACACTTAACCACTGAGCCACACCCCAGTCCTTTTTATATTTTATTTTGAGACAGGTTCTTGCTAAGTTGCGGGACTGGCCTCAAACTTGTGATCCTCCTCCTCAGCCTCCTGAGTTGCTGGGATTACAGACATGTGCCACAATACCTGGCCCACAGATGTGTATTTAATGCCACTTTGTACCAGAATCTGTTGTCACTGGGGATGCAAGATAAATCCAAAATCTGTGCCTGGAAGAACTCATGACTGAGGATTGGATGAATCTGTTCAGGTCTCGTCTGTGGTGATGCTGAAATGGGCCAGATGGGTCCGCTCATGTGAGTGGAATTCCAGGGGGATGAGGTGCAGCCCACAAGGCCAGGGCACAAGGTCCCAGAAGCAGCCAGAGAGTCTTGTAGAAACAGAAAAGTAGCCATTTTAGAGGGAAAAATAAAGAAGTCCAAGAATTTAATTTATCAACTCTGCCAGCTAACCTATTTCTTGAACACCTGCAGCGTGCCACACACTATTCCAGATGCTCAGAGCAGAGTCCATCCCAGTACGGAGTCTAAGTTCTGTTGAGGAGGCCATAAACAAACAAGGGACTCCATCATGACTGTCAGGCGAAGGTGCTGTGGACATGTGCAGCGGGTCCGGGACTGAGAGGGAGGGACCTGCAGTCCACAAGGGCTCAAGCCTCTAGATGATGTGGCATTTGAGCACAGTCCCTAGGTGAAGTAGTGCGAAGAGGGCCAGGGCAGCAGAGCCCATGCCGGGAGTGACTCAGCAGGGTGGACCAGCTGCCAGTCAGGCAGGCCACCGGTACCGAGTGAGTAAGAGAAGTGAGATTGGAGCGGTTCATGCAGTGCCTTTTATGCTGAGCAGTTTGTGGAGAGCCATTTGTGTGCTTTGTGCAGGGATTGATGTGATTTGAATCACACCTGGAAAGATCAGGGGATGGATGCTTGACTTGGGGGAAGGGCAGGAAGGGCAGGTAAGGGGAGGAGGTGTACAGAGTAGCACAGAGGCCCCAGGGAAGACTGTGGCCACGTGGGGCAGGTGAGTAGCAGTGAATGATGTATAGAGTGTTCAAATTTGGGATATGCTTAAGATAGGGCTGTTTGGATTTTGGAAGGGATTACAGGTCAGATTTGAGAGAAGGGAAGAATTGAGCAAGCTCGAGATTTGGGCTGGACAGCATATCGGTGCCATGTTCAGAAGGGGTGGCGGGGAGAAGAAGTCTAAGGGAAGTCAGGATCGGGTCAGACTTGTTTGGAAGGTCCAAGTGGAAATAAGTGGGGTTCATGAGGAAGCCCAGGGCTAGGGGTGTAGGTTGGAGTGGGGTGTGGTCTTTGGAATACAGATGTTATTTAAAGTCATGGTACTGGAGTAGCAGGTCATGGAAGAAGCTGGAGAAGGTAAGTGTGGGGACTGAGCCATGGCAGTCAAGGGTGTCTGCTGCTGAGCAGAACACGTGAGCATCCAGACTGGACGACTGGGTTTGTTTCAGTGGAGGTCCCTGGGGCCCTGGAGAAGAGCCATTGTGAGAGAATAATGGGAGAGGAAGTTTAGTTGTGGTGAATTAGGAGAGAGTGTGGGTAAGAGCACTAAGACACCACACACAGGAACCCAGCCCTGAGAGGAGGATGTGAAGTCCAGTGAGGGTGTTTAAGGGCCAGTGTATCAGCACGTTTGTCTGCTGATGAGAATGATGGAGGTGAAGAGAAGACGCTGATGAGAAAGGAGAGGATGGAAGAGAGGCTCGAGGTCTAGAAAAACAGGGTGAGTCTCTGACGGCGCGAGGAGGTTCACCACTGTCGGGAGAGCACCTGTGGAGTGGGCCCGGGGAGGTTGGTGGACTTAGTAGAAGGGTCGGGAAGGTGCACTTACTGCCTCCTGGTGCCTCTGCCTCTGCCTCCCTGTCCCTCTTCCTTCTTCCTGTCCCCTCCCTATACCTTTCCCTTCCCTTCTCCCCCTCCTTCACACACACTCGCCTAACACCCCAGGCTGGCAGGAACCACAGAGCTCTGTATTTGCTATAGGCCGTCCCCTTTTCCAGAAAGAGGCCTTCACTATTGTCTCCAGGCCCCAGGCCTTTTCTCTTCAGACCCAGGGACTCCCCTCACCCTCACATTAACGTTCCTGGTCCTCAGACCAGTGCCAAACAGATAGCACGGCAGGAGCAGAAGAGCTGGCATGCACAGTGATTGGAGGAGAGGTGGCACCCCGTGGGGGCACTGGGGCTGTAGGTGGGGCTGTGGGTGGGGCTGATGGTGAAGAACCTCCTCTGCCCACCCAGGGTGCTGGGACCTCATTTTGTGGTCACAGGGGAGCCACTGAGGAGAGTGAGTGGGAAAAACTGGATCTGGTTCATGAGGCTGAGTGGGGAAAACCTGGGGGCAGGAGAGTCAGAGGCTCTTGCCACAGACCATGTAAACTTGGCTTCTTTTCTGCTGCCAAGTTTTAACATCTACCTTTCTGAAACCAAATATATTCTTATAGAAGATTGAGGAAAATAAAATTAATTCAAGAAGTAATGAAGCAGAGCCATGTTAGCCGCCAGGCACTTAGCTGATTTCCTTAACAGGTTGAGTCATTAACGGGGTGGGAGATTGGGGCCTTCCTGTGTGGTGAAGGAGGAGTCAGAGTGGGAGACAGCGAGAGCTCTGTTGGGACCGGAACAATCTCATTAGTTACTTCTAATATTCGCAGACCTTCTACAGAGACAGTTGATGGCTTTTAACAGGTGAAGAAGAGCCCAGGGCGTTTCAGCCACTGCCCACAGCACCCAGCAGATTAATGCTGTACCAGAATTTAAGTGGTGTCTGAATTTCCAGTTCGTTATTGGTCCTTGGAATGAAGCAAAGTGATGAATCTTGACTATAAACCAACTGCAGGCTTGGGGACATCTCACTTAGTCTTCAACATCAGCCCAAACTGTTGCACAGAATTTCTACAATTTAAAGTGAGAATACTGGGCTCCCAGCACCAGAAGAAACACAACAGTGTACTTAGTCCCCATGTCCCCATGTGAAGGCCCTCTGTGACAGCAGAGTCTCATCAGCATGGACTTGGTTGTAAGGGCTGCAATTCTGGCTCCTGTGAGTGGCCACCCAAGGTGACCACACCCTGAGGGAGAGGGAGACAACATTACTCCAGTAAATGTGAGCAGGGTTGTAGGATGTGCCCTGAGTTCAGAGATACTAAAATGGGGGCCGGTGAAGGGGGTAGGAAGGGGAGAAAGCCTAGCTTAGCACTGACACTTGAGTAGCTCAAGTTTTCATTTAATACTCGATTGTGGAAAACTTTACACTTTAAAAACAAACCCAGCCGGGTGAGGTGGCTCAAGCCTGTAATCCCAGCACTTAGGGAGGCTGAGACAGGAGAATCGCGAGTTCAAAGCCAGCCTCAGCAACGGCGAGGTGCTAAGCAACTCAGTGAGACCCTGTCTCTACATAAAACACAAAATAGGGCTGGAGATGTGGCTCAGTGGTCGAGTGCCCCTGAGTTCAATCCCCAGTACCAAAAAAAAAAAAAAAAAACCCATATTTTTGAGTTTAGTTTTAAGTGTTTTGCTAATAAATGTGATTCTACAGCCTGGTTATAGGATTAAATGAGATAATGCACGTAAGGTATTTATAGCAGTCCCAGCACATATTAACAGCTCAGCAAGTATTCATTGTAAATAATAATGATTATCTTTCTTTCCTTTTAGTTTCTAGGGGGGCAACAGATTATTTGAAATATTTCCAATTGTAAAATATTATCCTTTAACTCAGGAACTTTTTTTTTTTTTTTTTTGGTGGTACTGGGGAAGGAACTCAGTGCCTCCTGCATGCTAATCAAGTGCTCTCCCATTGAACTCCATCCCCGACTCAGTACCTTTTTTGTTTATTTTTTTGCAGTAATGTCTTCAATACCTTGAAAATATTTCAAATTGCAGAATGTTATCTATTAATCAGAAACATCTTTTTGCCAGCAATAAAACATGGACTTTCAATTAAGTTATTAATATGCAGAAAGAGAAATGAACTTATTGAATGCCTAACTGAGCACAGTGCTAATCAGAGAGATCCTCTGTTGTCCACAGATCTATTGTTTTATAGTTCTTTTATTGTTATAATTATTATTATTAATTATTTTTGGTACCTAGGATTGAACCCAGCCAGGGGGCACTTAACCACTGAGCCATCTCCCCACCCCTTTTAATTTTTTTTTTTTTTGGTGCTGGAGATTGAACTCAGGGGTACTCGACCACTGAGCCACATCCCCAGCCCTATTTTTTGTGTTTTATGTAGAGACAGGGTCTCACTGAGTTGCTTAATACCTCGCTGTTGCTGAGGCTGGCTTTGAACTCGCGATTCTCCCATCTCAGCCTCCCTAAGTGCTGGGATTACAGGCTTGCGCCACTGTGCCCGGCTTAATTTTGAGACAAAGTCTCACTAAGTTGCTTCGGGCTTTGCTAAATTGTTGAGGCTGGCTTTGAATGTGTGATCTTCCTGCCTCAGTCTCCCAAGCTGCTGGATTACAGGTGTGCGCCACACACCTGACCGTGCTAGCTGTTTATAACCTGTGACAGACTGTAGAGATGACCACTAACACGTATTGAGCCATAGTATATGCCAGTCTCTTCTAAGCACTGTACATTTACTCTTTCCAGTGACCCTCTGAGTTGGAAACTCTTATTTATTTTTCTTGTTTTGGTCAGAAGAAAACTGAAGCTCTCACACCCAGTTAGTAAGTGGTAGGGGGATTGGAGCCCATTACCTGACTCAGAGCGGGCACCCATCCTTCCTCACTGTGCTGCAGAGCCTCCTTCTGAAATACGATGCAGGCCCTCCTGTGGCCTGCCCAGTGGTAGTCCCACTTTGCCTTGCTGGAAGAGTTCCCTGGTGTCTCAGAGAAGATGCATCCTGTCCACATTTCCATGAATTCTTCCTGCTTCATTTAAGCTAATCATGGTGTCCCATTTCCCCTTGCCAAGAATTTGGCTTGGTGGGGGTACTTGACAAGATTCTGGCTGAAGGACTATGAGGAGAGATTTTGTTTAGGCTTCTAGGAAGGTTTTGTCACCAAGAAATAAGACACACAAGGAAGGACAGCTCTCTTCCTCTTTTGACCTTATCACATCTAGACATGGTATCTAGCAGTGCTCAACCATCTTGCCACCAGCCTAAAGAGGAGGCCAATACCCAGGACAGGCACAGCCAAGAAGATGGCAGAGAAGCAGAGCCAGGCCTTGACAGTCTAGACCTGGGGCACTTGATCCTGTGTATTTTGTCATACGGAAAAATAAGACCCCTCATTTTTCAGGCTGGTTTGAGTTGGCTTTTCTGTTACCGGTAGCCAAATGTCCCCATTCGGAGTGTCCTCCAGGTGTGTCTCGGCATGTGTTGTCATGCATATGAGTGACAAGTATGCTGAGTTACAGATGCCCTTCACTCTTGGGAGGCCAAGAGGGACAGGGGCAGTCAGTGTCCCAGGCCTGTTACCTTCAGCCACAAGGAGCCTTGGTGTTTAATCAGGATAGACAGATTTGTTTGTATCATTTCATTCAAATGTCCTAATTGTCAATGTGTGTCCATAAATAAGAATATCTTTTTTTTGCAGAGCGGGGGTAGGGGAAGTGGAGATTGAACCCAAGGACATTCAACCACTGAATCACAACCCCAGCCCTTTTTATACTTTATTTAGTAAGACAGGGTCTCACTAAGTTGCTTAGGGCCTTGCTCATTGCTGAGGCTGGCTTTGAACTTGCAATCCTCCCACCTCAGCCACCCAAGCTGCTAGGATTATAGGTGTGTGCCACCGCACCCGGCCCATGAATAAGAATATTTTAAAGAGCAAGTAGATCTTTCTAAGAAATGCTTTTGCTCTTCAACCTGGGCTGAGCAAATCCTCCAGACCTCACTCTAGTGTGCTTTCTTCTTAGGCTCCTTCCCCAGCTTTATTGGCTGTTGACTGTTGCTCCTCAGCACTCTGTGGAAGATTTTTAGTATTTCTGTTATAGCACTTATACCACTGTGACTTAATGGGTGGTTTTCTGACTGTCTCTGCCAGTGGACCTTAAGCTCTTGAAGAAGGATGTTCCTTGTTAGAAGGACTCAGGAAGCTCAGAACTGTGCTCAGTAGTGGAAGCTGAATCTGCTGGACACTGCAACCCCTGGAGTACTGATGCTCAGTCTTTTGCATTTTAGCAACACTGGTGCCTGGTTCCTGTCCTTGGAGGTGGGGATTTATTTGATGTGGGCCATAGCCCAGACACTGATGCTTCGAAGGCCCCAGTGTATTCCAGCATACAGTCAAACTGAGAGCCTCTGTCTTAGAGGGAGAGAGTAACAGCCAGAGGGAAGGATGCGGCAGAGACCACTTCAGGAACTGCAATGGCAGCATCAATAGGAGCCACTAGATCCAGAGAGTCCAAGGAGCTCATCATAGCAGCCCTGGGAGAGGTGATGCCCACAGGGCAGGGTGGTCCCAGCCGGCCCAGTAATGGAGCAGCTACTCTGGGAGATGCCTTATGGCAGTGACCCCTTGTGACAGGGAGGCTTTTAAAAGTAAAAGTACTTGAGCCCTTCCCCCCAAAACTCTGATTAAATCGATCTTGGGTGGAGCTTAGCAGCAGAGCTTTTTAACTTTTTAAAAGCTTTTAAGGTCATTCTAATGAGTTGCCAAAGCTGAGGACTGCTGCCTAATGAGAACAGCAGAAACATTTGCCCAGTTCGGTGTTAAGAGTCTGGTAGAGGCCATCTGAGCTCCCTGACTTTTGAGTCATTGAGGAGAGGTTGGGACAGACTAGGATGTCAAGAGCGGTGGCTGGGAGCTGGGTGGAGGGCATAAAGGAGAAATGGAGATGGAAGCTTCTGTACAAAGTTCAGATGGAGCCCTTGTAGTCATGACAACTGCTGGCTGAGTATCACGCAGACCACGGCAAAATGGAACACAGGGCGCAGGTGGCTGGGGATCCCTTCCAAGTCTGTCAGGTGATCTGCAGGTGCCTTGGCAGCTTCAGAGGAAAAAATCAAGTCATTTTATTCACACACATTTTACTAATGAACATAAATTTTGAATTTCAGTGGAATCCTGGTTCTTAGTAATCTTTATCTTCTTAAGGATTGCATTTGTGCTGGGAAGACTGTCTTGGCTAGGATTTGGCCAGCTGAGGGCAGTTTGTCTCATCTAACATTTTGTTGTTATCTGCAGTTATTCAGATAAATTTGCATTTATTTCAGTTATTATATACCAGTTCAAAACAAAGGGCTCAATGGTGAGGGCAGAAGTAGAGCTAGAGACCCAGGCATGGTGGCAACGCCTGTAATCCCAGCAACTCAGAAGGCTGAGGCAGGAGGATCGCAAGTTCAAGGCCAGCCTCAGCAATTTTTTTTTTTTTGATACCGGAGATTGAACTCAGGGGCACTCGACCACTGAGCCACATCCCCAGCCCTATTTTGTGTTTTATGTAGAGACAGGGTCTCACTGAGTTGCTTAGCGCCTTGCCATTGCTGAGGCTGGCTTTGAACTTGCAATTCTCCTGTCTCAGCCTCCCTAAGTGCTGGGATTACAGGCTTGGACCACCGTGCGCGGCTTAGCCTCAGCAATTTAAAGAGACCCTAAGCAAGTTAGCCAGACCCTGTCTCAAAGTAAAACATTAAAAGGGCTGAGGTGTGGCTCAGTGGTTAAACACCCCTAGGTTCAATCCCCAGAATCTGCCCCCCACCAAGAAAAGCAGAAATAGAATGAATCAGAAAAACATTAACACTCCTAAAAATGTTAGAGCTATAAACAGTGGATGAGACTCCAGTGCAAGTATAGAATGTGTGTTTGTAATGATGCCACCAGCGATTCCTTGAGTAGGATGGCTTACCTTAAGCGGCCAGAAAGGAAAAAAGATCAATAAGTATCTGAAATTAGATTTATTGAAGTAGCAGTTCATTCAGCCCTACTGTCCCTTCTCTGCTGGTTTTAAACACAACCTAGATAAACCTGTTAAGAATTTTTCCAGAATAAATCCAAAGTTGTGCTTCTGAAGGTGAGATTGATGAATTCTACAGTGATATGAGAAAAGAGGCTAAAAGGACAGAAATGATATCCAGAACTCAGCTCCTCACAGAGCAAACAGGGTGCCTGCAAGCTCAGGACCTGTGTGCTGCTCAGAGAAATCAAAATGGGGTGTTGGCAAAGTTTCTTCAGCGAGCAGATGTTGCCCACTATCTCTGGTACAGGGTGGAAAAGCAGTCGCTTTGGGATATTTGTGCTTGCAGATCTTTTACTTGGTATCTGGGCAGAACCAGTGATGTGGAGATTGTGATTCACTCTTTGCAAATGTGTGACACTTCTCTGAGGATTGCTTGATGAGGTTTTGTTTAATCAAAGTCCACGCCATAAGAGACAAATGTTTGGTTAGGGATTAGATTGCGAGCCGTGAAGGAGAATGAAAAAGGTGTGCTGGGATCAATTGTAACAGAAGAAAGGACAGAGGACATTGCTACATGAACAAAAGGGTGTCACTAGAATGCCACGAGACTACAGTTGGCAGTCTACGCTCCATCTCCTGACCCTGACTGTAGTTGAAAGGAATAGTGAAAAGTGTGACGATTTCTAATACAGTGAGGGAAGTGGGCAGTAGGTGATGTGTGGCGTGAAGGTGCCTTTCAGAAGGCTCGGAAGGAGGCATATGAGTTTACAATGTATCTTCCTGGGGCTGGAGTATGCAGCTCAGTGGTAGAAGGCTTGCCTAGCACGGTAAAATAAAACCTGTCTTCATGACACTGGTTAGTGTCTGTAAAAGCCATTTTTGTCATTTAGGTGACCTTCTTAAGGAACATGCTATTTCAGGGCTGAGGATTAAACAACTTAATCCTGAGTACGAGAAGTCCTAGTATCTCATAGGTGTGTACCTGTCTTCTGTTTCAGTCAGCTTTCGCTGCTATAATGAAGTAGTTAAAGCAGCCTACTTATATAGAAAAGAGGCTTATTTGCCTCACAGTTTTGGAGATTCAAGGACACGACACCTACATTAGCTCAGTTGGGATGAAGGCCCTCTTGGCTACCTTACATCATGGCAGATGGCAAAGGCAGGAATGTGTGTGGGAGCAAGCGATTAGTCTTGAAGAAGCAGCAAGTGAGCCAGGTGGGGCCAGGCTCGGGCTTTAAAACCACCCTCTCTATAATCCCTTGCAAGGGCAGGATGCTCAGTGACCCAAGGATCTCCCACCAGCCCCACCTCCTAAAGGTTCTGTCAGCTTCCACATCTTCACACTGGGGACCAAACCGCCAACACATGCACTCTTGGGGAGCAAACTACATTCAAACCATAGCTTCATTTCCAGCTGTAGTCCTAGTGCCTATCAGTGTCACAAAGAGCTAATAAATATTTTCTGAATGAGTGGACTTTTATTCATCAGTCAGAGAAAGAATTATAGGTTATGTTTTAAAACCATGTCCAAATGCTGCAGAATGCTTGCCTAATACAACCCAAACATAGAGTGGGCATTTATTTGTTGCCCTCTTCCCCAGTAGAGCGTTTAACCTGCTCTTCTAGCTCTCGAATTTAATGTACATGTTGATTTATTTTAACAAGAATTGAAAGAGATCTTGGTAAGAAGTCAGTTCCTTACTTCTGGGATCATGTTGAATCTCAACATCCAGATACATCTGATAGAGATGCCAAGTACTTGAGGCTCCTTCCAGTGATGTCTGTGTGAGTTAGGATTTTCTAATTTAGAAGAAATAAATAGTAAGAAAAGAAAGTACCTGGGGAGACAGCTCAAACTGTCATTTTATCTACAATAACAAATAGTTTGTCATTGTATGTAGAATGTCAGATGTACAATAGCTAAGTACTATAAACAGTATTCACCTTTCTCACTGATGTGAATTTTAAAATAATTTTAGAATTATGTATCACTTAAACCTTGTGAGGAATCTTATTTTTTATTTATTTTTATTTTTTTGGTACTGGAGATTGAACTCAGGGGCACTCGACCACTGAGCCACATTCCCAGCCCTATTTTGTTTTATGTAGAGACAGGGTCTCACTGAGTTGCTTAGCACCTCGCCGTTGCTGAGGCTGGCTTTGAACTCGCGATTCTCCTGTCTCAGCCTCCCTAAGTGCTGGGATTACAGGCTTGCGCCACCACGCCTGGCTGGAATCTTATTTTTAATTTGCCTGTAACTAGTGGTTGCCATGGGGTCGGATGCCCATTAGGTTTGAAAAGTGATGACCTAAAGATAGAAAAGACATATTTCAAATTATTCTTACATAAACAACATTATCCAAAGTCACAGGTGTCACGCTGGGGTTGTGGCTCAGTGGCAGAGCACTTGCCTAGCATGTGTAAGGCACTAGGTTCGATGCTCAGCACTGCATATAAATAAATAAAATAAAAGTCCATTGAAAACTAAAAAAATAAAATAAAAAAATAAAAACAAAAACAAAGTCACAGGTGTCCTTTTCTTGGATTCTGGGATGTGGTTCAAAAAATATATATGACAAAAGACAGATGTGCTCCTGTCATCAGATGTCACTGTTGAGGAAGCATTAGAATAAGAACCTCAGCGCTGGGACCCACACACTGCTCAAGTTTCATGCGGGGGGCTGCCGCGCTCTGTCTACTGAAGGCCAGGAAGCAAGCCCTGGCTGGGGTGGCCAGCCCCTCTGGGCCCCAGCTCCGAAGTGGGGACACAGCAGCAGCAAAAGAAGGAAAGAGGAGCAGGAAGGTAATGGGGTATTGTGTCTGTTTGAATGCCATTTTGCAAAGAATTGGGGAAAAGTGGTTTTAATTTGCCTCTAAGAAATGAAAGCTAGCTTGTCATTATTTTAGCTGGTAGGCACACCTAACATCTGAAGTAAACATGGAAGGGTGAAGGTTATTCATGGCCCAGATGGTAACACCAGAAGTCTAACAGGTCCCAGTGAGAGCCCTAGTTTGACCACTCAGCAGCTGCTTGTCCTCAGGGAACTGAGGACCTAACCCTGGTATCTTGACCTTAGTTTCTTATTTATAAAATGGGTCAACTGAACTTAATAATTCTGTCCTTCTCTCTACATAGTATGATAAGTGAAGTACTTTTCAGTTTTCCTAACTGCTTCCCAAATCTGCTCTGAGTTCTCTGAGAATCATCTTTATCCAGGAGATTTTCTTGCATTGAAATATCCTCACCCTCCTGCCTCTCCCTGTCATGACTCAGTCACTTCACCTGATTTCCTCTCCTGGATTTTTTCTCTCCCTCCTCTCATCTGGAGTTATGAACTCTTATGGCTGTTCTTAAAATGGTGATTTCTTTAACTATGTTTTAACTGCTGTGAACTCACCCTGTGTGTATTCTTTTTTTTTTTTGGTACTGGAGATTGAACTCAGGGGCACTTGACCACTGAGCCACATCCCCAGCCCTATTTTGTGTTTTATGTAGAGACAGGGTCTCACTGCATTGCTTAGCACCTCGCCATTGCTGAGGCTGGCTTTGAACTCGTGATTCTCCTGTCTCAGCCTCCCTAAGTGCTGGGATTACAGGCTTGCGCCACCGCGCCCAGCAACCCTGTGTGTATTCTTAAACTGCAGAGCCATATTGACAATGGCTTTGAAAATTTCTGATTTCCTTTGGCAGGATTAACCTTCAACATCTTAATATCCCTTCACCATCTGGCAACTCTGAATGGAGCAGCAAGGTGGCCCCTCCAGCAAGGGGCCTTCCCCTGCCCTCTGGGGGAACACTGAGTGGTAAAGCACATATCTTCACAGCCTGTCTCATCTCACAACTTCCTATGATGTGAAAACAAGGCGTTGAAATTTTCTGAGGCATCTTCTCATAAACTTACAGATGATCTTAGAAACAGAGTAAGTTATGAGTCTGCCAGGTCCCAACACTAATGTCTGAGACAGAATCCTGGACCAAAACTAGGCTGAAAGATGAACTTGAGAGCATGAAGTTTCTCATTTCATGAAATGTGATTCTTTAGCTATTTTAGTAGAGTAGTTGTTGACTATAGTTTATTTATTGTATTACAAAAGTGAAAACAGCAGATGTCTGTGGATTCAATAACATTTTGGAAGCAAAGCTAAGACATTGTTTACTTTGGCTTTCACAAAAGTCCTGAGCTTAGAAGCATTTTTAGCCCTAGTAAAAATTTTTTTGTTTTAGTCATAATTAAAAAAAAAAAAAATTAGCCCTAGTCATTTGTTATATTGTTGAACCTCTTCATTTTCTAGTTTCTTTGTGCAGATTCTTGATTGAGAGGACATATAGTAGAGAGGGTGCTAAGAAATGCAGGTACCACGCTTCCCTGTGACTGAGTGGGGCATGAGAACGTACTGGGTGTGGGGAGAGTGAAGCCTCCCCGATGCACACCCCTGTAAGCAAAGTCATGTTATGGATTCTTCACCAGCTTCCCATGTTTTCTGTAAAAAATTACTGCAAATTTGGTGGCTTAAAACAGTAGAAATTGACTGTCTCATGACTCCAGAGGCCAGACATCTGAAGTCAGGTTCCTGGCCTCTTCCAGCTTCTGGTGGCAGCTGGCATGCCTTGGTTTATAGTTGTATGACTCCAGTTCTCAAGGCCAGTGTCTTTGTTATGAAGTTTATGTCCCCCAGAATTCCTGTTGAAATCCTAACCTGTCGATGTGATGGTGTTAGGAGGTGGGGCCTGCAGGAGGCATTTAGCTCATGAGGGCAGAACCTTTGGAATGGATTAGTGCTTTATGAAAGACTCAGAACCACTTGCTTTCCTTCCCTTTCTGCTCTCCATCATGTGAGGATATAAGAAGGTAACCAGCTATCACCAGGAAGAGGGCCTTTAATAACAACCCACCCATGTGGAGCTAGACTGCTAGGCGCCAGAATCCTGAGAATAAGCTTCTGTTGTTTGTAAGGCACCCAGTCCATGGTGCTTTATTCTACCAGCCTGAATTCAGACAGTCTGAACTCTGCACTGTCACTGCATCTGTGTCGTTAGCTCTCCCTCAGCCACTCCTCTCTGCACATATGTGATTGCATTTAGAGCCCACTCTGATAAATTCAGAACTGTTTGCCTAATTCAGGATCCTTAATCATATCTACAAAGACCCCTTTTCCCCCCTTATTTTCCTTTCCTTTCCTTCATATTTGGTCATTTCTAAGCTCTAGGAGTTAGGATGTGGATGTCTTTTGAGGGCCAAGTTTCAGCCTATCACAGACTCCATTCGTTTCAAATGAGTCAACTAAATATCAAGACGTACTGTCTCTCACATCTCAGCCTGTTCCATCCTGATGTAATCTGATAAATCTGATAAATGTTGAGAACAAGGGCTTTGGGGTCAGGCAACCTGTGTTGGAATCCCTCCTATGTCCCTTGCTGGTTCTAGACTGGGACAGTTGCTTAGCTTTTCATGCTTTTGTTTGCTCATCTATAAATGGCAGATAATCTTATGCCTGAGTTTTCAGTGAACTAAAATGAATTTACAAGTATTTATTTAGGATGTACTATGTACATGACACTTAATAGCTATAATGATGAACAAATGCGTGTGGTCCTTGTCTTCATGGACATATATTCTGGTTGGAGAAATGGTCATTAACCAGATATTCTTCAAAATATAAATGTTGCACAGGAGAGAATTCCAGCAGGGTCCTAGGGGAAGTGCATCTGAGGAATTGATGTGGAAGCTGAGGTCTGAGGGATGGTGTGCAGAGAGACAGCCTGTGGGTTAGGAAGAATTTGCAACTTTGTAGGAAGTAAAAGAAATGTTTGTAGAATTTAGTAACCTATGGGAGGATTGGGGTGAAATGAGATTGGTGACACCGTTAGGGATCAGGTAAGGCTGGGCCTTCTAGGATCTGAGCTTTGTCCCAAGAGTATTGGGAAGACAAGTGTGTTTAAGAAGTGGGGGCAGGGGACATGAAGTGATCTGATTTCTTTTTATAGGCTTGCCCTGGCCTCTGGTTGAGGGATGGATTGACAGGGAAAGGACTTAGTGGCAGTAGAATGCTAAGATCAGAGTTGTGGCCTCAGTCTAGGCAAGAGGCCAATGTAGACTGGAGGGAGTGCTCATGGAGACGAGTGGAGAAGTGTGAGATGTGCTCTGAAGATTGGGACGAGAGGGTTGCATGTGGGGACTGTGGAGGAAGAGGGAGATGTCAAGGATGACTGCCAGATTTCTGGCATAAACAGCTAGATGGATGAGGGCTAAGGTAGGGACAGAAAGAGGGGCAGATTTGAAGGAAAGATTCTGAGTTCAAGTTGATATATGTTAGGTTTAGGAAGCCACTTAGCCCAGTGCCAGGCACAGGGCACACCATAAACAGTAGCTTCTATTTCAGTAGCTTCTAATTCTATTTCAAAATCACAACTGGCTGCTGAGTCAGGGGACTTGGGTTCTAGCTCCGGCTGGGCCATGGTGGGTGAATGGATGTTTCAGGGCCTCACATCCTTGTCTATGAATTGGAGGCAGTCAAACTCGATTCCTTTGGCCAGCCCCCTCAGCTTTGGTGTGCTGGAGCTGCTGTGGCAGGCTTGGTGTCGACCACCTGGAGCTGCCCTGGCCAGCTGGACCTGCTTCAGAGAGGCTGGTGCACTGGAACGTGCACATGGGGAGCAGTGTCTGGAGGAAGCTGACGTCGGGGGATCTCTGGCCAAGGCACATTGTGGCCAGCAAGGAGGCCTCATGACGAAGGGGAAGGATGTGGTTTGGGGAGAGAAGCAGCTGCTGCTGTCACCAGAGCAGCATGAGATTCACCAGGCTTTGGAAGAGACTGCAACTGAGGATGGCTGCTTATTAATTGGCAAATTAACATGATTGGGGGCATATGGAGAAATGGTAATGGACAGAAAAGACAAGAGAGGAAAACATACTCCCTTCTGTCTTAGGTGTTCATCTGTCATTGGCATAGGGTCATGAGAGTAGCAGGGGTGGAGCATCTCCAATCAAGCTCCTGTAATCGACAGATGAAGAAAACCAGGTCAATACTGAGTTCCATGGCGGCAGAGCCAAACCACAGTCTCGGTCTCCGTCTCCTCACACCTGGCCTCCTACAGGCCTCCAGGAGCAATTCCCATAAGCCATTTTAGGCCCAATTTTGGAAAGAGTCAAGTTTGATTTCAAATGTCTTAGACTAGACCCTAGAGATCTCACTCGGAGCTTTTGATGCCCTGTTGTAAAACCTGATGCAGTTGGTTCCACCTCTGGCCCTCTCATAAGGCAGCGCTTCATTTCTCAACAGCAGGGCTGGCTCTGCCTGGACTCCACAGTGGCTCTTCTATTTAACTCACCTTATCTGGGCTCCTGGGTGCTCTGATAGTGTCTCAGCTTCTGAAGAAGTTCCCTGGGTGAAGACAGTGCCTAAGGATTTTGTTAGACTAGACAGTGCTCTTTTCCGCAAAGGTGTTTGGGATTTTTAAAACCTCAGCATTGGTTTTGTTGATGAGAAGGAGCTGAAGGGGAACTTACTGGGCGAGTTGCTCTCTTATCCTGTGATTGTGGCTGGTTTGTGAGTAACTGCATTCCCTGGCTGCTGCTCTGGAAGCAGTGACTGGTCCTTCTGTTGTTTTATGAGTACGTCACAGGGCAGGAGGCAGAGGTTCACGACCTCTACCTGACAGCTGAATTTCAAACACCTCATCAGAGTGTGTGACTGAGGCTTCAGATGTGCCTGTTGGGTTGCAAGAAGCATGTTTCTCTCCCTAACCTCTGGGCTGCCTGAGCAGGATCCCTAAAAAAAGGAGGGGCCTCAGGTGCGCCTCGGCGTGAAACTCATCAAAGTTGGAAGCAGGATCAGGTATGTGTTAGACGAACTGTGGAGAGAATCTGGAGCAAAGATTCACCTCTTAATGGGGGTAAGTGGGGAGATAAGCCATCGTTTATGAGGACTCTTTCCAAGGCAGAGACGGTGTTCTGGGAAAGGGGAGGGCTCCCTTCCCAGAGGCCTCACATCTGCTGACCTCCTTCCAGACTCTTTGAACATGTTGTGCTCATTACTGAAACAGTGGTTCCCTGCTGCTGCTCCCCACCCTAGAGACACTCTACCAGTTTCCACTGCCTCTTCAGGTTCTGCCCTCTTTCAACGTTCGCCTCAAGGCCAGCTCCTCTTTGGAACTTTCCCCAAGAACCCCAGTCTTTCACTGAATTCTTCTACAGATGCAATTTCAGCGTGCAATTTTGCACTTTGCCCCTGTGTTGTTACCTGTGGATGGGTGTTTTGGGGAGAGGATGAGTGGTTCATGTGTCCATTTTCACTGGCAAAGTCATTAATTTCTTTTTTTTTTTTTTATTTTGGTACCAGGGATTGAACTCAGGGGCACTCGACCACTGAGCCACATCCCCAGCCCTATTTTGTGTTTAATGTAGAGACAGGGTCTCACTGAGTTGCTTAGCACCTCTCCGTTGCTGAGGCTGGCTTTGAACTGGCGATTCTCCTGTCTCAGCCTCCCAAAGTGCTGAGATTACAGGCGTGGCCACCACGCCCAGCTTCATTAACTTCTCAAGGACAAGAGCTCAGTTTTAAATTTCCTTGTATTCTCCCATAGTATTAGGCTTAGTTTTGGGGACAAAGTATTTTGCTTATAAATATTTACCCCTTTGTTGGAAAAGGTTCTTAGTGTTTATTAAATAATAGATTTTTAAAGATGTGTAAAATCTACACGGGCCTATTTTTCAAATTAGTTTTTAAAAAAATGTTACAAAGGTTTGGTTTGTTTACCTGTGACAGGAACTCAAAATAAAAATGACTTAAGTGAGATAGTTTGTTTCTTTCCCTGTGCAAGAGTTGAGTAGAGAGATTGGGTGGAATAGCCTCTGCAGTGGCAGGAACCCAGGCCTTTCTCTCCTACTGCTCTCTCCTTTCATGCTAATGATTTTCATTCTCAAAGTCAACTCAGTCCACAATGACTGTTCAAGCTCCAGCAATCACACACGTGTCCCAGGCAGCTGGAAGGAGGAAGGGAAGGAGAGGGGTGAAGGGCCACACTAGCTGTCTTTCAAGGGACTCCTTACAGGGTGCTGCAAAGTACTTTTCACTTGCCTCTTATTAGCTCAGACCTAGCTGGCACTTAGTTGCAAGGGAGGCTGGGAAATGCAGTCTGTATTCCAGTGCAAATCATATGTTAGTGGAAATGTGGGGGTACTGAGTAGAAGGGGGACAGCAGCTAGACTTGCAGACACTTAGGTCAGTTTGGAATAATGGAGTCTTACTAACAAATTCCTAAATGGGTAGCGCTTTTTTTGCGTCTCCTGTGTGCTTGGTGCTATGCTAAGTATTAGAGCAGAGGACACGACACAGTGGTCTTTCCTCTCAGGAAGATTACAGTCCAAGGAGGTGAGACAGACAATACATAGGAGAACAAATAAACAACAAGACAATGAGGGGATATTAGTAAGGACTATATAGTCAGTCACATGGGCTTAGTTGGTCTTAAAAACTGTCCATCTATTGGATAGCACTTAGAGTTGCTTATTGCATGAATGAGGTATTCAGCTCTCATCGAAGCTATTTTGGTTTCTCTTTTTGGACTGTGCCTGTAAATCTCTGAGCTTTTTAGGGGGGAAAATGCATTAAAAATTGCTTTGCTGGACCATTCATAAGACGATTTATTTAGACTGGAAAGTTTCAAGCTGACATTTCTAAAGAGTTTATATCTGGGCATGTTTATATTAAGGTTTTATTTATATAATATAAACGCACGTTTTCAGGAGCCATTTATTTAAACATGTAAAGGCCATTAAGAAAAGTGTTGTCAGTAATAGAAGAGATTTCTAACGGTATGTGCTTTATAAAGCAGCATAATTTATAAAATACTTAGAAAAATGTGAATGTTTTATACTTCTTTCCCAAGGGAGGAATTTTTATTTCCCTACATTTTACACACAATGGTGGGATTCAGCTATTTTAATTGTGTAATAGGTTGCTGTTGAAGTCAGGTCTTTGCAGAAGAGTTTTTCCCTCCTTCATAAGTGAATGAAACAGCCACCAGTGAGTGACACTTGTGTGGCTCAGGTTTGGTGTACTTTGTAGCAGTCCACCTTGAATTCTGAAATCTTGTAGTAAAACCACTTAGGGTTAAAAAGAGGTTTGATGCCACCCTCTTTTTATGACCCTATGATTAACCCACACTTCAGCAATTTGCTAGTGTCTCAGACTAATTTTCAGCTCTTTAGGTTCATGGCTTATCCTCATTTAAGTACACCGAAGACCACAGCCTGTAGAAGCGAGAGAAAATCCACATTGTTTGGAATATCTTTAAATAAGAAGTCCTGGAGAACAGTTCTGGATTTTACATGTAGAAACGTGAATCAACATCAGTAAACTGTGCACTAACGACATGTTTTAAACAAACCAGTGCTTGGGGAAAAACAGGAAATTGACCAAACAACTCTTCCCAGTAACAGGTTTTGTGTGTCTTTGTTAAGATCATCACAGCTTGTTTTAATTCTTTTTTTAACTTCCTCTCCAAAATTTGGTGTTATATTTCTTTGCAGTTTTATGTACAGCTTTCATTTAATATGCACTTTTCACTTCAGTCGAGCTGAGTTTCTCTGATAAGGAATTACAAATGAAAGGAGTCCATAGGTATATTGGTGTTACAAACGGCTAATTAATGTGCATTTTGCTAGGAGGCGCCTTGCCAGCCTCTTTAATTGGTAACATTATTTGGCATTTTGTGCTATAGTGGGAATGCATTTTGCTTACTGTTCTTATATTCCTGACTTTGAACTTGACCCTTTGTTGTCACTGTGATGCAAGAAATCATTCCTGTTTCATCTGGGGCAGCTGCATGTGTGTAGAGACTAGATGCACAGGTTCTCACAGAAATCTGACCCAGGACAGACAGATGTTAGAACTCCTATGTAAAAAGCTATTCTAAACAATCGAGACTACTGCTAGACAGGAATGCCAAACACTTCCAACCACAATTGTACTTGATAATAACCACCTTGATAGCAGAAAGCAGCAACCCCCAGCTTCATTACATCATCTGGAGGAAGATAACAGGCCTTGGGCATTTTAGCTTAGATTTGCTACACTTACAGAAGATTAGGGCCAGTGTAATTGCATTATTGTGAAAGTTAGAAATTATTGATTCACATATGGACATCCCCATACTTTCTTCTCCCTGTAATGAGACCATCACAGGGAACTGCTGACTGTGAAGCAGGGGGAGCCCGAAGCAGGCGAGCTTAGTACACAGAGGGCCACATGGCAAAGAGCAAGTAGACACGCGTTCCCTTTAAAGTTTCCAAGAGCCATGTATTTCCAAAGAATTATTCAAATACGCTCGCCAGTGTGTTTTATTTTGTCAAATGTGAGGCATGCCTGTTATGAAATGAGGAACCCTGAAATGTGATACATCCATCTTAACCAGCTCAGGGTTTGTTCAATTCTTCAAGCTTTAATCCTATTAACTCTCATGCACAAAGGAAATACAAGGCTTCTCTCTCATGATTCTACCCAGGCTCCGTGGCATTTATAAACCGACTTCTGAATTTTACAAATAAAGCTTATTGGTTCACTACAAATGTAACAAGCCTTGGTGAAGACACTTTTCAAAAAGAGCATTCTAGATTTTTTACTTTAAGAGACTATCTTCAAAGATGTCGATAATTTCAGTTCATTGAATTTAAGGATTTTTAAAAAGCAACTCATTTGAATAAGCAAGTTTTTGATGTGAAGTACATCAGATATGTAACTTTTTAAAACCAAATCTTTGGCTTTATGAATTTCATTGGTTAAATTAAAAAAATCTAAGCAATATCATTGTAACCACTGTTCAAATTGGATTTTTGGGACTATGTATTTAATAGTTTGATGATTCATAGTTTAGAAAATGAGAGGATTTTTTTAAAGTCACGTTACTTAAATAATTCAAAATGTTGATGTGAAATGCATTAAACTTACTCCTAGCTATGTGTCTCTTGGACATAGATCTAGCCCAGCAAAATCCCAGGGTCTGATTATGATGCTGTTGGAAGTAACCTCATTGCAGCGAGCATGAGCTCATGACACATTAGTCCATGTCTGGAATTCTCTTGTCAGTCTTCTGCCTGCTGTTTTGATTACATTTAGTTCCTAATGTTTAGATTTGAAACAGCAAAATCTCCTGTTACTACCTGTAAAATTTATAAGGCTTTTCTCTAAAATTTTGGACTATTTTAAATCTCCATTACTTAGAGAATTTCATCCAGCCCTCACTGAAAAATCAGGCAGGATTTGCTTGCTCGCCCTTTCTGTTCTGAAGGGCTCGCCACCTCCAGGTGCCAGGCTGTCAACACAGCCCTCTCTGTGCCATGGTGGCCTGGAATGTCTAGTCGTTGCAGTTTACATAACAGTTTGACTGGGGTGTTTGCTTTCAGAGGTCACTTCAGTGTCAGCCCCAGCAGTCCACACACAGGTCTGCCTGTTCCACGCTGTTTGCAGAGGAAAAGAACACACTGGGTCCAGGGCATTGGGCCGCTTTCCTTACCCCAGATTCTTTGCATGTGTGTGAAAGGAGTGATGCCGTCACCTCGTGTGCTGCCCAGTCCATTTGGGTTTCTGTTGGATTTCCTATTCCGACTCTTCCTGCTGGGCAGACACCTGGTGCTTTAGCCAGGACAGCTGAATGCTTCCCATCCAGCACTTGGCCTGAAGTTAGGAATGACACTGGGGGCAGCAACCCTTGTCGTCCTCCAGAAGGTCCTGCTGGCTCTGATGGGATCTGTTCTGACTTGGAACATCAAGGAGCATTCTCTTGGTGTGTGAACCTGGCTTCTTATGTGCTAGTGCATCAGCTTCTCTGCAGCTGGGTAATTTAAGCCAGTTGCCTTTCATTTCAACCATGTCAGAGAACCAAATAAAACTATAACATCAGACCAGCCAGGAAAATGAGCGGCTGGACAGTAACATGTTTATAATATGAATCCTTCCTGTTTTCTCAACCCATGCTCCCCTGGCTGTTTTGCATTCTGACAGGCAGAACACTCTAGAGGTTTGCCTGTGGACAGTGGCCACCAATTTAAGGATCTATTGATTATTTGTTAAGGAAAATTCCAAAACTGCAAACAGACAAACCCAGTGCTAGGTAAAACAAGTTGACCAACATCACTAATTCCCAAAATTCATTAGCATACATTATCTTAAGAACCAGGACTAGCTGGCCTCTTGTCACTCATTTCCCCAAACATTTGGAGGCTGCAGGTGATTTCATGGTCCTTCCAGACTGTGCTCTGCCAGATGCAGCGTGGTTCTCTAGGGTGGGAAGGCAGTTGGCTGGCAGTCGGACAACCCAAGAGTCTCTTGTCTCGAGGACTGTAGTCTCTGACTTTGGAGAAAATCTGCTTTAAACACTGATTTTTCAGTCATTACAGTTCTCTTAGGCTTTTGAGCCATTTGAGGAATGTTCATGAAGTGCCTTAAAGTAGGATAAATAAAGGTAAAACCAGAGGCCTTCGTGCCTAATTGGCAGCCCTGGGAGGAGCCTCGGGAAGTCCTGGCAGCCCAGATCTCGGCTTCAGAAGGAGTTGTGGTTCTACTCGACTCTGCATGTGGAGAGTGTGGCATGTAAATACCTATACACATTCTTGCAAGTGTATTCAAAATACTTTTGCAAAGTTAAAACTATATATACTTATTGATGTATAGAGAAAAGGTGGTTTTGGAAGAGAATCCTATTAACATTGCCAGAGAGCATTAGAAAAGAAACTTTATATTTCTAATTCAGTTCCCTCCCTGTCCTCCCTGGTATGGGCTTGTCTTTTTTTCTTTCTTTTCAAAGCATCCAGACAAAATTACACTCTCCAAGATGCTGACCAGGAGATCACCTAAATACAAACATTTTCAATTCATTAGATGCTTATTTCAGGCGATTAGAATCCAGACTCCTAGCTGGGTGCGGTGGCTCAAGCCTGTAATCCCTGCACTTTGGGAGGCTGAGACAGGAGAATCACGAATTCAAAGCCAGCCTCAGCAAATGGCAAGGTGCTAAGCAACTCAGTGAGATCCTGTCTCTACACAAAACACAAAATAGGGCTGGGGATGTGGCTCAGTGGTCGAGTGCCCCTGAGTTCAATCCCCAGTACCAAAAAAATCCAGACTCCTTTTGAGGAGAGTTGGTAGCTGAGCATTCGCTGGGCTGGCCTCATACCTGGCCAGGCTGTGTAGAAAGGACAACGTGGTACTCCTTATTCCAAGGCAGGGGAAGTGTCATTGGATTTACCAGTGTGCCTTTCTTCCTCAGTCTCTCGACTTCTCATGGTATGTCTTGTTTGCCATTTAATATTCTTCTAAGTAAAGAAAAAAATTTAGAAAAATGAAATTATGAACATGAATTTTTACCACTCATCTCTTTGCTGTGCAAAGCCAATTTTAAATATTAATATAAGGCTATTTAACTCATATACAGAGTCATTGCAATTACACAGTTCTTCACAAATTATTGTATTAGTCAGCTTTGTGTTACTACTGTAAAAGGCCAGGCAGCTGGCTTTTTATTAAAGAGAAAAGGTTTCTTGAGTCCCCAGTTTGGGAGGTTCAGGAATATGGTACCTGGATCAGTTCAGTTGTGGTGGGGACCTTCTGGCAATGACAGGAAGCCTGTGGCAGAGTGAGTGGTCTCTGGAGCAGAGAGAAAGACACTGGATGGGCTAGGCTTGTTCCTTTTATGCTAGCCCTCTCTCGAGAATGATCAAGGAGGTCGGGAGAACTATCTTCTGAGGGAGCCCAGTGACACAAGGGTCTCCCTCTAGTTTCTGCCACCCAAAGGTCCCAGTGTACTTTGGGGACTAGGCCTTTAATAACAGTGGACTCCTGGGAGATACAACCCATATTCAATTCATTGTGCTCATATGATTTTTTGTTTTCATTTTCCCCAGAACAGTGGAAAGGCTGCATAAAACTGAACTGTTTTATTTCACTTTTTTTCAGTATTGGGCCTTGAACCCAGGGCTTTGTGCCTGCTAAACCAGTGCTCCACCACTGAGCTGCACCCCCCACCCCTTCCTTCCTTCCTTCCTTCCTTCCTTCTTTCCTTCCTATCTAGTACCAAGAATTGAAGTCAGGGGCACATGACCACTGAGCCACATCCCCAGCCCTATTTTGTATTTTATTTAGAGACAGGGTCTCACTGAGTTGCTTAGTGTGTTGCTTTTGCTGAGGCTGGCTTTGAACTCACAATCCTCCTGCCTCAGCCTCCCTAGCCGCTGAGATTACAGGCATATGCCATCACGCCTAGCTGTTTTTATTTTGAGACAGCATCTAAGTTGCCTAGGCTGTCTTCAAACTTGCAAATCCTCCTGCTTCAGCCTCCTGCGTCACTGGGTTTGCAGGCCTGTGCCACCACGCCCAACTTCTATTTCACTTTTTTTTTTGGTTTTGGTTTCTTTTGGTACTGGGGATTGAACTTGGGCTGTTGACCACTGAACCACATCCCCAGCCCTATTTTGTGTTTTATGTAGAGACAGGGTCTCACTGAGTTGCTTAGCACCTCACTGTTGCTGAGGCTGGCCTTGAACTTGCGATCCTCCTTTCTCAGCCTCCCTAAGTATTGGGATTACAGGTGTGCGCCACCGCGCCCGGCTTCTATTTCACTTCTTGATACACGTGTTTTCTACCAGTACTTCCTATATTTGACTTAGTAATGAGTAAAGAAGAACTATAAGGAAGAACAACTCTAGGTTGCCTTTTCTTTCTTTTTTCTTTTATGCTAATAGTGGCTGGCTTGTGGGAAGTAACAGGAATAAGAAAGTACATGATAAGTTTTATTAGTTGTTAGTATCTCTTAGGATATTTTTGCCTTCTGCATTGAGGGGGAGCGGGAAGAGCTGGTGTGACTGGGAAGCAGAGCCTTCCCAGAGGGCCCTCTACACTCCTGCCTCTCGTCAGAGACAGCACAGCTGCCGTGTGCTCGCACTCAGCTCCCATGCATGCTGAAAGCACCAGAATTCTTTGTTTAAGGGCGTTTTAACTGCCAGACGTGGATGGGGTGGCGAGGAGTGGTGGCAGATGCACATAATGGACACAGCTCTTTCCCTCACACTCATACCCCGTTGCCCTCACACATCCCTTGCCTGACCTGAGTTCAGAGATGACCCTGGGGATATCCAGGCAGCATTGGCAGAGCCTTCAACCGAGATGACTCAGGCCCACATGATAGGAGCTCCAGGTCACCTTCCCAGTTTTGGTCCCTCCCTGCTCTTCCCCAGCAACCACTATTATCTATATCATGTGTATCTTTATTATTTTACTTCATATACATAGATTCTTAATTTGTGTTCAGTGTTGCTTGGCATTTTTTTTTTTTTTTTTTTTGTGAACCAGGGATAGAACCCAGGGGCACTTAAGCACTGAGCCACATCCCCAGCCCCTTTTATTTTTGAGACAGGGTCTCACTACATTGTTTAGGGCCTCCCTAAGTTATTGAGTGAGGCTGGCTTTGGACTTGTGATCCTACTGCCCCAACCCCCTGAGCCGCTGGTATTACAGATGTGCACCACTGCACCCAGCTCTGCTTGGCAAATTTTAAAACATAATGTGAACAGAGTTGTTTGTTTGTAACCTGTAGCTTGTTTTTATTCTCAGAACATTTACTGTATGTTTTTGAAACTTGTCCGTGTTGCTGTGGCAATAGCTTTTGTGTTCAGTTTGTGTGTCTAGGATCCTGTGTTTTCCATCCTGCCAGGTCATTGTTGATTGTAGTGAGTGTCCTGTTTCTAGCTGGGGTGCTCTGCATCTAGTGATTAGCCTTTGAGGCTGTATTTAACTAGAAATTTATTTGGAAACATGAATCATCAGCCCTTATCTGTTTCATTCAATTTCCACTCAGCCCATTGTCTAGACAAAATGCTAGTTGGAAAAGTTTACTAGTATCTCTTGGCAATCATTTGCTGTGGTATGGCAGAGCCAGGAAGAAAGAGGTGGGTCATGTTTTCTTGGTTGCACCAGTTACCTTCAAATTAGATTGAATTAGCATAAAAAGAAGCATGTAGAGACGCGGCAGCAAAACCAGATGAGGCTCGTCCTACTCAGAAGGGGAAGGAATGACTACTTAGCTATAGAATGTCATTTAAGGACAACCTACCTACTGGAAATCTCGCTCCCCAGATCGTTCCTTTATGTAATCATTGCCCAATCCCATTATCCACATTGCTGTTTAGAGTTTGTAATATTAAGTGTGACCCTTTGGTTTCAGTGGCATTACCAAATTGATTTCTCTCCTAATGGGCAAGATGGAGCATGAAAAGGCCCTTGGTCCTTGGGTAGGGAAACAGATCTGAAGGATTATCAAAGGGAGTGGAATATGACAAGTATTCAGCTCAGTGGTAAAGCACTTGGCTACTATGCGCGGAGCACTGGGTCTGGTCTCCAGTACCTGGAGAAAAAGAAAGGAGTGGAGGCGGTAGTCAAAACATGAGTTTTTTTTTTTTTTTTAAAGGAGAAGATGACTGAGAATGAATAATAACCACTTCCAGTTCTAGACTACAAATGGCATGCCCTGTAGATTAATGCTTTACATATATTAAATCCCATGCAATTCTCTCAACACCCCTGCATGGTAAGTATTTATTTTATCACTTTATAGGTGAAAAAATTCAGAGATGTTAAGGTAGTGCCCTCAAGGTTCCAGAATTGGTGATGGGAGGGCTGGGATTTCAACTCAGTTTTGGCCACAGATGTGGGGCCATTTGCACATTCCAGTAAACCAAGCTTGCTGATGGCACAGTTGAACAGAGACCTGGCCCTGCCTAGGGCAAGGGCACCACTGGTGACCGCTGGAGCTGTGTTATGACTTTTGTGGATAGCAAATACCTAAGTTGGATATGGGTCGGCCAAATGGGAGAAGAAGTAGGATGTAAGTGGTTACCAGGGAGGAGCCAGAAAAACTAAAAAGTTGCCTTTACTTGGGTGTTCACAGGCCCACCTTTGGCCTTAAAGGGTGGCTGCCCTACTGAGATCTGCTTGTGGCTCACTGGCCTCCAGAAGGCTGGTCAGCTGCCTTGATGGGCCTCGGCCAGAGTCCTCCGCACCTCCACTCTGAAGCAGCGCCCCATTTTCAGTGCTCCCTGATGCTGCTCGTCCTCTCCATCCTCTCAGCCGCCTTCCCCAGTCTTCCACCACATGTGCGTCCCTCCCAGTTCCTTTCTCTGACAGGTCTGTACCTGGCCTGCATTCCGGTGCCCCACCCTGGCACCATGTTTCTGAGCCTGTGTCAGTGACCTTTCTGCCCACTCTCATTATAGTCTCTTCATACGACCTTGATTCATCTTGCTATCTTTAGCTTTGCGCTCTTCACCACAGGGGCAGGTGATGCTGCTGCTCAAGTGCTCACTTTCTCTCCCAGCCTTGGCTGCTTTTCAGCCTTTCTGTTTTAAGCGTATCCTTTATTTATCATCTACCCAGGAACCTCTCTGGGTTGATCACATAATTTCAGACTTTCTGACATCTGAATGCTGCACATACACACCCTCCTTAATGGTGGCTGATTTTAATCTTCTTGGCCACAATAAATCTGACACATACCTCAAGCCAATGGCATGTGGGCCTTGGTGTTTTGATCCTTTTCCTTTACAACAGAGGTTGCTTGATTGAAGAGAGTGGCTCTGGCATGTGCTGTTTTTACTGATGTTGGAGAGGTGATTGGCGTCCCAGTACACTTGGATTTTTAGGTCAATCCCTATGAACCTGATCATTCCAGACTTGAAAGTATTTTACCTGTGTGATGTTTGCTAGTACTGAAGTTCAGTTAGACTTTTCTTATCCGGTCCTCTCATAAAGTAATAAGAAATAAGACAGGTTGGGGCTGGGATTGTAGCTCAGCGGTAGAGCGCTTGCCTCGCATGCGTGAGGCCCTGGGTTCGATCCTCAGCACCACATACAAGGCAATAAAATAAAGACATTGTGTCCATCTACAACTAAAAAAATATTTAAAAAAAAAAAAAAAAGAAATAAGACAGGTTGAAGATTTTTCCTATTAGTGTTTTATAGTCTAGTAAAATGCCTGTAGGAGGAAGATTATAAAGGTACTGACTGGAATTCCATGTCACATTTCTTTTCTGGGTTTTATTTTGGGGTGACATTTATTTGAATATATAAATAAGTGACCCTCCAAGTGGGTTGTGTTTAAAATGGATGGATAGCAGGGTAAACAGTCATGCCCTGGTGAAGATCTAAAGGAGGGTACAGATTACTCTTCAGTCTTGTTTTTGTTTTGTTTGGTTGGTTTTTAAAGGTCATCTGTCTAACCACTTCATTTTATGAAGGTGGAAACTAAAGCCAAGAAAGATTGACTTACGTGGCAACTCAGAAAATTCACAGCAGAAATGGTCCAACTCAGGGCTCATGCATTCATTTATTCCAAAGCCCTAGGAGATATTTTGAAACCTAACTTCCATATAATATTGGATTATTAACTGATGAAGCAATAGAAATGCCTCTTTAAGGCAGATGTTTTTGTTCCATTCGTGAGAAGTTCTGTGTTCCATTCTTAACCCGTGTGTCTCCCTATGTTCTTGAGTAAAGGAGCTGAAATATCTAAAATTCATTTAGCCTTGAATTCTGTTATCCCCAAGTGAGGCTCTGACTCTGTCATGAGGTACTTGCCCTATCCCATTCCATCCATTGGCTGTTTGTCCAGTTTATACAGACATTGAGGTTTTTAAGAGATAGATATGATATTCCCTGTCCTTACAGTAGCTGCCTCCTCAATTGGAAAGAAAAGACACGAAAGATTAGCAAACAGCAGGTGAGTGCTAATCGTGTGGTTCCAATCCTCAGTGGCTTAGAACTTTAAGAGAAATGAAAATCACTAGAAGGTAGGACAGTGAGCGGAGGCCTCCTGAGAACTGTTGCCCTGTGAAGTGGTTAAGGGGCTTTGCAGCCAAGCCTAGGAGCAGGCTGGAGGATTTGTCAAAAAGAGGCCCGGGGGCCAGGAGGGGCAAGAGAAAGGAATTGGCCTGGGGCACTGAGTCCCAGCACAAATAGATTGAGGAGGGTAGGGAGGCGTGGATGATCCACAGGAGCGCAACAAGGAAAGGGTGGAGAAGGCTACAGGAGAAAAAAAATGAAAATGAATCACCTAATTACTGGGTGGGAATGCTCACTGCTGGTTTCCAGGGGCACTCTTCCTAGTCCAATTATCTGTCAAAATGCCCTGGCTGGGCGGCCAAAGGAAACTTAGAGAAGCCTCTCTGTTAAAACGCTTGAATGCTTCCTCCAAACCTCTGTTTTTCTTTCTCTTATTTGAAATGACATGAAAAAAAGTATTATACCTTTTGACCAAGAATATAATTTTAAAGTCCTGATTCATGAGTTCTTTGAAATTAACTGATGTGGTGTTGTCTTTATCTCATCCCTTTGGGAAGCACCTGACTCTTTGGAGCCAGAGCATAGCTTGCTTAACAAATCACAGTTGCAGGAACAGTCAGGAGGAAACCCTAAGAGCAGGGAGCTTGCCCAAGCCCAGGTAGAAAGACAGAACAAGTAGAGCCCCGCGCCACGGCACACACCTGCAGTCCCAGCCACCACAGAGGCTGAGGCCTGGGGATGGCACGCTCAAGGTGAGCCTGGGCAACTTAGCAAGACCCTGCCTCAAAGAAAAAATAGAAAGGGCTGGGGTTGTAGCCCAGTAGTAGAGCAGCCCTGGGTTCAATCCCCAGCAGCACACACACGCGCAGAAGAAACAGTGGAAAGGATGAAAGGCGGGCTGCTCTTCGTGTTACTTCTCTCTTCACATCTGATTTGCCCCTAAGAAGGAATTCATCAGTCTGAACAATCTGAGCTGTATTTGTGGACCATAGAGAACAAATTTTAGTTTCCCTTGGTCTGTTAATTATACTTGCATTCTTAATGCATTAATTTATTAAAGGATTAGATGATGCTTAATATCATTTTTTCAAGCAATTTCTTTGAAACAATAATCTTATTCTGTTTCATCAGAATGCTATAAAAAGTTTCAGATATTAAATGACATATTGCCAACATAATTTAGTTTCATTAAAGTCCTTGCACACAGGGAAGTGAGAAGATTCTATGTTGTGTTCCCGATGGAGGATCACTCAGCTGTTCCTCCTCCTGCGCACCCTGGACTAGAGTGCAGCTTCTCTTCAAACCAGGAAGGAGGACCTAGAGCATGCATAGTAGATGAGAAAGGATTGTGTTTTATTTTATAATCATGGAAAAATAATGGATTTCCTTTAATATCAAGCCAAAAGAAAAAAGAAAAAATGTTGTCATTAAATATGATGGTACAAAAATTTGAAAGTGTACTAACCCTACTTTACTATTACATCCCAGGCAGCACCTTGAGCATTCTCAAAGGCATTGCTCAGTACCTACTCCCCTTTCTGAATTCAAGAAAAATGCTAATGATTTAATACTCATCTATAGGAATGTCCAACTTTGGAGAGTTTTTATTATTTTTTTGTTTTGAAGAAAAAATTGGTCACAAACAGCAAACAAAAGAACATTCCTTTAAAAAACCACCACAGGAAAATTGAGTTATTTTTATAATGATAATACTTTATACAGATCTGTGGTCTTTCATCTAAGAACTTTTAAGTAGTTTTCAAATGTTGACTCATCAGTCCATGACATACTTAGAAGACTGGGCAGTAATTCTGCTTCCATTTGGTTTCAAAGAACTCACTGTGTCCTAAGACATGTGGGCTCTCTCTTTTCCTTTTTTTTTCTTTTTTGTTTTTTGTTAAAGGCCAGAAGAAATATGGCTTGGCCCCAACCCGCTAGGAACTCAGTGTAAGAAGGAAGGAGCCATGGAAAAACTCTTCAGATTCCCAGCAACACACGCTACGACTTAAAAACCAGAGACGGAAACGGCTACATATTTTTGAAGGGTCCAGAAAGGCATTCAGAAGATTTTGAGCCCTAAGTTATTCCAAGATACAGAAGGCAGGCTTGCTTTGCTGAATTGCCATTTTAATCAGTATTTTCTTATTTATTTCTTAACAGGGAAACTATGTTATTTATGATATCTCTGCCAAATATGAATTTATGCCTATACCTGTGAGTGGAAAGAAGCTTAAGGATGGATTCTTGGCCAAGAATTCCTCTGTGAATATTTTGTGGGCCAAGGTTGGAGATACAGGCTGCTAGTAATTGGAAGTTTTTTGAAGTATCCATAAAGGTTGTATTTATTAACACTCTTAAGATTCAACCTTTATTGTCTTACTGATTGATTTTCTTTGATAGGTTAAGTTCAGAGGCTTTTCTACTGCCCTTTGAGCTGGTAAAATACAGAACTGTGCCAGGGGTTATTTTTCAAATCTAGGTCTCTGTTTTCTCACCCATGTGCTTTTTAATGGCTCCACTGCCAGTTTGAGAATGGTGTGGAAATACGGTTTATGAGTGTGGATCATTGTGCATGAGAATGATGAATTTAAAAGAGGAAGGTAATTATTTCTAAATATCAGAAAAATATGTTGTTCTCTCTCATCTGCTTATCTAGCAAAAATTTACTCCCATGAAACAGTTTGGGTTGATGTTGGAAGACATTAGTTAAAGGGAGTTAAAGTTAAAGGGAGTTGAGAACTGAGGTAGAGATTGGAGACGAGCTGACGTCTGAACACCGTACAGAGAAGGTAAGTGAGCAGACTGTGTAGAATGGTGGCTATCATGGAACCTCCATCCCTGACAGAGGTTCTGAAAACTGGATCTGGGCAAACTGCGGGCCACCATTTTATTCCCCAGGACTAGATCCCATGATGCACCCATTCCATTGTGGATTACTTCCACTTTGGAATTCCACAAGGAGCACCTTCCTTCTTGCTCCTCAGCCTGAGAATGCAGTTGCCTGCATCTGCTTGGTGAGCCTCTGCCCTCATCAGCACCAGCAAGCCCAGAGCCACAATCCTTCCCTCCTGGTTCTGAGAGAGATGGCGAGAGGAAGGAGCCATGAGTTTACTTTCAATAGCCCTGTTTACTGTTTCCTTGCTCTCAGATTGTCCCTAAATGTCAGCAGAGGAAATTATTACCGGAAAACACTCCAAGATGCTTAAGGAAGACTTTGAAATCCAAGCCCAAGGTTGCTGTTTTTCCACCTAAATAACGAATTTATGAGGAATTGGCTTCTGGTGTCCCAACCAAACTCCTAGGAAAGCTGAAGACAAGATTCTCCTAGCCAGTAAAGACTTTCTGGCTAATCACATAGTTAAGCTAACTGGATAGAATCTGGACATCTGAATGCACATTGCTGTCTGAAAGGAATTGAGCATGCTGGAGGCAGTGCAGGCCTGCAGGTCCCTACCTAGCTTTGCCACTCGTTAGCTGTGTGAGCTTGGGGGAGCTGTTAGCCTCTCTACACTGTAGTTTTCACATCTGAATAATGGGGATGATTTACTCTGGTACTCACCGCTTAGGATTGTTTGATGAGGTAGACAGTACTTAATTCAGGGACTGGTGCAAAGTGTTACATTAATATTTGTTGCTAGCATTATTACTACTATTTTGTACTAAATAAAAATTTCCTGTATTAGCTATCAACTGACATGCACATGGTCAAAGAGAAAAAACTTTGAGGACTTCACATGGAAGTTTGCATGAGCCAGGCCTGGTGGTAGCTAGCCTCATTCTTACTTTCATTTCTGGGCTAGAATGCAGTCACGTTGTGAAACCTAGTTGCAAGGGACTCTGAAAAATATAGCCTTACCCTAACAGTCCAGGAACAAGAGGAGAATATGGATTTTGCTGAGCAGAAGTCTTTGTCAGCTCTTAAAACCAATCCATAAGCCACCAGATGTTCTCATAACCTGCAGTTAAGAACCACTAGAATAGAGAGCTCAAGTAGGTAAAATACATGTGTAGAAATTATGTTTTACTAACCAAAATTTGTGTGACCTAAAATTTTATTGCTGATTTTTGAAAGTTTTTTATATGGAAAGTTTCAAAATCATAAAAATTCAAATAGTTTGGTTGTATATTTTAAGAGTTGCCTTTATTGAAAAGGATATGATCATATGAAATCAGGACAGTGTTGGAAGATCTGAAACACATTCTTGTTCAGTAATAAACAACTGACCCATCCTTATAAAGTCCATGGTCACTTCATTGGCTCTGGCCAGGATCGGCATTAGTGTGACCAAGGTTTGTACACTTGAAGCCAAAAAGTATTGGTGGAAATTAAAACAGCAGAGCACAGTGGGAAATTGAGAGGTCTGGATGGAACCCAAGGATCAGAGCAATAGAGTATTGTCTTATGAAAAAGTAACCCAAAAGGGAGACAGAAGTAATGTGCATCTGTCAGGTGGCAGGCAATGGATTTTTATTGGCACCTTTTAAAGTACACAAATAAAATATAGCAAGCTGCCAGATGTTTTGCTAAATGTATAAACATTCCCGAGAAGATGTCCATAAACTAAATTTATAAAAGCCCACCTTTAATGCTTTAGAAAAGATACCTATGTAGCCGGGCGCGGTGGCTGAAGCCTACAATCCCAGCACTTAGGGAGGCTGAGACAGGAGAATCGCGAGTTCAAAGCCAGCCTCAGCAATGGCGAGGCACTAAGCAACTCAGTGAGACCCTGTCTCTACATAAAACACAAAATAGGGCTGGGGATGTGGCTCAGTGGTCGAGTGCCCCTGAGTTCAATCCCCGGTACCAAAAAAAAAAAAAAAAACCTATGTAATCAAGCCTTACAGAAAACCCTTTTTGTTTGTATGGTTTATGCGCGGCTGCAGTTTGAATAAGGTTGAATTATGTGCCCCCAAAGGTTTATGCTACTGGGAGGTGGTGGAACCTTTAAGAGTGAGGCCTAGTGGTCATTGGGGGCATGAGGTCATCCTTGGGCACCCCTAGGAGTTCTTGCAAGAGATGAGTTATAAAAGGAGCAAGCCTGGTCCCTTCCTTCTCTCTGCTCGTAGCTCTGGAGGCAATCACTTACAGTTCCTGTCATTGCCATCTGTAGACTTATTTCCTACTAGATAGTTTTATATTATTTTGTATTACTGAATTTGTTGTGGAACAGTGGAGTCACATTTTACATAAAATAGTATCATATTTTACTTTAAGCACCTAAGTCTAAAAGCCCAGTAGTTTCAGGTGTCCTTAAATACTTTGAAGTACCCATAAAATATAGTCTATGTATATTTGTTTATAGAAGTCTGTAGTTTAACATAACCATATAATATAATTTAAAGTTTGGTCTATGATGAAGTATACATGCAAAATGTCTGACAGTACTATTCAAACTGTTAGTGTCCATTTTGCTACTATGAGTGGTTGCAGTTTTGTTTATATAAGTTAGATTCATACAAGGTGGTATAATGGAGCAAGCACTGGACTTAAATTGGAAGTCCTAGTGTTTTCTGACTTTGGCTAATTCATTTGACCTTTCCACACTTGTAGTTCTTAACGGCCTAAGTTGTACTAAAGGTCAAAGGAAATGATGTAAACCTTAAAGTATAGTATCTAGCAAGTGGCGCCTACTAGACTGAGAGCGTTGGGAAGGCAGGAACCAGGTCAGTCTTGCTGCTGTTGAATTTTCACGAGTTTCTTCTGGAAGTCACATTGGAAGAGCAAGTCAGGGACGTTAAGTCCTGTATTTCCTGCTGGGGGCAGACACTCTGGGATGGACCTTTGCACAGAATGCTGTCAGCAGATTTGCAAGTAATTGAGGCAAGCTGGGCTCTTTGCTTAAATTTCAGAGAAGTGAGGGACGTGCATGTTTACGTGAAATAAGATCATACAGAGATCCAGTGTAAACACTGGAGGCTTCCCTCGTTAGGGAGTGAGCAGTAGGTTTTATTGAAAAAGGATTTGTCATGATGAAAGTTTTCCAATTATAAAAGCAGTGTTTGCTTTGACTATTGAAGATATATGTCTGTTCACTAAATTTTCATCTTTTTTCAATATTATATCGTTACATCTTAAAGGAGTATTATTTTAATTACAGTAGCACTATAATTTGATTAATGACAAATTGAGGAGTAAAACAGAAAATGAACAAGAATATCCACCTACATCATTTAAGGAGATGTATGAACTAATTGGAGCTTTATTCTTTTCCATAAAATGAGACTTTAAACATTTTTAGCCATAGGGCTCATATAGTGCTAGTCCCACGGAGAAGAAACTGAGATGAAATCATGAGGAATTATACCATAGGTGTGCATGTGCATGTGTTTACTTTTTTTTCTCTGGGATTATAGAGTCCCAGGAAGTTTCAAAGAAATGTGCATGGAGATTCCATGCACCCGTAATCCAGCTTCCCTCCATGTTCACACCTTTGTTTGGTGTTGTATATAGTAAAATATAAAAACAGGAAATAGATATTGGTATGATCCACTAGTTGTACATGCGTCCCTTTCTCTGTTGTGTGTGTGTTCACGCATACATGTGATGATTCTGTGCAATTTAATTGTGTGTGTGGCACCCACCCAAATGTGTGATCACCACATGGTTCAGATCCTTGTTTGGACACCACGCAAGGCTCCCTGTCCCTACCTCCTGCAGCTGTGCCTGCCTTTCCTCCACCCCTGATCTCTTGCAGATACTAATCTCTTCTCTTTCTCTAGGTGTGATTTCACCAATGCTGTGTTGATAGAATTATGCAATTGTATCCTTTTGAGATTAGCTTTTTTCACTCAGTATGCTTTTCTTGTGGTTCATCCAAGCTATAGTAGTTTGGATAGATAGTTTGTTCCTTTTTAATTGCTAAGTAGAAGTCCATGGTAAAGATGAACTACCATGGAATTCTACTTAGTTCGACCATTCACCACTGAGTGACATTTGAGTAGTTATATGTAAAGCTGCTGTGAGTATTCACATACAAATTTCTGCATGAAAATAAGTTTTAATTTTTCTGGATAAATATCCAAGATGGTATAATTGCCAAGGTATGGTTTTTTAAAAAGTTTAAATAGTTAAAACTATTTTCCATAGAGGCTATCCCATTTTATTTTGTTTTTTATTCCTATTGGCAGTGTATAAGTGATCTAGTTTTTGAAAATCCTCCTTAGCATTTAGTTTTACACTTTTTAAAATCTTAGCCAATCTGATAGGTTTGTGGTGATCTTGCATTGTGGTTTTAATTCACATTTCTCAAATGGCTATTTACATTGGATATTTTTTTCATGTGCTTTTGTGTTATCCTTACTCTACAGGGAAGTGACTATGCATGTCTTTTACCTGTTTTATAATCATATTATTGGATTTTTTTAAAATATTTTTTTTAGTTGTAGATGAATGCAATATTTTTATTTTTATGTGGCGCTGAGGATCGAACCCAGTGACTCATGCATGCGAGGCAGGCGTTCTACCACTGAGCTACAGCCCCAGCCCAGAGTATTGGATTTTTTTTTTTTTTTTTTTTTTTTTTTGTACCAAGGATTGAACTCAGGAGTATTCGACCACTGAGCCCCAGCCCCAGCCCTATTTTGTGTTTTGTGTAGAGACAGGGTCTCACTGAGTTGCTTAGCACTTCGCTGTTGCTGAGGCTGGCTTTGAACTCACGATTCTCCTGTCTCCGCCTCCCAAAGTGCTGGGATTACAAGCGTGAGCCACCACGCCCGGCTAGAGTATTGGATTTTTAATGTTGAATTTTGAGAGAATTTTAAGTCATTGATTTATGCTGTTTCCTTCTGTTTGTGGTAAATTTGTTTGTTCATTTGTTTATGGTGCTAGAGACCAAGCCCAGGGCCTCGCTTAGGATGTTAGGCAAATGCTGTATCACTGAGCTTCACCCCCAGCCTTAGGCTTATTTTTGTTTTGTTGCTGTTATTTGTTTGTATTTTCTAGTTTCTTGAGGCAGAGACTTATTGATCTGAGGTTTTCCTTTCCTGCAGGAAGCAATTAGTGCTGTAAATTTGCCCCTCAGCACTGCTCTGGCTGTATCCTAAAAACTTAGATATTTTCATTCAGTTTTTTGTATTTTCACATTTTTCTTTGGGATTTCTCTGATTCACACATTATTTAAAAGTGAGCTGTTTACTTTCCAAGCGTTTGGCAATTTTCTGTTATTAATGTCTAGTTTCATTCTATTATGGTCAGAGAATATACTCTGTATGATTTCAATTCTTTTAAATTGTGTGTGTGTGTGTATTTGTGACTCAGGGTTTACTGTGGCCAGTGTTTCATGGATGCTTGAATATGTATTCTGCTATCATTAGGCAGTATGTTCTTTAAATGCCAATCAGATATTGTTGGTTGATGATGTTTGATTCTTCCAGATACTTGTTGATTTTCTGTTTGCTGAAAGTAGGGTATTGAAGTAACCAGCTGCAGTTAGGAATTTGCCCATTTCTCTTTTCAGCGTAATCAGTTTCTACTTCATGGACTTTTAATATTTCTAGTTTGGCACATACACATTTAGGATGGTTCTGTCTTCTTGGCAAAGTAACCTTTGTTCCTGTGATTTTTCTGTTTTCTGACATCTGCTTTATCTGATGTTAATGTAGTCACTCCTGCTTTTTTGGACTAATGTTTGTGTGATGTATCTTTTATCATCCTTTTACTTTCAATCCCTTAAATTATTATGTTTGAAGTGAATTTCTTATAGACAGATTCTGCTATACTTTAGTCGGGGTTTGTCTTTTAATTATCACATTTAGATGATTTAGATTTGATGTAATTATTACTTGCTTTATGTTTGTTTCCTTATTCCGTTGTTTTTTTATTTCTATTTGAATTATTTGCATTTTTTAATGTACTGTGTTTTATAGTTTCTTAGTAGTTTCTCTATATAATATCAAGGGGGTGTGTGTTTAAACTTTCACAGCCTACTCTTGTTGACATTTTACCTCATGAAGTGAACTATAAACCCTCATGTTTAGATCTCTTTATCCTCCCCACTTAAAAAATACATTTTGCTTTAAGTATTTCCTCTAGATAAATTATCACATCAGGTAGTATTATAACTTCTGGTTCAATCATAAAATACACTTGCAGGGTATTGAAAGTGAAGGATAGTCTGTTTAGTTCTATGTTTATCCATTTGGTTCTTTCCTAAATATCACAGCTGCTTTCTGTGTTTGTTTTTTTTTTTTAAACCAGACCATGTAGCCATTCTTTCAGGGTATTTCTAGCAACAAATTCTCTTAATTTTCATCTGAGACTGTTTTTATTTACCCTCTATTCTTGAAAGATAATTATGCTGCATATAGGATTCAGGATTGACATTTCTTTTAGCACTTGAAAAATACTGTGCCACTCACTTTCTTTTGGCCACCTGATTTCAAATAGGAAAACCACTGCCATTTGAATTGGTGTTCTTTTATAGGTAATGTGTCATTTCTCTGTGCTTTCAAGGTTTTTCTCTCAGGGTTTCAAAAGTTAAATCATGATGTGTTTTGGCACAGATTTTTTTTGGGGGGGGGCATCCTTTATGGGACTTACCCATCCTCTTACAACTACAGATTTCTTTGTTTTGCCAGAGTTAGGGAGTTTTCAGTCACTATTTCTTTGAATGCTTTTTCATTCTCATAGTCTTCTTCCTCACTTTCTGAGAATTTGATGATATGGATTTAGATTTAATTATTTTCCCACAGCGTCCTGTCCATTTTAAAAATCTATTTTCTTACTGTTATTCAAATTAAATAAATGTTATTAATCTGCCTTTAAGTTCATTGATCATATCTTGTCATTTCTCATACATTATCAAGTCTATCCAGTGAGTTTTATTTCAGTTATTGAATTTTCAGTTCTACAATTTCCACTTGTTTGAGTTTTTAAAAAATAACTTATTTATTTAATCCCAGCTACTCGGAGATTGAGGCAGGGGGATTGCAATTTTGAGGCCAGGCTTGGCAACATGGTGATAACCTATCTCAGGAAATGTGAAGGACTGGGGTGTGGCTCAGTGGTAGAGCTCCCCAGGTTCAATCTCCTGTACTAAAAATAAAAAGGATGGTTGGGGAAATTGGGATATAGCGTAGTGGCCGAGCATACTTGCCTAACATGTGCAAGGGCCTGGGTTTGATATCAACCCTGGCCACTGCAAAATAAATGAATAAAAATTTTAAAATGAAAAATAAAATGATAGTTGGTTTAAAATTCTTGCAAGTAATTCCAACATCCCTTCTTCTTAATTGGCTCCACTGAAGGCAAAATACTGATCCCAACCTCAGAATGTTTTGAACTTAGTGGCAAACTGAATCACACTAAAACTTCAACAAAACCAGGCTGTCTTTTGTTAACTGACTTGGCCTGACAAAAGAAAGGGCACACCCTTTCCTGGGTAAATATTATCTACTTAATCTCTACTTTTTTATTATCTACCCCAGTTGTTAAATAATAAATAATAATAATGGTAATGGTAATAATAATAAGTAAGGAAAAAGATGGATGGAAAAGTAGGACCATGTTGCCCAAAATCAAGAGACAAATCAGTTATTGGAAGCAGACCACAGATAACCGAGATGCTGGAACTAGAAGATAAGGACTTTAAAATAGCTCTGATAACAAGATTAAAGGATATAATAGGAAAGATAAACAACATGCATGAATAAGTGGGGAATGTCAGGGAAAAAAAGAAACTAAGAAAGAACTAAATCGAAACTAAGAAAGAACTAAATGGTAAGTACAAAACTAAAAATGATCATTAATGACAAATCTGTATGATTGTATAAATAATAGATTAGACCTAGCAAAAGAAAGGATTAGTGAACTTGAAGACAAGCCAGTAGAATTCATCTGAAATAAACTAAAGCATAGAAGAAAAAAAAAAGATTGAAAATACTCAACAGAGCATAGAAGAACTATAAAACATTATCAAAATGGTCTGAGACATAATTGGAATCCCAAAAGAAAGAGAACACAGAATACTTGAAAGATAGTGACCAAGAACTTTATAAAAATTTACCAATGAAATTGACCCACAAAAGAAAAGAAAGAAATTGATCCACACATACTGCTCAGTGAACCCCAAGCAAGATAAGAAATTACAAGAGTACTTCTAAGTATGTCATGTCTAAAAGTTGAATATCATAGATAAATAAAAATTTAAAATGCATTCAGATTTTTAAAAAAGGCATATTACAATCCTGGAACAATATTAAAAACGATGGTGACTCTCTCAGAAATAATGGAAGCCAAACATAGAGTAGTATTGCCAGGAGAATGACAGACCAAGGGACTAAAGCAGCATCTAGAAACAGACTTGTCCTGTCCACATACAATCAATGGGGTTTTTACAGAAACGCCAAGGGAATTCAGTGGGAGGACTAGGGGTGAAAAGATGAGCTACCTCTGTGAAAACAAATGACCTTCGACCTCTGCCCCACTCCATAAAGAAAAACTAAAGATGGACATGAGCACTGGCTTGGTAAATAAAAAATATTTTATGTCCTTGGGGTACATACAGATTTCTTAGAACATGGAAAGCACTAATTTTAAGTGATAAAATTGATAAATTTAAAATTTCAATTTTGAATTTTAAGAATAAATAGATTAGCTAGAGACTGGGACAGAATATTCACATTACATATAAGTGACAGAGGGCTTCTATTCAAAATACGGAAAGAACATGTAATCCATTTTTGCAAATGATAACAGACCTGTAATCCCATCTACTTGGAAGGCTGAGGAAGGAGGATCAGAATTTCTAGGTTAATCCTATTCAACTTAGTGAAACTCTGTTTCAGAACTTAAAAAAAAAATAAAAGGGCTGGGGATGTGGTTCCATGGGAGAGGGCCCTGGGTGCCATCTCCAGGATTGGAAACAGAGTGGGAAAAAAAAAAAAAGCCTCATGCTATTGGAAGATAGGGGGAAGTTTAGGAGGTGGTGCCCATGAGGGTGCCTTCAGGTTACTGAGGACAGGTCTTTGAAGGGGATGGTGGAGACCCAGCCCCTTCCTCTTCCTCTTTTGAGCTTCTAGGCCTTAAGATAAGCAGATTCCCTCCACCGTGCGCTCCCCAGCATGGGGGAGTGGGGGTGGGCCTGCCTCACCAAGGGCCCAAAGTGAATGAGGCCAACCAGTCATGGGCGGAACACCCCAAACTCTCAGCCTTTTAAAATGAAACTTTTCTCTTTATAATTTATTTATTTTAGTTATTTGTTATAGTAACAGAAAGCTGATTAACACAGTAATATATAATAACAGGTAGAAAATGAATCTAGTCTGACTCCATAGCAGTTCTAAGGGCAATTCTGATGAGGATACTAAAATATCTCTAGTCCTTTATCATACAGTTCTGGAAATGACATGGGGAATTATGATTGATAAATGGAGCCAACACAGAGATACAATAAGCAGTTAATCTTGTACTGTAGGGAGATGAAGCTGATGGTGTTGTATAAGGTAGACTGGATCATAGAGAACCTGGTTAGTTATGAAGCAGTTAGAATGGTCCGGTTAGAGGGAGTAAGGCAAGCATCAGTGGGGTGGTAACAATGGGGATAGAAAAGAAAGAATGGATTCCAGATGGCGCCTCCATAAATTCTTGATGACTAGACAACTGGTTGGTTGTGGGTGGTGAGGGAGAGGCTTAGACCAAAGATGGTTCTGGGGAGAATGGCAGGACCTCAAATAGAAGATTTGATGTCAGGGGAGGACTCGGCTGCAGGGGAGTCAGTGTATGAGCTTGGATGGAGTGAAGTAAGGAACCAGCATAGCACCCAGATGCTGTACCTGAAGGCGGTTGGCTGCATAGAGCTGCTTGGGATGAGTGGGCCACAAGGGGACAGGTTTGAGAGGCAGACCTGCTGGCCGCAGTGGTGTTCTCTGAGTGAGTGGATCTGGAAGGAGGAATGAGAGCTGAGGATGGCCTCTTTGGGAGGGCCACATTGAGGGGTGGAGGAGGAGACTGTGGATCAGGGTGGGTGCTGACCTCTGTGCCTCTGATGGTGCTATTGTCCTTTGGCCAACTGAAACGTGGTCTGCCATTTTCTCCATGTGGTTGCTTCTCTCTAGTGGAGTCAGGTTTGACAAACCGTCACATTTCTTAAGCCTTAAAATGGCGTTAGTGTGCTCTTATAGAAAACTTAGGCTCAGAGATGTGAAATTGCATGTCCAAGGTCATAAGAACATGAAGTCAAATGGCAGTCCGTCTCCAAGGTACTACTGTTTCCTGGTATGACAGCAGGCATTTGTCTAGCTTTTTCTCCTGTTGCTATAGCAGATACTTACTGGTACTCTTGTAGATACATTGCAGGATACAGAGGAGCTTAGAATTCTCAAGGTGGTTTACAGTTCCACCAAGAAGACAAGACATATCCAAAACAGCTGGATAGCAACAGGATATTCTTTGGCTCTTATGTCAAAATGCCTTAGGAAATGAGGGTCACAAGAGTAGAGAAAGGGGAGAGTCAGGGAATGCAGACAGCCTCGCTTCATGAGTGAGTTGGGATGTGAGCTTTGATGAGCAGAAAAATAAGAAATTCTACCCCATCTATGTATGATCTGTCAAAGTGCATAGTGCACTCTACTGTCATGCATAACTAAAACAAATGAAACTTTTTTTTTTTTTAGAAAGATGAGTATAATGACATGAGAGGACACTTGAGAAAAAGAGGAGTATCTATAGTGGATATCAATCCTGTTGTAACTTTCTTATTGACTCATTTTCACTCTGTGAAATGAGTGACTTAGTCATCTGTCAGTCTTGTGCTGGTTGGGGAGAGGCTACCCTGAGCCAGTGAACCTCAGAAAAATCAATCCATTGGACACAGGCAGCATCACTTATTCAGCATCCTTTTACTGACTAGCGGCTGTGTACCAAGCACAACACTTGATAGTAGACACAAATATCAACAAAATGGGTCTCCTGCTCTTAAGAAAGCCAGTAATGGGGCTGGGTTATGGCGCAGTGGTAGCATGCTCATCTAGCACGTGTGAAGCACTGGGTTCGATCCTCAGCACCACATAAAAATAAAATAAAGATATTCTGTCCACCTACAACTAAAAAATAAATATAAAAAAAAAAAGAAAGAAAGCCAGTAATGCAGAAGCAACTTTACCCTGTCACTAGAAAGGAGAATGCTAAGTAATTGTCTGCTTTAAGAAGTGTTCATGGAATATGTATAAAAACTACTCACATCTAAAGATTTATTAAAAATGTCAATCAGTTCTTCAGAAGCAGAAATAAGACTAACTCTGGCCACTTTGCAACAAAATAATAATATTAGGAAATAATAAAAGAGGAATAAAACTCCCTCTCAACTTTTGAGTCAAGGAAGAAAATTAAACCCAAACTGCCAAATATCTGGAAAATAATGTAAATGAAAGCATCCTCTAGCCCAGATCTGTGGATTACCACTGAAATTGTTCATGATGAACAATTCATGGCCAAGATAACTTCTCATGAGGTTAGAAAACAATAAAATCATCCTAAGCAATGCAAAAGAAATAAAGATCAAAACAGGCTTGAATTACTGAGGAAGCATGAAAAAGAAATCTAGAATCAATAGATGATTCCAAAAGTTTATTTTTCCCTCCAAAACCAAAAAAATAGAGATAACATTGGTTAGCTTAATTAAGAGGAGGAAAGGAAGAACTTATGGAAGATTAGAAATGAAAAGTGGCAAACAAGAACAGATGCAGAGGAAATTAAAAGGATCATAAATAGTACTTTATGAACTTTTCAGCAAATCATTTTGACAATCTGGCTGAAATTAATGATTTTTCTAAGAACACATGAATCACCAAAAGTGGATACCAGAAGAGCTATTACCAGACAAGCAAAATAAACAATACTCATGGAAGAAAGAGTGTTACCAAAGAGTTTTCCCTGGAATTTCTTATATGATAAGGAGGCATTTCAAATCAGCAAGAAAGATTAATTGATCACTGAAGTTTTGGGATAACCAGCTAGCAGTTTGGAAATTTGGTTGCATACCATATTTCTTCCATCAGATCAAATGTTAAACATTAAAAAACACATCAAATTACAGTAGAAAACATAAAATATGAATAAATTTATTTACACTCAATGTATGGAAAACTTTACAGACTATAAAATCCAGAAGACATAAAGAGAAATAACGATAAACATATTTACATTGAAAACTTAAGCTTCTTTTTTGAAAGAAAATACTGTTTTATAAACAACACCAAAAGGATAAACGCACATACACACACACATATACACGTGGGGGGGTTATATTTACCACACAAGACAATTTAGGGTTAAATTTTTTATTTTATCAAATGTTCCAAAGTTTCTTTTTTGTAATTTTATCTCTCTAAAATAAAACTATAGTATAATGCAATTTTAAAAAGTGGGCAAAAGAAACTGGCATTAAAAGCAATATGGAAATTCCTCAGAAAACTTGGAATGGACTCACCATTTGACCCAGTTATCCCACTCCTCAGCATATACCCAAAGAACTTAAAATCAACATGCTGTAGTGATGTGGCCACATCAAGGTTCATAGCAGCTCAAATCACAATAGCTAAGCTATGGAACCAGCCTAGGTGCCCTTCAACAGATGAATGGATAAAGAAAATGTGGTGTATATACACCATGGAATATTACTGTCATAAAGAAGAATGAATTTATGGCATTTGCTGGTAAATGGATGGAACTGGAGACTATCACGCTAAGTGAAATAAACCAATCTCAAAAAACCAAAGGCTGAATGTTCTCTGATATTTGGATGCTAACACATAATAAGGGGTGAGGGAAGAATAGACGTTCATTGGATCAGACAAAGGGGAATGAAGGGAAGGGGCAGGGATGGGAATGGGAAAGACAGTAGAACGAATCAGACACAACTTTCCTATGTTCATATGTGAACACACGACCAGTGTGACTCCACGCCATGCAGAACCACGAGAAGGGGAAGGCATACTCCATGTCTGTATGATGTGTCAAAACACATTCTACTGTCATGTGTAACTAAAAAACAATTTTTTTTTAAGTTAAAAAGAAACCAGCATTCTCACTCATTTTTTGTGGGGGTAGAAATTGGTGTAAATTCTTTGAGGACAACTTGACAATACTTACAAAATCTCAAAAGTACATTCTCTTTAATACAGCACTTACACTGCTGAAATTTCACCCAAGTGCCATGGGTCAGTGGGCAAGAGTGTTCATTCAGCATTGTTGGTAAGATGAAGCTGAAGAAGCCACCTACGTGCGCCAGCACTTGGGCCAAGATGGGGGAATGCACTCTGCTGCCCACGCTGGGGATGCTGTGCAGCCTTGCAGAGCCCAAGTGAGGCAGCCTGGAGAAGCTCCGAGGGGCGGTGTCAACCCAGAAGCCAGAGGTGCCCATCACTTGCTTCTGCTCCTCTTCCTGAAAATGGTTTCTAGAAAGAGTCTTGACAGCTTCCCCTGGTTACTTTCAAGAGGAAGACCGCTGGGGGCACCGGTGAGAAGAGCACCTTCCCTTGCTCTGCTTGTTTGTCCCTGTGCATGTGTTAACTTCTTAATTAGTAAAATTCACAAAACCTAGAAAGACAAACCAAGTTCAGCCTTCCTCAGTAAGCATCACAAAAATTTAAAACTTACATTGCTGGAGTCCCAACTCATTGTCTTTTTAACTAGAATTAACACAACCATACCGTTAGATGTACTTTAGTTAATCTGCGTTGCCTTTTCCCCAGCAAATATTTAGATTCACTTGAGCTTTTTGAAATGTTGAGCACAGTTCATGGCTTGCCATAGACTGGGAGGACTTGAGGAGGTCAGTTAGGAACCTCGGTGGTGAATGCTCTGCTGACCACCGGCCACCACTACCTAGCTAGCTGTGTGAATTCAGCAAGTGCCTTCTGTAAATTGAGGCCATTGAATAAAAGGTGACAAAAGACCCTTCTAACAACAAAAATATATGATTTATGGACATTCCAATCTTTAAACTTTCAGTGATACCCAAACTGTAGTGATCAGCACAGCAGCCTATTAGTGTAAGCATCATTCTTTAAATCACTAGAACAGTTTTGTCTCAGGTTCCGCGCTCTCTGGTTGAGGGGGTTCCTCACCCTGAGCAGGGGAATGCAGAGCAGCTTGTTCTCACGTCTGTGAACCTTCCATTTACCTCTTGTTAGGCAGCACTGGGGATGGGCCTCAGCGCTGGGGATGGGCCCTTGCAAGGCATTCGCTCTGCCACTCAGCTGCACCCCAGCCCATCTTTGGCCTTTCACATGTTTCCCATGCACCCCTCGGGAGAGTCTCTTGCTGCCTCGTCTTCCCCACTTAGGTCCACACCTGCTCCATGGTGCACCAGGAGAGTGTTTTATGTACTCTGGTAGATTAGAAGACAAGCCACCTCTCATCTTTAGAACACCATCCTGTACTAACAAGTCTTTGAAACATTTTTCTCCACACGTCTGTCTCTTAGTCAACTTTCAGTTCTCCCCCTACGTGAGGAGACTGCAGTGTGTAGATAATCCAAATGTCATCTATATTTGGCTTTAGAGCGTGTTTTGTACTTAGCTTTGAATTCTGGATATAGCTGAGGTTCTGGAAACTGACTTTAAACAAAATTATGAAGGCTTGCCGTGAAGATCCGTCTGACGCACAGGGAAGTAGGCCGCTCCCAGGGCCCCTCTGTAGCCCTGGCCTGACTCTCCTACAACAGCTCCAGCGGACTGGCCCACTTTCTCTTAGACCTTGGCAGAACTCATCATTCTAGTATTCCCTAATGTCAAGAGGAGGTCGCCAGTTGAGTTTCTATTTCTAATTAATGTAAAGTTGACTAAATAAACACGAAACATAAGGTCCCTAAGTGGCTAGGTGGGGGACGTTATCTAAACAATTAAGTAGAATGTGGTCCCCTGTCAATAACCAGGAAATAAACATTTTATGTCTGACTCATGAGGAGTTGGCACATCTATTGTAACTTTCACCTTTTATTGGGGAATGAGAAAAAAATCAGTGTTCAAGTTTTCTCAAATCAAAACAGTACCAGTTGTTTCCTGTGTCCACTGCTCCCCCATACATTCTCTCATTGTAGCCATTTAGTAACTTAGCACAGTATAGTGAACCGTTTTATTTTTTTATTGGTACATCATACACCGTGGTGAGATTCATTATGCCATGTCTGAACAGGCACATGACATACCTGACCGGTCTCCGTCCCAGCACCTTCCTTTGCCTCCTCCAGGCGCATGCTCTGCTCCACTCATTGCCCTTCTGCTTTGCTGTTTGGCTGAGCGCATTTTCATTATGTGTAGGATCTGGAGTCACAGTGGTATATTCACACATGGACATGGCCTCATTGGGTGGGTTTTGTTCCCCCGTTGGAGTGAATGCTTTACGTGGGAGGACAGGTTCTGTTCTGACTCACCTCTAAGTGCCCTCCACCTGGCCCAGGGCTTCACCTTCAGGAAGTGTTCATCTGATAGTTGATAAGGTGGGATTTGCCCGTGACTTCTCAGGACTTCCCCTGCTTCTCAGTCTCACGAACCTTTTACTGCTCAGGAAAGAAGAAAATCAAAAGCTGCTCCTTCAACCACTGGGACTTAAAAGTACATATACTTTTATAAAGTGCTAAGAAACTGCTTTAATGTACATGTAACCAACTGGGGATCTTGTTAAAATGCAGATTCTGATCCAGCAGTTCTGGCTTGAGGCCAGGATCCTTCATTTGTGATAAGGGCCCAAGAGATGCCTGTGGTCCTGGCCGAGGCCATGCCGTGCATAATGCACAGGTATGCTATTAATTGAGTGTTTAAGCAGGGCAGAAAGGCACATGGAGTTTCTTAGTGACAGTGTCATTTAGTGTTTCTTGCACACGATATAGAAAGGGAGGTGCAGAAGGTCGTGGGTTTCGTGTAGATGGTGTTCAGAAGGTGGTCAGAGGCTGCTGCATCTTGCTGTCTATGCTGCATCCCAGCTCCGTGCGTTGCTGGGCGGGGAGTGGGGCTTGAGACAGTGGCTGTTCAATGTCTCTCCCAGCATCATGCCCCTCTGAGACTGGAAGCATGGGAATGTATTGTATCTCAAACGGGAAAGAATGGCATTTTAGGTAGGTATCTGGCAGTTGCCCAACTGGGAATTTACCTAAGTCATCAGTAGTAGTGATGCATACGACTTATCTTCCACAAATATGTACTTATCTCCCCTCTTGGCCACAACTTAAGTACATTTTCTGGTCCGTTTCCTGGAATTTTCTTAAAGAGAAATAGACTCTCTGTGCGTGTATCTGTCAGTTGAAAGAAGGATATGCAGAGCTTGTTCTCTTTCCTGCTAGCTACTTGCATTTCAGACTCCTTGAAGTAGCTTGCTGTCTATTTCTATTTGAAAGATTGTGCCAGGGCAGCAGACCCTGTTACAGGGCAGCTGGTATCAAAAGGATGTGGAGTCCCACCCAATGGGTGACATACTCACTGTCTCTCTACTGTAATGAGTTGGTTAAAAGATAAACAAAAATCCAAGTAGGTGTACTTTTTAAAAATATCATTGAAACACTTATGACTATATCTGCCTACCTACTCAGTTTAGCTCCTTTGGTCCAAAATGGTGCTCTTTGCTGCATCTTCATAGAGCTGCCCACAGCCCAGTCAGATGGCTAGAGGGAAACCTGAGCAAGGCATCAGAGATAATGGGAGACCCACTATGTTCCTGGCACTGGAAATCCTTGTGGCTTCCTGCAAGGTGGTTGTGATTTTCATTTTCTCTTCAGATAGGAAACTGAGGCCCAAGAGGTAAAGAACTTGGCCTGCGTCACACGGTCATTATGTACTTGAGTCAGGGTTTGGACTTAGTTACGTCTGGTTTTAAAGCCTAGCTTTAGGACCAGCTTGGTCTCTGACAATTATTCTATAAGTCTTCTAGAGTACTGGGTGCTGTCAGAAGCAGTATTTTTAAAAAACAAAACAAAACAGAGAAACATCATTCAGAGGCTGTCCTTACTCTGCAAATGGAGTGCTGTACTTCAGCATGCCTGCCCTGATGTTTCCTTCAGGCTTTTTATAAAGTTTGCCAGGGCTGGGGATTGTAGTTCTGTGGTAGCACACTTGCCTAACATACATGAGGCCCTGGGTTTGATCTTCAAACTTTAATTTTATTCTGGTTGGTCTTCACTGGATCAAGTAAGTTCTGAGGTCTTCTCTATGACTTCAGTTTTGTGTTTCAAGTTTCTTAGTCATCCAAAATCCATCTATTTATGTTATACCAACTACTCCTTATTAGAAATAGGTGTCTCTCTAGATTTTCTCCTAGTTTGAAAGTTAAATACATTGGGATCTTAGCACGCATTTCAGCGGCACTGTCAGCATTGGAGCTGAGGGGAGTTTATTGTTCCAGTTTTAGTCATTATAATACAGTCCTGTTTAATATTGCATGATCTGTGGGTTGCCATAAACTTGGTACAAATTGGAGTGCTGATATAACATGGAATGAAGCGCCTTGTCTGAATGATGCTTTTGTTTTGCATTTAACAAATTAGTATGTTGACATTTGTCACTGATGGATTTCATTATTTGCTGAAAGGGTTTTAGGGGGTTTGACAGCATGAATGGTTTGTCCTACAGACTTTTGAGAATTGATAAAAGCATCTTTGTTCTTTGTACAAAAGCGCAACAGATATCTTATTGATGGACACATTAAAAGGGATGGTTTGTGTAGCTGCAACATAAAATAAACCAAGAAAATAATTTTTGAGTTGCTACTTATGCTTTTGTATGATTTCTCCTCATCTTTTTTTTTCTGATTAAAGAGTGTGTTTTGTTTGTCTCAATAACAAGCTGAAGAGCAGTCAGTGATCTTTTAGTAAATTCAAAATATAGGTTTCCTTACACCATGTGCATGTTGTTTAAGACAGGTGATTTCACCACATTGCAAGCTCCCTTGTTGTATGGGCATCGCATTACTAACTGCTTCACACCCGGCTCACAAGGCGACGAGGAGGAGCTGGCCTGTGGGGCAAGCCCCCCCCCCCTTTTTTTGCACATGAGGGGGAAAAAAAGAGAAAATTTCTATTTAAAATTCTGGTTTACTCAAAACAGTAGAAATGCGTCCTCTTCTGTCATTTCTTTCCTCTCAATATAGAGGGACAACTTGCCATCCAGTTGTACCTCTGCTCTACGTGTCATTGAGTCCTCTTCAGAAAGCAGCTAACTTCACACTTTCACCTCAACCCTATTAAAACCTATCATAAAATATAGTCTGGAAAACACTTGCACACACCCACACACATCACACAGGACTTCCAGTAAAAGCCATGATAGAAAGCTACAAATAATGCGATTTATCAGGGATCAGATAATAACACCTATCACTAACAACTGCCAGCACTTGGACCAAAGCACTCAGACACCACGAGGAACCATCCATCATCCCTGTCATCTCTGCAAGGAGGAGGGGCGGGCTGGGGGAAGGGGCGCTGCGGAGGACAGGGGTGAGCAGAGCAGAGTGTAGTAGGGTATAGCTTCAAATATAACCCAAAGTTTCTACGTGAAGGCAGGAACTGATCTAGAGAAAGAAGTGAATTGCTTAATTAAAAAGTGAAGGAGTTTGCTTTTTGTATATCCTTCTGCTAGACTGTGATCTCCGTGAGGACCCCTGTCCGTGTCCCTTTGATTTATTGTGTATCCTGAGCCCTAGCACATGCCCAACACTTAGTAGGCCCTCAGTAAGTGTTTGCTGAATGAATGGGCTGTCAGCCTCACTCCCCACCTGCCTTGTCCTGTTTGTCTCACTCAGTCGTGGACTCACTCGTGTCCCCAAGCACAGTTACTTTGCAAACCACAGAGGTGGAGCCCTCTGGGTGTATGTGCCCAGGGGCATTAGAAAGCAGAGCTGGGCTCTGCCGCCTGCTAGCCTTCCTGCGGATCCAGTCTTTTCCTCTTCCTAAGCTTCTGTTTTCTTACCTGAAGCGGGGAAAAAAGCCACAGCTCACAAAGCTGTTGAGATTTGATTACAGAGAGAGAAAAAAGGTGGACGTGAAGAAATGGCCTTCAGAAATCCCAGGGTGCCTTTGTTCACTTTATTTATGGGAGGATTTCCTTTTTGGGAGGTCACAGATGGGAGAGTTCATTTCCTAAGGAAAACTAAGCAGCTTTAAGTGATCATAGGATTTTAAAATCAGGCACCTTTGTTTCCCCAAAGATGTGGCAAGGTACAGCCGCCAGGTGCGCAGTGTGGATGGTCCTGCTTGTGGTGGCCATTTTTCAGGTGTCCTCTTACCAGCACCCTGGAGTTCTGCAGAGGAGAACCCTGAAGAGCTTCGAGACCCACCACTGGCCCTGTGCACACAGGGCTGCTGATTTCTAGGAGCGCTCTTTTTGTTTGGGACAATGTTGGACAGGACGTAGGCAGACACTGGGAGGAGAAGCCATGCCCTTGGCCAGGTGGTCTTCTGTGGGAGGAGATGTGAGAGGGAGGGCCTGCCTGGTGTTCACAGGTGCAGCTGCCCAAGCGCACACCAGCCCCCGGGCTGCTTCCTAAGGTGTGGGCGGCAGCTCCCTGTGGCACTGCCTGGGTGAAGCAGGCCTCTTCTGGCGGGAGAGGTGGGCATGGGCCACTGTCTTCCTGAGGCGCTGGCCAGGGTGCAGACAAGGGTGGCAGGGAGGTGGGTGCCCTGGACTCTGGGGTCCAAGCCCAAGTCCCTGAGCTCTTTGAGCCTCTGTTCCTTGTTTGCTCTTTGGAGGTGGAGGCTGCTCTGGGTGACCTCTGGGTTCCTTTCTAGTTCTAAGTCTTTGAACTCCAGGTTTCTTCCTTTCCAACTTATGGAAATTATTCCCCCACTTTCCTGCTAGGGGAAGTACAGGACACCGGGCCGCCTCTAAGGATTGCCAAAGTGGCTGTTTTTTAGTGGAAAGTCAGTTTCCTTCTCAGGTTGCTGAACATAGCAAAAGCTTCTGGAGAACAGAGAAGCCCAATGTTTCCCTGTAGCTTTTTTGACGTCATTTGCCTGTGGGTGGGTTCCCATCTGCTGCCACCTCTCCAACCACCCTGAATTTTATTGCACAGATTTTAAAAACACCTTGGTGTGGCAGGCCACCTAAAGAAGCAATTTAGCCCAGGAACCCTGCCGCGAGGCTAGGCCAGAGAGAGCTTTGGCTCAGCCTGGGCTCCCTCAGATTCACAGCCTCAGGCCACACTGCCTTCTCAGCTCTGCCAACGAAAGTGGAATGTTCACTCTGCACTACCTCATGGGGGATTTGAGGCATCAGTTCTAAACACTAACCTGAAAGCACTTATCAACCTGTGTGAGAGTTGGGGAAGAAAAGAGCAGACCTTCGTGGTCTGTTTAGGGGTGGGTGCTTGACTTTCATTTAACTCAGCTACGTACTCATCATACACAAAACTGTCCAACAGTTAGTTTTGAGATCACTGAGAACCCCGGCCTTATCAAGGAGACAGTGGCCAAGCAGAGGGAGAAAAGGGGAGGACCGACCTGCTGTAAGCCTCCAGCAACCGTGTGACATCCTTGACACCATCCACGCAAAGCTTACCAACCAGCCCTGTCCTTTCAGTGCATAAATGTGAGGCGTTGGGAATGTATTTGTTACTGTGAATATTTTGTCGTCTTGGGGCCTTCACATGTCAGTCAGCTGAGTGTTGCAAGTGTGGCTATTGATCAATACCAGAGACATTGATCTTATTTCAATATTTTTCTAAGTTAAAAATAACTTTGCCGTCTTTCCTAGTACGTTTTTAGGTGATTAAGCCTTAAAATGTGTAATAGGTGGTAAATTCAGGAGAACTTAACCTGGCCGCCAAAATAAGCAACATTCTCCATGACATGACGGAATACAGACCCAAACCCGGTCTGGCTTTGCCCGCTCCGAGGCGTCTGTGCGTCGCTGTAGCTGAGCTGCATTTGGTTGCTGCAGCGTGTGTGTGGAACCAGCCGCGCCAGAGCTGACTCAGGGCTGTTCTCAGAAGCACTGAGGTAATGGCTATTAATATTTTATTTCATACATTATAGTGTTTGTAGAAGCAAACATGCCGTTGTTAAGGTTGCACATGTTGGTACTTCAGCATTACCTAGTTTCTGTCAATGCCAGGCATTTTGTCCATAGACGTGTTCAAGCCCAGGTAAAGTTTTGGACCTCTAAGAAAATAATGAATGAAAGAACAAGAGAAAAATTTGAAAAGAATTAGGTAAACCATTGTAGTTACAGAACTTTGAAAAATAGGGCACCTTTTATGCCTAGAAAATAGTTGAGTGCTTTTCTTTTTTGTTATTTCCCTCCCACGTGAAACCAGTCAATACCACCAACAAATAAAGCAAAATAAAGATACCTGGGTAAAGCGTTCCTTACCGGGACAGCCCTTGTTGGGAGAAAACAAGTCTGAGTCTTTGCAGAATCAGTGTCTTGGTGATTAGCTGCTGGGACGAGTGTAGCATCCATCTCAGAAGCAGCCTGAGACGGTGGCCACAGAGTGTCACACACTTGGATGCCACAAGCTTCTAGCTTTAACTGGGCCTCCACTTTCAGGCCGAGGGTCCCTGTTGGCACTGCTGTGACTAGATTTTGAGAAAGAGCTTTGGATAGAATGTTTTGCAGGTTGGGGGCTGGGTGAGTTAGCCCTGGCACACGGCCGCTCCCACCCTGTAGTTGAAGTCTTTGTTTACCCACAAGACTGGGGAGGAGTTGAGCCTCTGTCAGCCCTTCTGGGTTGAGTGCCCAGGGATTCCGGAGCCAGCCCCACACCTTCCCAGCGGCAGAGCCAACTCGTCCCTGCCCCAGTCCTCTCCCGCCTGTTGCGCTATGGGCCAGATTGAGAAGCCTCGCTGTCACTGCCCCAGCTTTCTTCTTCCCTGGACTGCTTTTTTTCTCCCTGACAGTACTCCTGCACTCTCCTGTCCTCCTCACCTTAGGCCTCATCAGACCCAGCCTGCTCAGTGCCCGTATGGGGCATCTTCGCCTAGTGCTGAGTGGCTCTGAAACAATTCTGTCACTGACCCTTCACTCCAGGGCAGAAGGGGCAAGCGCCTGCAGCCCCCAGTTAGCTGGACTCCTACTAGTCAGGGAGGGTCCCAGCCTCCTGCCCTCTGGATTATAGATGCAGGAGCAGAGCTCCAGTGGCCTGGCTGCCCATGGCCAGCACCAGGCTGCAGGTCCTGTCAGCCCCCGTCAAAGGTTAGGCCAGTGGCTTTCTGATTTATTTATTTCTTTTTTTTTTAATTTGTAGGTGGACAGAATATCTTAATTTTATTTTTATGTGGTGCTGAGAATCGAGCCCAGTACCTTACACATGCTAGGCGAGCGCTTCACCACTGAGCTCCAGCCCCAGCCCCAGCCCCAGCCCCGTGGCTTTCCAATCTCCCTGCTCTGACCCCTCCTCTGCTTTTGGCCTTGACTTGAAGATGTGCTTTTTTTTTGAACTGGGTATTGAACCCAGGGTGCTATATCACTGAGCTATGTCTGCAACCCTTTCTATTTTATTTTCAGACAGGGTCTCATTTAGTTCAGAGGCTGGCCTTGAATTTGTGATCCTTCTGCCTCAGCCTCCCAGGCTGCCAGGAGTACAGGTGTGCACCACTTCATCCAGCCTGAGGATGTGCTTTTAACTCCACATTGAGCGGGCCAAGGACAGAAAAGGCACTGTGATTTCTGAGGATGGCAGAACATCACTTTCTTAGTCCTGTCCTCCATACTTTTCTATGAGGAGATGGAGCAGTGTCTCTTATTCTCTGTTGCTAGAGGAGTATGGACATTTCCCTCCACCTCATGGCAGCTCCAGCGTTTTGCAGAAAAGGGTCTTGGGGGTGGGGGCTGGAGCAATCTATCAGGAGGATCGTTATGAAGTTGCTGATCTTTGAAAGTGGACAGTGGTCAAATATCAGCAATTTCATAAGGTTCAACATAAATGTCGATGTTAGAGGAGGGTTAGGGCCCTGTCATGATGTCATATTTGCCTGATAAGCATGCTGATTTTATGTCTAGAATATTATGTCACACAGCATCAGCAGTCTACAGAAAGGAGTCATATTATAGACACTGCTGTTACTACTATTAAGTGTTTATTATCATGAGTATCCCTTGAGGTCTCTAGAAATAATGGATATAGGTAGGGAGATGCTACCCACCCCTGGAGGGGACCACCACTGCCCCAGCCCTGGCCCCTGGTCTTCCCCCTTTAGTACTCGTGACTTAAAATGAACCCTCTCTTAATCCCCAGCCCCTGTTTTAAAACACGACATTCCTGGCCAGTGTGCTTAGTTTCAGAGATAAGAGATGCCGGGCCATCAGTGACTGCAGATGATGTAGTCATCATAGGTTTGTTTTTTAAATGACATGTCAAGAAAAAACATTTACCAATGAATAGGGTGGGATGCATTGCCCAGTGGTTCAGCTCTGTGTTGTCACTGCCTTGCCCAGATTCCTCCGAGCTGGGCTGGCTCCCTGTCGCAGCTGAATGATGTCGTGCAGTCCTAAGGGAACTTGCAGCTGGCTGGATTGGTAAAGGAGTGTGTCACTGTGGCATGTTTTTCACTGCACCTGAAAGTAAATGAAGCAGACGGCACCTGCTCTGTTCTCACAGGTGTGTCTGAAGGTTGCAGGGTAGTAAGTGTGGCTTGCAGGCAAAAGCAAATTTAAAATGAACTTCAATTTTTTTATATATATAAAGTGTGTGTGTGTGTGTGTGTGTGTGTGAATGAATGAAATAATAAAAGATGAACTACATTAGAATCAGGAGCTGGCCTCAATGGGTATGTTCAACTGGAGGGACTGGGTGGTAGGGCACCCTACTGACAGGGCTCTTTGCCCTGGGTCCTCCATGGACCAGATGGAGACCTCCTGGGTATTTCCCTACATGTCTGTTTTTGCCTGTTTGCTGAAGTGGGGTGCAGGCGGAGGGCACATGTTCAGTGCACAGCTGCTGAGTGTGCACAGACTTGACACACCCCTGTAACCAGCTCCCAGACCAGGAAGCTCAAGGTGCCCCCTTCAGTCACTTCCCCGCCGCACACACACAGGAACCAGGTTCTGATCTCCAGCACATGCATTTTATCCCCGTGAGATCGGTGTCAGACTCCTGACCTACAGAACCTCACAGTAATATAGATGTTGTTTTATGTCAGTAGGACCTGTTAGAGCAGCTGTAGGACCTAACGCAGTGCTGAGGGTAGCAAAGGAGCGGCAGGGGTGGGACACGGGCTCCCCCAAACCCAGCTTCTTAAAACCATCACGCTACTTAGATGCTGGTCTTCTGTGGGGGATAAGAAGGTAAAATGCCTGTTGGCATCAGGCTAAGTTGGGAAACCTGTAGAATGTGTCTCTGAGGTCTCCTTACTTACCCATCCTCTAGCCCCATGTTTGGAATACCTAGAAAGACACAAGGTGATATGTTTCTAATTCTTCAGTGACAGCCCTTTTAGTACAGCACCCTTTCCTAAAGTCCTCTTATTTATTCTAAGAGCTGATTGAGGTTTATGAAAAAATGAGTGATTCTCTATTATTATAGGAAAGGGTGCTACACTAGGTCCTGTGGCCAACCCTGTAGGATTCAGTTCCTGTTCACCCTGCTTCCCAGATTCAGAGAAAGCCAGTGACTGACTTTCCTATGCTGCTTTGTAGCTAGAGGCCATCGAGAGTGACGATGGCCTTGCTAGGAAGAGTCTTGCTTTCCTGATGGAAGGGGTCACCTTGCTGGCGTAGCACTCAACACTTCTGTGTGAACACAAAGATGGTGCTTGGAGTTGTGGTGGTGAACTCTTGACTCTCGGGGTGCTGGGGTAAGGAGGAAGGGTGGAAAGGTGGGTGCCCAGCTCTGATGGCAGTGGTGGGATGCTGACCCACCCATCCCCACCCTCCTCTGAGGTCCTGGTCCCAGAAGGGAGAAGGCCTTTCCTGAGCATGCCAGGGTGGTTGTTTTCTGTTACTTGCTGTTGAATACCTTCCAAACATATCTGGGTCCCTTTGAGATCACCAGAGGGCAACTAGCCAGGAATGGGGACGTGGGCAGGAGGACTTATTTAGGAGGAAGGAATTCCTGTGATCCTCACCCACACTCTCACCATGCTGAGCACATCCAAGGGAGGAGGAATCAAGGGAACCTTCCAGAGAAAAGGGATTAGCTCTAGATAGCCAGTAAGCCTAATTCATTCCATCTGGGGGGAAGAAATGTAGGGCTTGTAATTCTAAATGAAAAGATTAGTTAAAACCAGGAGACTTTGGAGAGCACGCCTTTTGTTTATTTTTGTTCTAGTGAGGTTTACTACCTTTTAGAGGGAAGTGCTATGAAGTTGAATACCTCTGAGAACGACCATCTGCCCCATACTTTCTAGGACCACCCTGGAAAATATACAGCACGATTCCCTTGGATCTCTGTGAGCAGGCTGCCTTGTTCTATCGATAGAGCCACAGTTTGAGATTTGGAAACACGGCTGTTGTTCTTAAAGGCTCAATTGTTTATGAATCCCAGTACCCAGGTGATCCCTTACCTTAATGGCACTTCTTGATGCAGATGAGTACTTTTAGAAATTAAGAGATTCATTCATTTTATAAGAGGCCACTAAGAAGCTAAGAAGATCTCTGGTGGGGTAAAGAGAGCTCCACAGGCTAATCCTTTTAACAGAGGTGCTGATATATATTGTGGCAGCTGAATGCTCCTTTATAGCCAAGGGAGAACAATCAGCAAATTCATTCATTTAATTCAGGATTTTTTTTCTGTTTACACTTTAAACAAACATGTCAGTTGTTTGCTTAGTTAACGAGCGCTGCCTTCATTATAACCCATTAGTGGCAAGTAATAGTTGAAACTGTGTTTGGATTTCGAAAATACAATAAACCTAATTAATTTCATCCTGAGTGACATGGAACTTGTAGTGACTGACCTGATCTAGGCTGAGATGTGGGTCTTTTCCCTCTCATGAAGCAGGACTTTGCTAAATCATTTTATGGCATACCCAAACAAAGATGATAGTAAAATTTTTTTTAGAAAAACTAAACAAGAGGTTAAAGCCAAATGCCTATAAAAAGAGCCAGGCAGCAAGTGTAAATGTGGAATGGCTGGAGCATCCTCTAAGGACCACTTGGCCTTCCCTGCCTGCTTTGGATTAAGACCTGGGTATAAGGAGTATTTCACTTTTCTCTTTTTTCTTTAAATTTATTTTTGACTGATACATTAAAAACTATGTATCAATGGGGTACCATGATGTTTCTGCACACCTGTACATTGTGTAATGTTTAAATGAGGTTCAGTGTTACATGTCTGCTGTCAGAAAAAAAGCATGTGATTATGACGGACAAGTGCACTTAGAGATAGGCGGGCACTCCGTGGTGGGGACCTCAGCACACTAGAGTGCCCTAGCCCTCTTTATGGAAGCCAGCTACCATTTAGTTGTGGTTGCTACAGAAGAATGTGGGCTTAGTGTGGCCAGTTCTTTCAGATTTCCAAAATAATTTGAAGTAGAATCTTCCTACTTAAAAAATTTGGCAGTGGATTTTTTTTCTTCTTAAGTTAGTGCTCTGTAGCCGCCGCTATGTAGATCAGTAGCTCTCAGTGCAGTCCCTGGACCAGTAACAGCAGCATCATCTGGGAATTTCATCAGATGCACATTGCCAGGCGTAACTTGGTCCTTCAGAATCAGACTTTCTGGGCTGAGGCCTGGCAGTTGGTTACAGAAATCTTCTAGGTAGAGCCACCAGGTTTAGTAATACTGCATGGAATAGAGATTAAAAAGTTGTTGTTTGTCATTTGCCTGAAATTGAGCTTCAACTGAATGTCCTGTCTTTTACCCAGCAACCCTAAGCTCAGATGATTCTGATGTACCCTGGCATCGATCATGCAAAACACATACGTGGGCCAGGCAGCTTGTGTTTGCATCAGCTCCGAAGGCGGGATCTTAGACACAGGATGTAACTTCTCTGTGGCTTAATTTGTTTATTGGTAAAATGGGATAATAACAGTCACTCTTTCAGTGTTGTCGCTAGCTCTGGGTGAGTTAATGAGCAGTAAATGCCCAGTGTGTTGCTCTAGAGATCAGAAGCAATGTCTTTGTGGGGTTGTTTTTTTGGTACTGGGGATTGAACTCAGGGATCGACCACTGAGCCACATCCCCAGCCTATTTTGTGTTTTATGTAGAGACAGGGTCTCACTGAGTTGCTTAGTGCCTCGCCTTTGCTGAGGCTGGCTTTGAACTTGTGATTCTCCTTTCTCAGCCTCCCAAAATGCTGGGATTATGGGCGTGCGCCACCGTGCCCAGCTTAGAAGCAGTGTCTTAAAGTGTTGACTGCTTCTGTTTTTCTTTTCTTCCTTCTCCACCATCATCTTCATCCCAGAACACTTGGACTCGTCTTTTTGGATGTCTCTTTTACTTAGTCACAGTACTGATGGCCACTCTGTAAGGCAGCACTCGGTGCTTCTTCCCACCTAAAGTGGCCTCCTGCTTTGAAATCTAGCTGACAGTGTGACCACATAGGCTCACAGGGGGAACCTGTACTCTCTCATCCACATTCTGCTTCCAGAACTCTCTGTACCTGCAGTGTCTCTGCTGTGTTGGGGCCTCTTGCTCTGTGGACTGGCCTTTCTCCTTCATGTGTGTCTTTGCTAGCAGCCGACGAGGCTCATGCCCATCTTTTTGACTGCATCTTGGGTCTGCACAGTTCCAGAGAGCCTGGCCAGGGCTCAGCTGCTCGCTCTCCTTGGTAACAACTGACACCTCCTTCACCAGTTCAGTTCTGAGGGCTTCTTGGAAAATCCCCACACCTGCTGTCTCTAGACACAGAGCTCGGGGAGGCCTGCTTTGTGGATACAGGAGTACATTTCAAAGGAAACCAGTAACCAAACTGCTCTTGCTGGGGGTGATTGCAAGCTGCTCAAACGTGTCCCATCATGAAGCATTTTTCCAAGCTTCCACACAGCCACAAATGACAGACTCTTGTACATGCAGTGAAAACCAACTGGATGAGCTATTATGGTTCTCAGTTGTACCACTTTATTGCTGTTCTGGGAATGAAGCAAAATGCATTATTTTATTAAATAAAGATTTCCCCTGTATCACAGCAGAGGTTAATTTTATTAGCTCTTTTTATGAGAACAAACATCCTTGCCCTGGTTGGGAGGATAGGAGTGGGGAGATTGGGGAGGTGGGGGGCAGAGAGAATCACATTTTGTCATGTGTGTGCTCACATGGAGGCTGCCAACATGTTTTAATTGGTAATTACTTACTTACCAGAGGAGCTCTCCAGATTCTGTAGAAGATGTACAGCTTTCAGTTCTGAGTCATTTAGAGGCAATTCAGAAGGCACGATAGACTATAATAAATATTTGTTCATACAGTGTGGGTATGGATGGGTCCCTGGTATCCAGGGCATACAGTTACTAGAATGTTCAGTAACTTCCAAAAAACGTTATTTCTCTGCCTCATCTGTGTGAACCCAGAGACTTCTTAAGCAGAGCATGTTCTTCAAGATTCAGAGAAGGAAAGGCATCCAAATGGAGTTGGAAATTCAAATAGTTATTTTGCCTCCAATTCTTCAGTGTTAAAACATGAAATATTCACATGCAGCCCCATTGAGCTTTCCAGATGAGCATAATGTCAGGCACAGCCCCTACCCGCTCCTAAGGCAGGGCAGCCAGGGAGGTACAGCCCGTGCCCTACAGTGGAACACAGGAGAGACTGGTGTCCAGGCTGCGTCCTCTCTGTCGCTCCACCAGCTGCTCTGTGCAGCCTGCAGAGCTGCTGCCTGGCTGCAGGCGGTCTCCCTTTCTTAGAGTCAGGTGGCCTCTGCCCCGTCGTTGCCCTTCTACTGTTCTGTTAGCAGTAGGCTAAGGCTGATGCGAGACAGCATTATGAGGCTGGGGACAGTGGTTTGGTGTCCCTGGCCCTCTCTCCTTGCCAGTGCCTCTGTGCTCTACTTGGGAGCCTTTTCCTGTATCCCATGAGTACCCATCTCCAGCCCTGACTGGACGCGGGCATGGGTCCTGCAGCCCTCTGTGTGGAATGAGGCCGTAAACCGCTTCTTCTCTGGTGGCCCAGGAGGTAAGTGGGGGATTATGGACGTGGAGCACCTAAGCGGTGGCCTGGTGTTTTTAAACATCGTGTGTGCTTGTCCCTATTGTGTGCCCGCTCCTGCAGTCACCTGCTGTCCCATGTTGTCACTTTCGCTTCCCTGGTCTTGCTGGGTCTCCCAGGTGGCACTGCCCCTCCTGTCCCTCTTCCTTCCTTCCCTGGGCTGCCTTCCCTGTCTTGTCTGTTTCCTGGCTTTTGTCGTCTGCTTCCCTCAGCTTGTTTCACTTCTCTCATCTGCTTCCTGTCCCCTTGACCTCTGTCCTTCATCCCATGGTCTGCATCCCCTCTTTTCACCTGCTCGCCCCGTTCTGCTGTCCGCTTCCTCACCGCCGCCTCTTCTTCCCCATCTCCGTGCCCATGGCCTCACGTTGCTGCCTTCATGGCTGCTGTAGCCCACTGAGTTTGGACCTGCTTTAAACCATCTTTACTTGAACAGATGCTCGTGCTTCTGTGAACATAGGTGGAGGCAGAGGCCAGGAAGGCAGGCTGGCCTGTAGCCCTTCCAGGGCCTCTGGCGTCATGCTGCAGGGCAACCTCACACCTCTTACCTGTTGGTCTGAAGTGTTTTCTTGTAATCCCACTAGGGACTCTCAGCAGAGGTTGGGAGGTGAGGAGCTAGGCACTGGATTCAGGAATCAGGGCTCTCTGGGGACATCAAGTGTGGAGCGTTTTTCTCTCCGTTTCTGCCCACTTCTCACCAGGAATGGCCGGAGCACTTCTGGCCCAAAAGCCTAGTTTCCTTAGGTTAATTCTGGTTTTGATGTCGATTTGGAGAGCAGAGGTTCCAGGACATAGCTGTGGCTTCCCTTTGGAGGACTCTGAAGACCTGGGAGATCATTGGTCAGTGCATCAGAGGATTGGGAGCTTAGAAGTCACAGAAGAGCAATCCTGGGCAAAGGGGGACAGAATGAGCTTCCCACAGTTACCAGGCAGCTGTGTGACTCTCGGGCTAGAAAATCTGCCTCTCTGTGTCTCATTTTCATCATCTATAAGGTGGGATAATAAATCTGTCTCCTCAAGTTGTGGGATGGAGGAAATGAGGTGATACATTTGCCTGGCATGTAGCAAACACTGGAGCAACATGAGTCTTTAGAAGGGTGTTTTGCAATAAGTAGAAGGGAATATAACCTTTCCTTCGTCACTCTGTCACAATGGCAAAATCCATTCAGGTAAATGACTAGATGTTTTATTATTTGTTCTTCAGAATATTTAAAAGGAAACTTTGCTAACATCAGCCTTTTTTCTGAACCACAGATCCCTTAAATACTGATCAGACGTAGCAAGTCTTTGTCCATGTTTTTACAACTGGTGTCCACCTTAGGCTACCAAAAGTTCCATATCCCAAAGGATTATTCTCTCATCTTCTTAGCCTTCAGATTATTTTTGCCTTTTCTTTTCTCTTCTTTTTTTTTTTGGTACTGGGGATTGAACTCAGGGGCACTCGACCACTGAGCCACATCCCCAGACCTATTTTGTGTTTTATGTAGAGACAGGGTCTCACTGAGTTGCTTAGCCCCTTGCCGTTGCTGAGGCTGGCTTTGAACTCGCGATTCTCCTGTCTCAGCCTCCCTAAGTGCTGGGATTACAGGCTTGAGCCACCGC
>CM053412.1:64026143-64079993 GCA_028644305.1 Xerus rutilus | reverse complement strand
GCCTTTTCTTTTCTTTTCACATTTTTATTGGTACATTATAGTTGTGTATGATGGTGGGATTTGTTTTTACATATTTATATGTGCACACAGTATAACAGCATACTTCACTCACTTCCGTCCTCCCTCCCTCTGGTCCCTTTCTTCTACTTAACCTCCCTTTGCTCTTTTTTTTTTGGCACTGGGGATTGAACTCAGGGGCACTCAACCCCTGAGCCACATCCCCAGTCCTCTTTTGTGTTATATGTAGAGACAGGGTCTCACTGAGTTGCTTAGCACCTTGCCCTTGCTGAGGCTGGCTTTGAACTCACAATTCTCCTGTCTCAGCCTCCCTAAGTGCTGGGATTACAGGCTTGAGCCACCACGCCCAGCTCCTTTGCTCTTCATGAGATCCGCCCCCACCTTTCTTTTCCTTTTTCCTCTCTAGCTTCCACATATGAGAGAAATCTTATGACCCTTGACCTTCTGAGTTTGACATATCAAGCTTAACATAATGGTCTCTAGTTCTATCCATTTTTCCTGCAAAAGACAGAACTTAATTTTTCTGTATAGTTGAGGAGAACTCCATTGTGTATCTCTACCACATTTTCTTTATCCATTCACCTGTTGATGGACACGTAGGTTTATTCATTCCATAGTTTTTTTGGCTATTGTGAATTGCGCTGCTATAAACATTAATGTGGCTGTATAATTATAGTATGATGACTTTGATTATTTAAGATATGTACTGAGGTTTTGATTATTTAAGATATGTACTGATATGCAATACCTGGGCTATATGGTGCTTAGCTTTTTGAGGAACCACCATACTGATTTCCATAGTGGTTGTACTAATTTACAGTCCCACCAGCTGTAAAAGTGTTCCTTTTTTTTTTTTTTTTTTTTTTTTTTTGGTACTAGAGATTGGGATTACAGGCTTGCATCACCACGCCTGGCCCTTTTTTTTTTAAACAGCAGAATGCATTTTGATTCATCGTACACAAATGGAGCACAACTTTTCATGTACCTAGGATATTTTTGTCTATCTCATTCCATCATTTTCCTGCCCCCGTGTCCCATCCCCTCCTTTCCCTCCCCTTTGACCAAAGTTCCTCCATTCTTCCCATGCCCCCAACCCCGTTATGGATTAGCATCCACTTATCAGAGAGGACATTCAGCCTTTGGTTTTGTGGGATTGGCTTACTTCGCTTAGCATGACGTTCTCCAACTCCATCCATTTACCTGAAAATGCCATAATTTTATTCTCTTTTATTGCTGAGTAATATTACATTGTGTATGGCAGCCACATTCCAAGTTTTCTAAGGAATCTCCATACTGCTTTCCATAGTGATTGTACCAATTTGCAGTCCTTCCAGCAATGTATGAGCATGCCTTTCCCCCACATCCTCACCAACACTTCTTGTTGTTTGTATTCTTAGTAACTGCCATTCTGACTGGAGTGAGATGAAATCTTAGAGTAGTTTTGATTTGCATTTTTCTAATGGTTAGAGATGTGGAACTTTTTTCATATATTCATTGATAGATTGTATATCTTCTAAGAAATGTTTGTTCAGCTCCTTAGCCCATGGGTTGTTCTTTTGGTGTTAAGTTTTTTGTTTTTTTTTTAATTTTTTTAGTTGTTGATGGACCATTATTCATTCATTTATTTTTATGTGGTGCTGAGGATCGAACCCAGTGCCTCACACATACGAGGCCAGTGCTCTACCACTGAGCCACAACGCCAGCCCCATGGTGTTAAGTTTTTTGAGTTCTTTATATATCCTGGAGATCAGTGCTCTCTGAGATGTGCATGTGGCAAAAATTTGCTCCCAGAATGTAGACTCTCTTCCCCTCATTGATTCTTTTGCTGAGGAAAAGATTTTTAGTTTGAATCCATCCCATTTATTGATTCTTGACTTTATTTCTTGGGCTTTAGGAGTCTTGTTTAGGAAGTCAGGGCCTAATGACATGTGATGAAGGTTTGGGCCTACTTCTTCCTCAATTAGGCACAGGGTCTCTGGTCTAATTCCCAGGTCCTTGATCCACTTTGAGTTGAGTTTTGTGCATAGTGAGAGAGAGGGGTTTAGTTTCATTTTGCTGCATATGGATTTCCAGTTTTCCCAGCACCGTTTGTTGAAGAGGCTATCTTTTCTCCAATGTATGTTTTTGGCAGTTTTATCTAGTATGAGATAACTGTATTTATGTGTCTTGTGTCTCTTGTCTTGTGTCTTCTATTTTATACCACTGGTCTACATGTCTATTTTGGTGCCAATACCATGCCATTTTTGTTACTCTAGCTTTATAGTATAGTTTAAGGTCTGGTATTGTGATGCCTCCTGCTTTACTCTTCTTGCTAAGGATTTCTTTAGCTATTCTGGGTCTCTTATTTTTCCAAATGAATTTCATTATTGCCTTTTCTATTTGTATAAGGAATGATATTGGGATTTCAATTGGAATCACACTGAATCTGTATAGTGCTTTGGGTAGTATGGCCATTTTGACAATATTGATTCTGCCTATCCAAGAGCATGGGAGATCTTCCCATCACCTAAAGTCTTCTTCAATTTCTTTCTTTAGTGTTCTGTAGTTTTCATTATAAAGGTCTTTCACCTCTTTTGTTAAATTGATTCCCAAGTATTTCATTTTTTTTGAGGCTATTGTAAATGGGGTAGTTTTCCTAATTTCTCTTTCAGAGGATTCATTACTGATGTATAGAAATGCCTTTGATTTATAGGTACTGATTTTATATCCTGCTACTCTGCTGAATTCATTTATTAATTCTAGAAGTTTTCTGGATCCTCTAAAGAATTATGTAGGCAAATAATGATAATTTGAGTTCCTTTTCCTATTAGTATCCCTTTAATTTCTTTTGTCTAATTGCTCTGGCTAGCATTTCAAGAACTATGTTGAATAGAAGTGGTGAAAGAGGACATCCCTGTCTTGTTCCCATTTTTAGAGGGAATGCTTCCAATTTTTCCCCATTGAGGATAATGTTGGCTTTTGGTTTACAATGTTGAGGTATGTTCCTACTATCCCTGGTTTTTCTAGTGTTTTGAACATGAAGAGGTGCTGTATTTTTGTCAAATGCTTTCTCAGCATCTATAGAGATAATCATATGATTCTTGACTTTAAGTCTATTGATGTGATGGATTACGTTTATTGATTTCCATATGTTGAACCAACCTTGGATACCTGGGATGAAACCCACTTGATTGTGGTGTACTATCTTTTTAATATGTTTTTGTATGTGATTTGCCAGAATTTTATTGAGAATTTGTGTGTAAATGTTCAGGGATATTGGTCTGAAGTTTTCTTTCTTTGATGTGTCTCTGTTTGGTTTTAAAATCAGGGCAATACTAGCCTCATAAAATGAGCGTGGAAGGGTTCCCTCCATTTCTATTTCATGGAATAATTTGAAGAGTGTTGATATTAATTCTTCTTTGAAGGTCTTGTAGAATTCGGCTGAGAATCTGTCTGGCCCCGGGCTTTTCTTGGTTGGTAAGCTTTTGATGGCTTCCTCTATTTCCTTGCTTGAAATTGATCTGCTTAAGTTGTGTATGTCCTTCTGATTCAGTTTGGGCAGATCATATGCCTCTGAAAGTTGTCAGTGTCTTTGGGATTTTCTATTTTACTGGAGTATAGATTTTCAAAATAGTTTCTAATTATCTTCTGTATTTCATAGTGTCTGTCATGGTATTTTCTTTTTCATCTGGAATTTTAGTAATTTGAGTTTTCTCCTTTTTTGTCATTAGAGTGGCTAAGAGTGTATCAATTTTATTTCTTTTTTCAAAGGACCAGCTTTTTGTTTTATCAATTTTTTGAATTGTTTCCTTTGTTTCAATTTCATTGATTTCAGCCCTGATTTTAATTATTTCCTGTGCCCGGCTGACTTTTTATTATTTTAATGAATGAGGTCAATGCAATAAACTTTCCTCTTAACACAGCCTTTATAGTATCCCAGAGATTTTGATATGTTGTATCAGAGTTCTCGTTTACCTCTAAGACTTTTTTTTTTAATCTCCTCCCTGATGTCTTCTGTTATCCAAGCATCATTCAATAGTGTATTAGTCTCCAGGTGATGGAATAGCTTCTGTTTTTTATTTTATCATTGATTTCTAATTTCATTCCATTATGGTCTGATAGAATTCAGGGTAATACCTCCATTTTTTTTGTATTTGCTAAGACTTGCTTTGTGCCATAATTGTTGGTCTATTTTACTTATTTTTATTTTTTTATTTTTTTAATTTTTGGTACCAGGGATTGAACCCAGGGGTACTTGACCACTAAGCCACTTCCCCAGCCCTATTTTGTGTTTTTTTTTAATGTAGAGACAAGGTCTCACTGAGTTGCTTAGCACCTTGCCATTGCTGAGGCTGCCTTTGAACTTGCAATTATCCTGTCTCAGCCTCCCAAAGTGCTGGGATTACAGACGTGTGCTACCACATCATATTTTTCTATTAGAAAAATAGACCATGCTATTTTTTGCTAAGAAAAAAGTGTATTCACTTGTTGGTGGATGAAATACTCTGTAAATGTCTGTTAATTCTAAATGATTGATTGTATTATTGAGTCCTGTGGTTTCTTTGTTTAGTTTTTGTTTGGAAGATCTGTCCAGTGGTGACAGAGATGTGTTAAAGTCACCCACACAATAATATAGACTCTATCTAAAAAATAGAGGCATTACCCTGAATTCTATCAGACCATAATGAAATGAAATTAGAATTTCATTAAAATTCTCTAGCCCAATAATTCTCTAAATTGAGAAGGGTTTTTTTGATATACGTGGATGTGCTGTTGTTCAGGGCATAGATGTTTATGATGGTTGTTGACATATGGTTCCCTGAAGCAGTATGAAATGTCCTCCTTTATTCCTTCTGACTAACTTTGGTTTGAAGTCTACTTTATCTGATATGAGGATGGAAACCCATGCTTGTTAAGGTGGTATGAGTGGTATGTTTTTACCTATCCTTTCACTTTCAGTCTGTGGATGTCTTTTTCTATGAGATGAGTCTCTTGAAGGCAGCATATTGTTGGTTGTTTGTTTTTGTTGTTGTTGTTTTTTAATCCAATCTGCCAGTCTGTGTCTTTTGGTTGGAGAGTTTAGGCCATTAATATTCAGGGTTATTATTAAAATATGGTTTGTATTCCTGGTCATTTTGGTTTATTTTTGGTTTTAAACTAGACTTGGTTTCTCCTTTGATTGACTTTTCCTTTAGTGTAGTACTTCCCTTTGCTGATTTTCATTGTTGTTTTTCATTTCCTCCTCATGAAATATTTTGCTGAGAATGTTCTCTAGTGCAAGCTTTCTCATTGTAAATTCTTTTAACTTTTGTTTATTGTGGAAAGTTTTTATTTTGTCATCAAATCTGAAGCTTAGCCAGGCGCAGTGGCTCAAGCCTGTAATCCCAGCACTTAGGGAGGCTGAGACAGGAGAATTGTGAGTTCAAAGCCAGCTTCAGCAATGGCGAGGCGCTAAGCAACTCAGTGAGACCCTGTCTCTACATAAAACACAAAATAGGGCTGAGGATGTGGCTCGGTGGTTGAGTGCCCCTGAGTTCAATCTCTAGTACCAAAAAAAAAAAATTAAAAAATTAAAAAAAAAATCTGAAGCTTAATTTTGGTGGATATAAGATTCCTGGTTGGCACCATTTTCTTTGAGAGCTTGGTATTTGTTGTCCCAGGATCTCTTGGCCTTGAAGGTCTGGGTTGAGAAATCTGAGATCCGAGTTGGTTTCCCTCTGTATGTAATCTGAACTTTCTCTCTTACAGCTTTTAAAATTCTATCCTTATTGTGTATGTTACGGATTGTCATAGTGTGCCTTGGTGTGGATCTGTTGTGGTTTTGTACATTTGGTGTCCTGTAAGCCTCCTGTATTTGATTTTTCAATCCATTCTTCATGTTTGAAATTTTCTGATATTATTTCATTGAAGAGATTATGCATTCCTTTGGTTTGTACCTCTGTGCCTTCCTCTAGCCCAATAATTCTTAGATTTGGTCTTTTCATGTTATTGCATAATTCCTGGATGTTCTGTTCTTACCATCTTCATTGTGTGGTTAAGTTTATTTTCAAGATTGTATATTTTATCTTCATTGTCTGAGGTTCTGTCTTGCATGTTAACTGGTCTGTTAGTGATGCTTTCTACTGAATTTTCTATTTGGTTTATTGCTTCCGTCATTTCAAAGATTTGTGCCCCTCCCCCACAGAGTGTCTCTTCCTTGAAGTAATCTTTTGCTCCCTGTATTTGCTGTCTAATCTCTTTGTTGGAGTGATCAATGGTTGCCTGTAATTGCTCTCTTATATTATTCTGTGCTTCACAGATCATTTCAGTTATGTACGTTCTGAACTCCTTCTCTGACATTTCATCTACGGTGCTATCCATGGACTCTGTTGTTGCAGCATCTTGGTTTGTTTGGGGCATTTTCTTCCCTTGTGTTTTCACGTTGTTCATATGTCTTCTCCTCTAGCATTGCTGATCTGAGGTGCTACAGTTTCTACCCTATAATCTTGTAGTGTCCCTGCAGGTTACCAATACCTCACCTCTGGTGTAACCAGACCTTCAGGGACCTTGGGGATGATCTTCCTGGTCCTGGCTGTTGTCTCTAGGCAGAAGTAGACAGGGACAGCTGCTGGTTGGTAGATGGGGGGCCGCAGCACAGTTGGTCTCCTCCTCCTCCTCTGCACTTCTGGACAGGGTCAGTCTGCTCCACCTCCTCTGTGTGTCGGGCCAGTCTCAAAAGTTTACCTTTTTCACCACATCCTCTGTTGCATTTATCATTATTTTTGTTCTTGACGACTGCAGTTCTGACTGGTGTGAGATGAAATCTCAGAGTATGGTTTTGATTTGCATTTCTGTAATTGGTAATGATTTTGATCATTTTTTCATGCATTTGTTGGTCATTTGTATTTCTGCTTTTCAGAAGTGTCTGGTTAATTCATTTGCCCATTTATCAGTTGGGCTGTCTAATTTTCTAGTGTTAAGTCTTCTGAGTTCTTTATGTATTCTGGATATTAATTCTCAGAAGAGCAGCTGGCAAAGATTCCCTCCCATTCTGTGGGTTCTCTCTTCACCTTCCTAAGTGTTTCCTTTGCTGTGCAACTTTTTAATTTGATGCTGTCACATATATTAACTCTCAAAAAGCCTTTAGTTTAAAAATTATACTTTGTGGCTGTGGCGGGACAGCAGATGAGGATAGTGGGAGATAGCTATTCCCTGTGTAGTCTCAGAGCTGGAGGGGAGGAGGGTCCTGCCAGGTCATGGGACTGCAGCCAGGAGAGGGCGACTGAGGTGCTGTATTTCAGAGACAAGGGCAGGTATTGATTTGTAGATGCCCTGGCTAAAGTGCCAGAGTGTGTCACTTCACAGGTGGTGAAGGAAAGAGAGAACACATTACAAGCCTGAGGGGTAGGGACAGAGGATTTGTCTTCCATTTCAGATTGCTCAACACTCCTGTGAAGGTCCGTTTCAGTGGTTCCAGTTCTTTGAGCAAGTCATCAAATCACCAGCAAAAGTTGTGTTCACCTGATCCCAAGACCCTGAGAGCTACCCAGTGGGACTCTGGTGGGGAAGGATCTGGCTTCCCTCTTCCTTGGTTCTTTGTTCCTCTCTGTCACAGGATGGTGGAGTCCATTTGTTGTTGAAACTGTAAAAAAAGTGTTAAACCCTCAAGAAGGTCAAGCTGGTAAATATATCCCGAGGATGCCTCCCAGGCTCTGTAGGAGAAGTGAATTTGCTCTCTGAGGGGAGTTGGGATCTGCTCTGGTGAATGGGAGAGGTGACCTGGGGCAGTTTCCTGTGACAGCTCTGCTGCACTGCCTGCTCCAACCTATGGCTGCAGCATCTTGCTGGAGTGCACAGCGCCTTATGCCTCCCCGAGCAGCAGGACAGGCCACGCTGGTCAGGTCTCCCTGGAAAAAGCAGAAATAAATCAAACACCAGCTCCTACTTAAGATCTGATGAAATTCTCCATTTCCGCTCCAAATTGAATTCCTCCCGAAGGATATGAGCAGCTCCTGGGAATAATGAAGGCGCTCCGTCCTCCTCTGCTTGAAGCATGTTTTAGATTAATGTAGGCAGCCTTCTAATCTGGGTGGGAAGGTAGCGTTAAGGAGCAGTCTTGAGAAACTCTTCAGACCAGACATCATCTTTTTAGTGTCAAGAGCGGGCGGCAGGCATGCAGTTGGCTGGCCTCTGCAGGAAGCAGCCTCTGCCAGGACGGTGGCCTCCTGGGGAAGGAGGACAACACGTGGCTTGCCTGCCCACCCTCCTCCAGCAGATGGTGGAGGAAGCAAGCAGGAGGGAGACTCACAGCCTCACCTTCCTGGCCGCCGGTGACTCAAAAGAGAAAGAAATGAAGGAACATGTTTTAGGACGGAGGTGTTACTGAAGGGATTATCTTCTATCTGTAGTGACGGTGGGGAGATTTGGCATTTGCAGAGGAAGTTGACACAGACCCTTTTGTAGGGAGAGAAACTCCATTTCCCTGTGGTCCTTGTCAGAGTGAAGACTGATGACAGGCTGGTAGGACCCTGAGTAAGATCCTGAGGACGCAGGCCGTGGGACTCAGCTGCACCTAGAATGAATAGGCGAACATCAAAGTCAAGGTAGTAGTGGAAAACTACCTGTGTGTTCTGTGTTGAAGGTGGACATGAGGTAGTTCATCCAGTGGTGAAGGAATACTCAGCATTGCCCTCAAAGCGGGCTTAAAAGCATGGCTTTACTTTTTTTCACTTGCTGTTGAAGAAAAGCAGTTTTGGAAAAAAAGAAGGATAGTGATTTTAAAAGTCTGCTTACCTTGAGAAATTCTCACAGGACAAAAAGGGAAGGAACTTCTTGAAAGAATATTCTATTGATCCTTTTATGTTGTAATTTTGTTCATACCCTTGAGAACGATTATCAAAACCTAACGTTGTTTTTAATTTAGTTTTAAGAAAGAAGTCATTTCCTTCTGAGGGAAATAGCCCCAGAAGACCCAATATGTGAAATCCGGCATTGGAGGACAAACCTGGCTCCTGGAGGCTTGAGGGTCAGGGTTCCAACAGGAAAATCGCCTTTTAGGGAGAAGCTATGTTTCCACTGATAAAAGGGTCAATTATATCAAGTCAAGGGCCCACCGGGCGGATGTTTAAACTTCAGTCTTTGTCAGGAGACAGTAGAAATACGTTTGTCCCAGACTGGAAGAAAGGATGAGGATGGAAGCGGGAATCAAATTGAATTCCGCAATGTCAGGGTCCACCCAGAGGCGCCCAGGCCGGGGTGGTGCCTCCAGTGTGCGGAAGGGTGAGGGAGGAAGTCTGGTGGAGACACAGGACTGTGCAAGGCGAAAAATGCAAGGGCAGGAAGGTGAAATGCCACCCCCAGCTGCTTTCCTGCATTCCTTCAGGCCCTAGCAGACTGTTGTATTTGCGTAAATGGGCCTTAGCTGGTCTTCCCCTGGGACAAAGCAGCAGGCCTCCCCCTAGACAGCAGAGGCCTTTTCTTCCTAAATGGTTTTGTTGGGATTTCAGTCATCATGTAGAACCTTCCTGGCCTAAGTGGATGGTCAGCTGCCAGGTCTCCGAACCAACATACCCATTCTCTGGCTGGGGGACCCTTCCCAAGCAGGCTTATCTCTGAGCCTGTGTTATAGGCCTGGAGTTTCTTCTGTTTTGTTTTAGCCAAAAGAGTGAACTGCTGCCAGCAGTATGTCTGGAATGTTATTTACTTGGTACATTTCTGTGGCTTTTCTCGTAGCATTGCACATGCCAGAGCCTGGGGTCATTTACTTGAAAATGCCAGGTTGCACAGTTTGTCTTCTCAACAGGGTAACTTTCTCAGTAAGGGGAAGGCAGCTCCTGTGCCTCTCACTTCCTTCCTCCCTTCCTTCTTTTCTCCCTCCCTCCCTCCTTCACATCTTCACATGCACACATGCACACACACGCACACACACACGCACGCACGCACACACTGATTTTCCTGAGTTAGTGATCTCACGGTGGAATCGCCCCCTTTGTCCTCGGAGCCTCCCTCTACTCTAACTTGGGTTTTTCTGGACTCCGGAGAGCCCAGCAGAGGCCCTTGCATTTGCTCGCCTGTGCTATTAATACTTCACATGAAAGCTGTCAGCTTTAGCAGACGGAGTCCTGCAATTGTGTTGAGCATGCTGAACAGAACGGGTGATGTTGTGCAAGGGAGATCTGGGTGGGGTTCTCTCCAGTGGTGGCCGTGGGGGCGGATGAGAAATCTCCAAGGAGTCTTGGCTTGTGCAGAGCTGACATGATGGCAAACAAGTGGCTTTTGCAAGGAAGAACCGGTGTGTGCAGTTTCTTAATTTTAGAGTTTCACAACTGAATTTGTTCAATTGATGAAGAAGAGATTTTTAGAGAAGGAATTCTTGATTAAGACTGTGAACAAGTCCTGGATAAACGGTAATGCTGGGTGGAAGCCGCGGAGGCGTTCTGTTTGCCCTTCTTTCCTCAACCCCCTTCCTCCCCTTCACTCATCTATGCAATTTTAATCGTGGTATTTGGGGTTTTAAAACAAAGTATGGAAAATGGATTAGATGAATCTCCCCAGCTGGTGCCAGCCCTGGGGCCGTTTGCACACCTGGGTGCGTTAACTCCCTACCTTCTCCAACCCCCCCATCATTTTGTTAGGTCATGCAAATCTGTAAGTGCCTACAGAGTCCGCTATAAATCTTTATTTTCCAGAAACTCAGCCCTTATCTGGGTCTCTTGGAAACCTCCCACGTCCAGGGCGCCTGTTAGATTGTTAACTTCCGCCAGCCCCAGTGTGCAGTGGAAAACTCTGGGTCCCATTCTTTTTTGCCTTCTCCTGTCCTTATGTATGACTTCCCACTTGGTGTGTCAGCTGCTGGGATTGGGGCTGAAGGGTCATCTTTGATCACTGGCCGGACTGTGGCTTCACATCCCCACAGCTGCTCTTCCCTTACAGTCCAGCTTTCAGAGCAGGTGCCCCATTGTCTGCAGTGTTCTCAGTATAAAACCTTGGTGCAGGTTGCCTACTACAGGCAATAGCCACTTGATGATGGGGACAACTGCTGGTAGAAACGGCAACCTGAACTGCTGCCAGAAGTGTAAACTGCCACTTTATTTAGGTCTGAAAGCGCCTCACTGCAGTCGCTCAGTCATGATCTAGCATGCACGCTGTAACCACAGGCCTGGCTCGCTGGGCTGAGAACGCTGCCCCGTGGGGTGGCCACAAGGACAGGCTCTAACAGGACTGCATGTTTGCTCTCCCGTTCTCCACAGCCCACACATCATCTTCCTCTCTCAGAGCACCTTGACAGGCATGAACCACCTCTGTGGGACCCGTCTCTGCCATGAAATTGCTCACGCCTGGTTTGGCCTCGCCATCGGGGCCCAGGACTGGACAGAGGAATGGCTCAGCGAAGGGTTCGCCACTCACTTGGAGGACGTGTTCTGGACCAAAGCACAGCAGGTGGGCTTAAAGTGACCCCGAGTATTTCCCTACCCAGGGTCGAGTTCTACATGCAGTCATTCACTCATTCAGCAGATACATACTGAGTCCACTAGGCACTGTTTTTACTAGGAAGATGACTGTGTAAATTAGAGAGGCAAGAGCCTACTCCCCGCGGTTCCAGAGATGAAAAAGAGAATAGACAAGCACCAAAGTAGCAGCGTGCTGATGGTGAGGAGGACTGTGGGAGAGACCAGCCCCATAGAGAGTGGGGGCCAGGGGGCGCTCTCTAGAAGGTGGTCAGAGAAGGCCTCTGGTAAGGAACCGTTTGGGCCGAGATGTGAGCATTTCTTTGTGATTGTGGTGACATTGACCCTGTGTTTCAAAGAATCAGCATAAGATGTGAATCAGAAGTCAGAATCAGAAGTCATGATCTTGGCTGTCTGCTGGCAGATGATGAAGGAAGAACGAAGCAGCTGGTGGTGTGGCTAGGGAGCACTGAGGACTACAGCACAACTGCCACCAGCTCTGACCAGCTGACATGTTGAGGGAGGGGCTCCATACAGCCTGGGCTTCTAGTTTTTTAAGGAAATCCATAAATCAGAATTTTTATGGGACATTTACTAATTTTAAAAATATGCAAGTCAGGGGACGGGGAAGTGTAGCTCAGTGGGAGAGCATGTGCTTAGCATGTAAGGCCCTGGGTTCAGTCCTCAATGCCAAAAGCAAAAAAAAAAATATGTATTTTTTCATATTTTATATGAAATACAGACATCTCTGTATTTCACTAACCAACTTGAGGTTTGTTCTTGGGATGGCCCATGTCCACCCATAGTTGTCAGCACTGCCTGTGCTCGTCAGCTCTCCGTGCTCTGACCAAAATGCCCTGCAGACAGCTTAGTGGAGGAAAAGCTGACTTTCCCTCATGGTTTCAGAGGTTCAGTCATGGCGGGCCACTGCTCTCCACTTGAGATGAGGCTGCACATGGCAGAAGGGCATGGCAGAGGAAAGCTGCTCAACCTCAAGGCCTCTTTTTCTCATTTTCTTCTTCTTCCTTCTACTGTGTGATTTTCTCATCCTCACAGCTCAGACTAGGCCCTCTTTCACAGTGAACCTGTGTCTCGCGCATGCTGTCCTCTTTGACCATGGCTGTGGAGCTAGAGCGTGTACACGCGGAGAGCCACTGGCTAGACAGGGGAAGGGGCGGGTTCTGCGCTGGACCAGGCTTTGCCTCCCAGCTCGGCTGTTTGCCAGCTTTCTGAGGAGAAGTGAGACGTCGCCCTGGTGAGCTTAGCAGTATCGGACACATGCAAGAAATGCCTATTCTCTTCCTCTTGGATTTCCCACCACCTTGCTCATAAATAGATGTCCAGCAAAGGTTCAGTATCAATGTACTGTCATGATCTCCTCCCTGGGCTTCCATTCTGAGGCAGTCACATTGGTGCTTTGGCAACTGTGTGTCTCAGGTATCTGATAATGGTATCTCTGTCCTTTACCTTCTGCATCCCAAGAGAAAGCTCTTCCTTGACCCTTCCCCCACCTGCACTTCCAGGTGGTCACTCCTTCATTTGCTTGCTTGGTCCTGCATGTAACTGCCTTGAGTGTGTCCCTGCCCTGACAGAGGCAGGCTTGGCTGCATGTCACAGGTACCTTCCAGGTCCACTCCGCTCCACCCGTGGGGTAGAGGGCGAGGATAAGAAGAGCTGTCAGTGGAAGGAAGGAGAAAATGAGGCAGAGAGGGCAATGGCAGTCCCTGTGAGTGTTCTGAGCTGGAGAGGCCAGGTCCCAGCGCATCCTGAAACCCTCTGTGGAGGGGCGGCTTCTGCCATTCTCCAGCCTCTCACCCCTGAAGCTGCCCCAGGGGTCAGCCCACCACATATCAGCAAATCCTCTGGAGAAGCTGGGAGCAGGCATTGGTGGCGGTGGTCTCCTGTTGCCCTGGAGACCGTGCTCTGGGGCACAGCAAAGCAGGGAGTGAGAACCACTAAATACAGAGATGGAGCCTGACGTTCCCCTCAGGTGACGTCCACAGAGACAAGGAAGTTGAATTAGCAGATGGAACCACACAGCCCACCAACAACAGGATGAAGTCCAGACTGCTCCACTGGTATATTAGTGTACAGTCACCAGCTGCCATCGTCCGGTACTGCAGACTGCAGGTTTCAAGCAAAGATGTTTCTCCTGACCCATTTCTAGCGGCTGGCAGTCCACGAGGAAGCTACCCTTGGGTTGGTTTCTGGGCAGGCCTCTCTTCTGGCTTGCTGACGGACACCTTCTCGCTTGACTCTCTCATGGCCTTTCTGCCACGTTGGAGGAGAGTGGGCAAATCTTCCCTTTTTTAATTAGCCCAAGTCCTACTAGATAAGGACCCCTCTTATGGCCTCATTTAACCTAGTCACCTCCTTAAGGGCTCTATCCCCAAGTGCAGCCAGCCACATTGGGGTCAGGCCTTGAGCACATATGGGGCAGTCTGGCCTACAGCAGCTGATCCTCCACCCAGGCTGCCCTTTCAGCACCTTCTCCCTTGGCAGTCTTCTCCAAGCACAGCGTGCTCTTTCCCCACACACCTTGCACATGCCCTCCTGCCTGCTGAGACCTGCTCCCTGATGACTCCTGTCCACCCCATGGAGAACTCAGGTACCTCCACCTCTGCAGGAAGCCTCTGACCCTACTGGTTGGCAAGGGGCACCTGGGTTTTTCCTTAACCTCTAACGTCACCTCTTGGTGTCTAGCCCAGACTCTTCATGATAGAGGCTATGTCCATAATGTCCCCAGGGCCTATAAGAGACAGAGTAAAATATCTGTTAAATGAGTTTTTAGGGACCTTTGATTTCCAGAGAGGCCTATAGATCCTGCACATTCTCCCTCCATGGTGGGTATCCTTTGGCCCTCGTCAGAGAGATTAGGGCCATGTGGCCTTGTGAGCATGTTCATGTGACAGCAGCCGATTCTGACCCAGTGGGCAGAGTGTGAAGGCCTTCCCCTTTCACTGAGCCCAAGCAGTGTACTGCTTATTTGCAAACAGTCACCTGGGTTCCATTAGCAGACACCGCTGTAAGTAGTCCTGGATGGAACAAGGCTGGGAAGAGTTGGAGGTGAATGGAGCCCCCATTCCCACCCCTGCAGAAAGATGAAGTAGGAAAGTGGGCTGGATGGGATCAAAGTAGAAATGCCCATAAGGAAGCCCCCTCTCTCCAGGCCAGGCGTGTGTCTAAGGAGTGGTGTGTTCCAGGACCAGGCCCCCCCCTGAACTGGCAGGCCTGGCTCTGCCTGCCAGTGTGGTGGAGCACGTGGTTGGGTCTTCCATTGAGGAGCCAAGAGATTCCTTGGGCTCTGGCTTTTCTGAATGGGAACAAAGTGAGAGTAGGAGGGCAGGCCCTGTCATCCCCACAGAAAGCAAGAAGCCATTTCAGGGGTCAGGTCTGACCAGCGCAGTAACTGTTTTGTGCACATGTGTTTGTGTCTGGCCCAAGCAGCTGACGCCCCACGAGGCCCAAGAGCGGCAAGAGCTGCGAGCCTGCCTGCGCTGGCGTCGCCTCCAGGATGAGCTGCGAGACTCCCCGGAGGACATGCAGGTGTTGAGGTAAAGCACTGCACACTCCTGTGGTCGCACCTCCTCTCCCCCACCCCTCCTTTCCTTCCAAGCTCTTCCAGGTCATCTGATGAGATCTACCCTGTTTCCTTTTCAAACCAAACCAGGCTGGGTTGCTCATCCTCCCAGGGATGTGAGTTTTGTGTTTTCAGAGTGGGGGTTTCAATTTGCATTTTGACATTTTCCTGGTGTCTTTATTCAGGAAAAAACTAGCATGAGGCCATTTCCGGGACCAAATTCTCCGTTTGAAGTTCTAATAGTCACTTTATGTGGTGGAGAAGGTTGAGGTTTGGAGGCTTGGCAGACAGTAACCCTTTAAAGCCAAAGGAAAAAAATCTTTAGGAAAATATTGATTCCTAAGTGTTTAGTAGGAACAGATGTGCGAGTCAATGGGGCTTTTTGTTTCAGATGTAGCCCAGCAGGAAGCCAGTGCCCTCTCTCTGGGGCAGTAGGAGGGGGCCACTCCCAGCTCCTGAGTTTTGTTTTTAGAGTAGCTTATGGCTTGAAGGATTAATTCTTGCATTTTTCTATTTTGTCCTTTCCTGTTTTGTTCCTTTTCTTCACTACTCTAAATAGTTGTTTATCTGAAGCTATGTCACCAGGCCCCCTCCCCAGGAGCCAGGTTGCTATGGCAACAGTAGCTTCCATGGGCCCCATCTTGACTAGAGCCAAGTGTTTGGAGTCTCCAGTCACAGGGGTGGGAAGAATGGCCTTCCAGGAATCCCTTGTCCTTGTCCCATTTCAGATGGCCTCCCTGAAGGCTGGCCTCCCTCCCTGTGCATAGGCCTGCGTTGGATGGTACTGCTGTTGTGTTTTTAAATTGCACCCCCAACCGCTGCTGACTGCAGCTGAGATGCCCCAGGAGGCAGAAGCCTGATGGAAACTCCCTAAACTGGCGGCATGTCAGGGAAGGAGGCTGGCAGGCTTTTGTGCAGGGCCCTGCCCTTCCCAAAGTAGAAGTGTGGTGTGCTTGCACGGCACCCGTGACCTCCTAAGCTGACCTGACCATTGTTTAGGAGAGACAGCTGGTGGGCACATGGCTGGGAGCTAGGAGACCCGTGGTGCCTCTGCTCCCTCAGCCAGTTTTTCCTGAGCCAGCAGGGTGGCTATCCCTATGCCAGCTCGGACCCTGACCCTGCTCTCGTGGAGCGTCCACTTAGCAGAGCGCTGCAGCCCACCCTAGCTGCTCACAGGCGGTGAGCAGTGCTGGGAAAGGGTGGCGTTGTGGGTTCTGAACTCACTGCGGGCCAGTGCTCAGCCCTGCAGAGTGAGGGGCACCGTCCCTGAGGCAGGAAAGCCTGGAGGTGCTCTGTGGGCAGAAAGGAGGACCAGGCTGTGAGAAGCGTGGAGCCAGGGCACAAGACCACGCTCCAGGTTCTACAGAACCTGCCACGGGGTCTTGAGTAGGGAAGGCGAGGGTCTGCGGGGGGTTCTTCCCATGCTGCTCTGCTGCGGTATGCGATGGGCTGCAGGCAGCAGACTAAGTCCTGGAGGGGTGTGGTGGCAAGAGGTCCTGGCAGGGCGAGATGTGTTGTGGCAGTAGAACTGGCAGGTCCGTGTTCAACTGAACATGGAGAAGAGGGCAGTGAGGGTGTCCAGAAGGACTTGGTTCTCAGGTTGGCAGTTGGGTGGGCAGTGATGGCATTTATTAAGATGGCAAAAAAACTTGGGGGAGAACAGGCTTTGGAGGGAAAAATAAAAGATTTTGGTTCCACGTGTGCTTTGAGATTTCGGATAGCTGTTCAGTGTCAAGAACTCAGTGGGCGTGCAAGGCAGACTCTCACTGGCGAGATCGAACATCCAGCCACAAAACACTTAAAATTCTGAGCATGTCGCAATCACGAGGCAGAGAAGAAAGCAGGAGAAGAGGTAGGTAGGAAGATGAGCCAGTCAGGGATCCGGGGACATGGTGTGTGCGAAAACTGGGGACTGGGATCACAGAGGAAAGCAAAGCAAGGTGAGAGAGGTGTGGAAGGAGAGAGAGAAGCGACCTTTGTCAGCACCCAAAGAAGAGTGTTTGCGACCTTGACATTGACGTGCTTGTTTATGAGTGGTGAAGAGGAAGCCAGGCTGACGGCTGACATGGGCCGAGGGCAGATGGGGAGTCAGGAAGTGGAGCCAGTGCGTGTCCCTGGCGAGGGAGGGAGGTTGTGCTGGCGAGGGAAGCAGTCTGGGAAGGTGGCAGAGAGGAGAGGGATTATTTTAAGTGGGGACCCAGGTGCATGCTGAAGTGAGAGCCCTGTAACTACAAGTGCCTTCTCCTCTCAGACTCAAACTAAGAGATCCTTTCCCTTTTCCACGTCTCGGCCCCTTCAGTGCCTCTGGTTCTGTGTGGCTTTGGTCCTTGGCTAAGAGCGTCATAACTAATATTAGCATGTGCTTCCAAGTCATAAGCAAGGTGGGCACCCCCCTGGAAAGTCAGTCACGGACAAGGAAAATCTCATTATGACGTCCGTGGGGCTGGGGTGGACCCAGCTTCGGGTGGCTGTGTTCTTTCCTTTGTATGTGGAGTTGAGCAAAAGAATACAGTATCTTTTGATCTTTGTACTGGAAGACTTATCATGACGCTTATTTTTCTTTGTTTTAATATTCAGAAATTGTGTTTGCCTAAACAGAGGCTAATGAAACAATTGCATTTGAAGGACTTGGTGAATGTCAACAAGGGAAATATTCTTATCAGATGTGTTTACACAAGGAGGAAATGGTCCTAAACCTGCCCCAAATTGCAGTCTAGGTTTAGCTTATGCCCATCCCCAGGAATTCTCCCTTAAATGGGCAGAGAGAGCCTAGAAATTATTGAAAGTAAAAGAGCCAGGAGTGGTGGTGCATGCCTGTAATGCCAGCTGCTTAGGAGGCTGAGACAGGAGGGTTGCAAATTTCAGGCAGCCCCAGCAACTTAGACGCTGTCTTAAAATAAAAGAGAAAGGTCTGGTGGTATAGCTCAGTGGTAGACACCCTGGGTTCAACCCTTAGTACTGCAAAAAGAAAAAAAGAAAAGAAAGAAAAAGAAGAACTAGAATCCTAGAAATTCATCCTCAAATTTCATTTTAATATGCAAATTAACCTGACAAAGAAGTTCTGTAAAACAGTACAGTGGTGGGAGATACTTCTTCCTCCCTCCCTCTCTCTTTCCTTTCTTCTTTCTGTCAAGATGCACCATGGTCTTGAAATGATGGACCAAGAACAATGTGAGGCTCAGTGTTGTCCCCATAGACTGCTCTGCCCTGACAGATCCTGTGAAGACTTCTCTTATGGTCCTTGCAGCAGCCTCAACATGGCTGACCACGCCTTCCTTCCAAGAACGCGCTCTTCTCTCTGTTCTGCATGTCACAGTCTACTGGATTGCTCACGACACTACTCACCCATTCTGCCCCACCTGCTTTGCTGGCAATTTAACATTATCATTTAAGTGACTTCAGGTTCAAGAAAATTGAATATTGTGTCCAGCATTGCACAGGTGATAAGGAGCAGAGCAGGCAGTTAACATGGGGTTGAAACTCTCCCCTTTCCCTAGCCTATATCCCGCCCTCGAGGAGCTCAGCATAGCATTTAGTTGCATTAAAAAAAAAAGTGCCAGATGTCTTAAACTCTGGAAAGACATACAGATCAGAGTGACATGTGCATCTTTGTCTTTTAACATTTGAAATCTTTCAAAAGATTTCAAAAGATACTTAAAATTAAGCTGGGCACGGTGGCGCAAGCCTGTAATCCCAGCACTTAGGGAGGCTGAGACAGGAGAATCGCGAGTTCAAAGCCAGCCTCAGCAATGGCCAGGCGCTAAGCAACTCAGTGAGACCCTGTCTCTACCTAAAACACAAAATAGGGCTGGGGATGTGGCTCAGCAGTTGAGTGCCCCTGAGTTCAATCCCCAGCACCAAAAACAAAAAAAGATACTTAAAATTTAAAACTCTGCACTCTGTTGGTCATAGACACAGAAGTAGCAGCAGAGTGAGGAGAGAAACGTGAAGGTGGTTTAGCTCTGACTCACTGGTCTCAGTGATTTACAGGGACTGGTTTCCATTTGTACCTTTCATACATGCAGTGTTGAGTCAGGGCCTTGCCAATGTGTCTGAGAGTGGCTTCACGGGGAATTCCACTGTGCTGCTGCAGCTTCTCGTGTCTCCTCGCCTGCTCAGCCTCCTGGGATGCTCAGAGTTGCCGGATGCTGTAGGTCACATTAATGGCTCCTTGCCTTTTCTCATTTGTTAATTATTAAAAATGTCTTTGCACACAGGAGACCACAGTGGCTCCCTCCAGACCCTGCCTCCCTCTCCACCAACCCTGGCAGGAGAGCTCTTGGGAGCAGTCTGACTGGTGGTGGTGCTGCTTCCTGCCAGGCCGCCACTGCTGGGCTGCCTCCTGTCGTCCTCCCTGGCTGCAGGCTCCTTTCTTGACCAGTGCAGCAGTGTGGCTCCTGCCAAAGAAGATGCCAGGGGGCTTCTCAAGGCTCCCTTGTCTCATGTCTCTAGGGTACAGCTGGATTCCAGCAGCTTCTCTAAGTGCTTTCAGTTAGCATTTTCTGACAGGCGCCTGGGATGGAAGAGCTACAAGGGCAGGGTCAGGAGAAATCTCTGTTGGTTTTTATTGTTTGTGATTTATCATCACTTCCCCTTTTTTTCTGGATTCATTGTTAAAATCAAGCTCACACCGAGGAAAAGGTTAAAACGGATCATGTTAAGAAGGTGCTGACAGGCGGGAGTCTGATGTAGCTCTTCCCCTCAGCTGCTGTCTCCACGGTTGATCTAGCGCTAGGTAATGCAGACACCTTTCCCTGCCCCTCATGAACGCCTCTCCCTGTGGCCACAGCAGCGTCCCATGATAGTGAGGAAACCCAGGTATGCGACTGTCCGTAGCCAGAGTGAAGTGTGCCTGCCGCCAGGTGCTGGGCGTTGAGTAGCGCCCGCTCTGGTTATGACTGCGCAGCCCCGAGACTCCGTTCACCGGGGGTCTCCTCTGTGCAGCTTTCTCTACAGTACTGCAGGCTTTCACCTCTCAGATTTTGCTCAGATTTTCTTTTTTTCAAATCCCTGAAGAACATCCCAGTCTTTTCTCACTCACGTGTGGAACACATCCCTTCTCAGCAGCACAAGCCAGCTTCATGGAAAAGCTCTTGGGGAATCTTAGTTTCATTGGCTGTAGCAGCAGATTCCAAATGTACATTGTCTTGGGGACCCCTGCCCAAGGTTTCCCCGACCTGTGTCCCCTCCTCCACTGTTGCCACTCTACCCTCGGTCGCTAGCCCTGTCCTCTTTCACCCTCCTTCCCCCTCGTTCCCCTTCTTTCCCTTCACGAGTAGCCACGCTTACCTTTCTCCCATCCTGCATGATCTCTCCTTTGAGCGCTGCTGCACCCTCATCCAGTCACCAGGACTCTTGCTGTCCCCATCCTCACACACCCCGTGCCTAGCCCTCTGGAATCTCCTTGCCAGGCCAGGGAATCTTTTCCCCCTAAACTCTTTATGCTCTCGTTACCATCAGATTCTGTAACCCTTCTCGGTTCTGTTCTTATTACACTTCTCTGCGTTTTTGGCACCATTAATAACGTGAATATTTCTGTCACCTGGCTCTCATGGCAGTCCCTCTTCTGCTGTTACTGCTGCTCCTCCTTCACAGTCTCTGTCAAGCTGCCTCTTCAGAGTTGCCCCTTGCCCCAAAGTCGATGTTCCTCAGGGGACTCCGTTCCAGGCTGCATGTCCTCCCAGGATGGCCTTGTCCAAGCCGCTGTCTTAGGTGGGGTTCCCCACAAGACCCAGGGACAAGATTTATGTGAGACTTGCTTGAAATGTTCCTGGGAGGGGCAGGTAGAAGGGAGGTAGGAGTGAGAAGAGGAGGAGGCCAAGCCAGGGCACAGCTGGTCTCAGGCCCAGTCACACCTGTTTACTCTGGAGGCAGCAAGCGTTGCCCTCAGGGTAGTCTCCATCAGGGCAGAGGACAGCGGAGCATCACACCCTGCACTTGGCCCCTGGTTAGAGAGACACACAGCTCCAGGCTTTTGGGAATAGATGGAATGGCCCAGGCAACCTGGGGCTGCTGAGGGCCACCCTAGAAGAAAGTCCTGGAAAGTATGTGGACAGCTAAGTGTGCAGGCAGATGGAAAGGGTCCTGGGGACAACAGGGAGCCATGGACACCTCCAGCCACCCTCCATCTCATCTGCAGGTGCCCACGTCTCCATGGCCAGCCCAGCTCCCTCTTAAAGGTCAGAGGTGAGGGTCACCACCTGTGGACACTCTGCCTGGCTGCCGATGGCCATCCCTCTTCCTCCTTCCTCTGCTGCCCCCTGTGGTACTGAACTCATTGGTGGTGGGACAGACCCATACATCCACACATCCACCCACAACGGGCTCCATCTCCTCCCCGTCCCCCGTTCCTCTCCTAGAGCCCTCCCAACAGCCGCTGATGGGGCCTGTGAGTCTTTCCTTAGTTCCGCCCTGCTCCACCTCCAAGACCAGCATCTTGGTTTAGAACTCCTTTAGCCTTGCCGGCACCAACCCAACAGCCCCGGAGTGTTTTTCTGCTTCTAGTTTTGCCCTGCCTTATTGCCACCAGAGACTCTTCCTGAGACATCTCAGGACTCTGGCACCTCCTTCCCTAACCCTCTGAAAGCCCCGCGTGACCGCAGTGCTGTTTTCCTGGTCTTGTCTCTGGACATTCTTTGCTCTCCCCTCCACCTACCCAGGTATCTCGAAGAACCCTTCTGGATTCGCGCACAAGGCTGCCACAAGATGCTGAAGACTCAGTGGTATAAACAGCCACTTCTGCAGCTCCAAGGTCAAGGCACAGCCATTAGGTTTTGTGTGTGGCCTTCCTTAGCCTGCACGTGCCTCCTTCCTGCAGTGTCCTCATGTGGCTTTTCTCTGTATGTCCACATCTCCTCTTAAGGACCAGTCAGGTTGGATTAGGACCCACCCTGGCAGCCTTGACTTAATCCTCCCCTGAAAGGCCCCTCTCCAAATGCAGCCCTATTGTGAGGTGAGGTACTAGGGTGGGGATCCACATGTAAGTTACAGGGGTGCCGAGTTCAGCCCAGAACTCCTGCCATCTGTCCCTCTTCCTGCTCTTTCTGACCTCCGTGTCTTTATTCGTGCCATCTCTGTTTGGAATATCCTTCCCTTGCTGCATAATTCCACATCGTTATGACTCAGCACAGCTATCATTGCCTTCCAAAAAGTCTCAGTCCTCCCCTAAGACAAACCTGTGTTTCTCTTCTGTACCTCCCAGAGTCTCTTGTAGTGTCTCCATCCCTGATCTTACTATATTATTTGATAATTATCTTTATATTTAGGGTAAGCCTACTAAGTGGACAATATTTGATCATTTCTGGCCTACAAAACCCAGGATTCCTTGTGGGCCAACATCCACGTCTCTCTGACCATCATCCGTGTGTCCTCGGGTGCTGTTTACCTTTGTGTGCCAAGCACTTGGGACTGAGTGAGCACTCAGACGTTGAAGAAATGGGTGTCGTAGACATCTCTGTTGCTGCAAGTCTTTGTGTATTGAAATATTGATCACAAGACTGCACCCCTGAGCTCTGAAAACTGAGATTTGATCCTCAGAGATTCAGTTAGAAGGTTGTGGGAAGCGTGAGTGGTTGGAAAGGATCTCCCTGAGCTTGGTGGAAGGGTGGGGAGGGGAGTTCAAGGAACAAAGCCTAGCAGCCACAGAGCGAATCCACGTGCAAATGGACGTTCCAGTGAGGACAGGCTTGCTGGCGGGAATAGCCTCATGGGAATGCGGGAGACTAAAGGTGGACAGGCTAGGCAGTAGAGTTCTTTAGATGCCAGAATCAAGACTTTGCGTGTGACCTCCCTGACAATGGGGAGCTATTTTAAGTTCCAAGAATGACAAGATGAAAATGGAGTTCTGGGAAGATCACCCGGCCTTTGAGACAACGCATGATCAAAGAGACAGTCTAGAGGCGGGTGGAATTAGGTGGTTGCTTCAGGAATGAAGGCTGGGTTCAGAAGAGCTTGCTGGCCTGAGGCTCTGAGTGAGTGGCTGGCTTGGTGCTATTCAAAACAGACTGGAATGTCAACCCAGCTTCTGAGAAGGCTTCTAATAATAGGACGTAAAGCTGTCCCTGATGGCACGTAGATGGGCCCATTAACAGAGCTGGTTAAGTCCATGGGCGTCGTGAACTTGTTTATGACTTCTCAGAGAGTGGAAAGCAACAGCCCTATCTGTTCTTGGCCAAGGTGTAGTTGATCCTGCCTCACTGCAGAAACATGGCCTGAGAAGGCAGGCCTGCGCGCCGTGCCAGAGCTTGTCGGTGTTTGGGTCTCGGCCCAGTATGGCAGCACGGGGCCTCAGAGTGCCTGGGAGCACAGTCGCCTCACCTGCGTCCAGACTCTTGAAGGACTCCCCACCGCACTTGGTCTCTGTGGCTGTGACACAGGCCTAGGAGCACAGTCTAGTTTCTGCCTCCTATCCAGGGTGAGGAACAGATGCGGCAAGTGCGCATGGATCATTTAAAGCACAGACTGATCTGAATCATAGGAAATCTCCGTTTTGGTGGATCTGAAATGAACATTGGCCGTCTCCTGTGGTTCAAGAAATACTCAGCCCTTACTAGACAGTGGCATGTGTGTCTTCGGGCACCTGGTGGACATGTGTCAAGCCAGGCACAGAGGCCACAAGGACGCAGCCCCACTCTCCCTCCTGGCGTAATCTTGGGGGGTCTTTCTTGGGGGTTCCTTTCCCTCCTGTCCCAAAGTCTCTGAAGCTAGTCCCTGTCCCTTTTTTCACTGCCACCACCCTCCCCTGGGACAACACCGCACACCCTGCTACTGCCTCTTATCCTGAGCCTGGAAATACCCGCTTCTTCTGGCAAACATAACTGGCTGAAATGTTTGAAAAGTAAATTTTCCCAAGATGTTAAGAGAACTTTTTTTTTCTTAAGTGCAAGGATGCCTGGTTACAACTGAAAAAAGGGCGGGGGGGTGGTGAGAATCAGAAAGTTAAACAGAGATCCTCAAAGTAACAGCTTGGGGTGAGCAGAGACTTGGCAACACTTCCAAGACCAGTCGGAGCCTCAGACCTTCCCAGAACCTGCTTCTGGCCTAATCTCTCAGAAGGACCACCCTAGTGTCCCTCTGGTTCCGCCCCACAAAGCTCCCCAGCTTCTGTGCTTAGTCTCACTATGGTCCTGAGAAGAAAAAGTTCTATCTTTGAGGCCTTAAGAATCCTGCCTGAGCCAAATGTGATGATGCACATCTGTAATCTCAGTGACTCGGGAGGCTGAGACAGGAGGTTTACAAGTTTGAGGCCAGCTTCAGCAACTTAGCAAGACCCTATCTCAAAATAAAAACTAAAAAGGACTGGTGGTGTGATCCAGTGCTAAAGCACCCCTGGGTTAGATCCCCGGTAGCCAAAAAAACAAAAACAAAAACAAAACAAAAAAACACCAGAATCCTGCCTGTGCTTTTCTGAGGATCTCTACATCAGTCTTAGAATTCCTGCCCACACCCTGCATCCCTCTGGCCCTCCACCTCTTTCTCCTGTCCAGTTTCCTCTCTTTCAATCACACACACTGGCAAGCTAGCTGTGCAGACTGTTTCTACTCCATGATGAGAGGGTGCTGTGCTCTAGCTAGCATTTTCTGAAAAATGTTAGGGCTCACAGCCAGAGACAGACTCTGCCCTTTCCTGTTGCAAAGGCCAGCTCCACCCCCTGAGCTGCCTACTCAGTTTCTGTTTCCTGCTGGAGGGAAACACCAGCAGTTGACACCCTCAATGTGTAGCTCTTTCAAACACCAAAGATGATAGACATGTCCTGAATGATTGAACTCAAATAACCCTCCTTCATTTTTCTAGACTATTCCTGGGTTACTCATCACTCAGGTATTTCTAAGGAAAGGACAGAATTCTTCATAGGCACCTGTTACTTACAGTACATGATATTTCATTTTTTTGCAATAACATTTAATAGATTTTTTTTAAATATAGAAAAACAATAAAAAGGTAAGACAGTTCATAATCATCACTTAGTTAACTGTGGTTCTTCCCTAAAGCAATGAAAGTACCTAATAGGGTGATCAAACAGCATAGAAAAGTAGAAATCTATCCTCAGCACTGTAGTTCCCAATCCTAAGATGAACACTAACATTTTCTTATGCATCTTCAGAAAATAAAACTTACAAATACATACGCATACTTCTGTATCGCCGCCCTCTGTTGCACTGATCCATTAAAACACTATTTGCATATGAAATATTTCCTAAAAAAATAACTCATACACATGTAAAAATCTAGAGTAGTTCACTCATATTTTGCCCGTGTTGAGTATATCTTTTGCACGTAGCCAATTGGAGGAGGCACCGCATACATGACATTCTTGGGGAAGGAGTGTTAGTTTTCCGGTCAGAGAAATTCTCATCCAGTGGCCAGGATTGCTCCTTTAACCCCAGTGTTTATGAAATGTTTGCTTACTCGCTGTGCCCTGTCTTCCTATCAGTCAGGGTCTGTTAGTTAGGTAAGAAAGTAAAACAGAGGTCATGAAGGTTGGAAAGGAAGAAGTAAAACGTCCTATTTGTAGATGATATAATCTTATACATAGAAAATTCTGCGGATGTGAGAACAATATGGAAACTAGTTGTGTTTCTATAAACCAGCTATGATTAATCAGAAAATGGAGTTAAGAAAAATCCATTTACAGTAGCAGCAAGAACACTGTAGTATTTGGGAATAAACAAAAGTACATAGCACTTACACACTGGAAAGTACAGAACACCACTGGAAGAAATTAGACTCATTAATGGAAAAACATCTTGTGTTCATGGATTGAAAGACTTAAAACTGTTAAGATGGTGATACTTTCTAACCCAATGTATGGATCCACTATAATCTTTGCCAAAATACACAAGCTGGTTTTATAATTCATGCATAGATGCAGGGAACCCAGAATCACCAAAACCACCTTGAAAAAGGACACAAAGTTGGAGGGTTTACACTTGTAGATTTCAAACTCACTACAAAGCTGCAATAATCATGACAGTGTAGCCCTGACATCCAGACACGGAGATGAATAAGGCGGAGAGTCCAGAAGCTAGCCGTACACTGTGGTCCATGGCTGCTCATCCACTCACTGGGGGAAAGAATGGGCTTTTCAGCAGATGGTGTTGTGACGACTACATACTCACATGCATGAGAATGAAATTAGACTCCCCACTGTATATCACATACAAAATTTAACTTACAGTGAGTCAAAGGCTAAAATTTAAGACTTCAATTTATAAAACTAATAGAAAAATATAGATGTGAATATTTATGCATTTGGATTAGGCAGCAGTTTCTTATATATAACACCTAGCACAAGCAACCAGAGGGAGAAAAAAATCGATAAGTTGGGCTTTACTAAAATTAAAAATTAAGCTGGGCACGGTGGCGCACACCTGTAATCCTAGCACTTTGGGAGGCTGAGACAGGAGAATCGTGAGTTCAAAGCTAGCCTCAGCAGCAGCGAGGCGCTAAGCAACTCAGTGAGACCCTGTCTCTACATAAAACACAAAATAGGGCTGGGGATGTGGCTATGTGGTCGAGTGCCCCTGAGTTCAATCCCTGGTGCCAAAAAAAAAAAAAAAAAAATTAAAAATTTTTGTATTTCAAAGGATTCCATCAAGAAAGTCAGAAGACAGCCTTGGGCCAGGTGTACTGCAGTGGTAGTGTGTTTGCCTAGTATGTGCAAGGCCCTGGGTTTGAGTCCCAGCACCGCCCCCCAAAAGACAATTATATTATGAAAAATAGTATTTGTAAATCATATCTGACAAGGAATACATAATATATAAAATACATAAAGAATCTGTAAAGTTACAGCTCCACAATAAAAAGATAACCCATTAAATAGTCAAGTGATCTAAGTAGACATTTCTCCAAAAAAGGTCTACAATAGGCAAAAAAAGAAAAAAAAAAAGCCATGAAAAGATGCTCTACTGACATTATTAGCCATTGGAGAAATGCACGTCAAAACCACAGTGAGCTGGTCTTTAAATAGAAAGGGCTGGGGCTGGCGATTAGTTGTAGAGAGCCCCTGGATTCATCCCTGGTATCAAAAAACCAAACAACAAACAAACCCCCACCAAACAGCAGCAGCAGCACAGTGAACTACCACTGCCCACTCCCTAGGACGGCTGTAATGAAAAGGCCCAGAAGAACAAGGGGTAGCGAGGGTGTGGAGTGGAATGGGAGCCCTGTGCACTGTCGGTGGGATGTGAGACAGCACATCTGTCTCGTCTGCGCCCCCCAGGTCCGCTCTACACATACCTAAGGGAAGGTGAGATCTAGGTTCAGGAAAGACCTGTACTCCGAGGTTTACGGAAGCATTGTTCCCAGTAGACAAAAATAGAACCCAAAAGTCCATCAGCAGCTGCGTGGATAAACAGATTTGTTGTATCCATATAGTGGAGTCACTCTACCGCTGAGCCACACCCCAGGACTTTTTCTTTTTCACTTTGAGACTGCGTCTCACTATGTTGCTCAGGGCCTTGCAAAGTTGCTGAGGCTGGCCTCAAACTTGTGATCCTCCAGCCTCAGCCTCCTGAGTCACTGGAATTATAGGCATGTGTCACTGTGCCTGGCTCCAGTGGGTATTGATAGCACTAAAAAGGAATGAACAGTGAAACATGCTACAAGGTGGATGAACCTGGAGCATATAACACTTGAGTAAAAGAAGCCAGACACAGGTCGCATATTGTTTGAACTGTGTAGAATAAGCAAATCCGTTGAGGCAAGAGGAGGATCAGTGGTGTCAGGTGCTGCAGGAAGTGGGGAGGAGATCGGGAAGTGACTGTCAGGGGGAGGGCTTCCTTCCGGGATGATGAAAATGTTTTGGAAGTAGGTACTAGTAACAGTTGCACAACTTTACGAATATACAAAAAACCACTGAACTATGCATTTTTTGATTGGTGAATTTTATTGTGAATTATATCTCAATTTTTCAAAAAGATAGAGACAAATGGAAAGCAGTGGATCTTCCCTAGTGTCTGATAGCATGTCTCTAGCCTGGTAGTGCTGGCCAGCAGTGGTCTGAAGGAGATGTGGAAGAAGAAATCAGGGCCGGAGGAGGCTGTAGATGACCTTGGGATTGAATGTTAGCCCAGGAGCCTCTTCAGGTGTTGGATGCTAGGCAGCTGTCTCCACGGGGTCTTTGGTGTAAGAATCCCACATGGTGATGACTTCCTTCCGAGGAAGCATCCCTCAAGTACCAGTGTGCACACACAGTTGCCCTGTGGTTATTTCCCACCCCGTTCCTCTTGATATAATCTTGGCCATTTCTCCACTGGTCTTTTTTTTTTTTTTTTTTTTTTTTAACTTATGCAATATGTATGTTCTAACAAATGCACTGAGCACTTGTTAAGCTTTGCACATTTGGGTAATTTCTAGGTCTTGCTTTCACAAGTGATGCTGTGGTGCATGGTCTCACTATTAGTACACACGTGTAAAATTCAAGTGCCCCTACATGGGACAGAACATCTGCTGCATGTGGTTTTCTAAGTGCTCACAGCCTGTGTGTGGAAGAGCCTGGTCATGCAGTTGCCTCCCCTCCTCTCACCCTGCTTCTGAAATCAGACGGCATTTACCTGCTCCTTCAGCCCCTCCCGCCTGTCCTATGATTCCATCCCCCAGAGATCTGAGATCACAAGTGGAAGCTCTCAGGGCTACGCCCTGTCCCTCACGTGGCCTAGAATGGGAACACCTTTAAAGAACAAAGGAGCCCTCACCAGCGGCCGGCAGCAGTCCCGGAGAGCAGTGCTTGTCCTGCCGTGGTCACCTTGGAAGTCATTCTCCTCAGCAGGATGGTCTGAGCTGTGTGGGAGGTCACCCCTCTTGTCATCTCCTCACGCGGCCTCCCCGGTCCTCACAACCTGCTGTCCCAGGCATTCTCTTCTTTGTGTGTGTGTGTTTTTTCCCGGTACTAGGGATTGAACCCGGGGGCACTCTGCCATTGAGCTATGTATGCATCCCCAGCCCTTTTATGTTAACATAGCCCTTTTATGTTGCTAAGTTTCTGAGGCTGGTTTTCCACTTGCTATCCTCCTGCGTCAGCCTCCTGAGTCACTAGGATTCCGGGTGTTGTGCACCTCTATACGCAGCTCATCCTAATTTTTTTTTGACACAATACCTTTTTCTGATTTATTTATTTTTGTGTGGTGCTGAGAATCGAACCCAGTGCCTCACTAGGCAAGTGTCCTACCAGCCCCTTCCTCATCCTGAATTTTTGTCTTCCTGGCAACAATTTTCTAACTTTCTAGCTCTCTCAAATTTAGTTTGCATTTTTTTCAAACTAATTTTTAACCCCAAAGGCTAGGTATTTTCCTCTTGGAGTCATGGAACCAATCACAAGACCTGATACTGATTGAGCAGTGAAGGAAAAGTGGGAAATAAAGTCATAAATTCAATTCCCCCTTCCAGAGTCAGGACACAAAGTGAAAGAAATGAGGGGAGAGACAGGCTCGTAAGAGGAACAGTCACGTCTTCTGGGAATGGGGGTTCCAGGAATGTGGGCAGCACCTCTCTGTGCTCCTTCATGGTTCTTCCTGGTGGTCATCATGGCAGTTACCGGCTGTCGTGGGGCTGGGCGTGTGTCCTTGAGCACGCAGGTGGGGCTGTAACACGGTTGGGGTGCCTGGTGGCTGCTGGAGGCCATGTTGGATCCAGCCCGTCGCCAGCCAGCCCACCTGAAGAGGTACACTGTCTTCGTAGGTGGCAGGAGTATGATGGGGTGGAAGTGCAGCCAGGTCACCTGGGCAGTGCAAGGTCAGGGCAGCATGACAGGCTTCAGCACCCTGTCCCTGTTCGCCTGTCACGTGTGCCCTCTGCAGATCCACCCGTCGGCCCCCCGGCCTTTTCTCTGGCCTTCCTCTCGTGCCTGTGTGCGCAGTGAGACAGCCCGCTGCTCGCACTGTGGCACCTCTGTTCTTCTGTGCGGCCTTCAGTTTCTCAGGGGATTCTGATTTATGGCCATCAAAACCGGAGGGCATTTCTGGTTTGGTATTGATCGCTCATTGCTTTTCTAATTTTTATCTTTCACCTTCCAAATCTGCTTATCAAAATTTGTGGAATTCTTTGGTGTTTTCCACAGCTCTGCCCTGTCACCTTCTTTAGCCATCCGCCTCTCCTGTAGTGCCCACTGGCTCCTTTCGGTTAGAGGGACAGACTCTACTTTCAATTTCTCGTGAGCCTTGTCTTAAATCATGTTAGCAGTTGTCACTTTGAACACTGGAGTGATGTGCACCCCACCCCCACGTCGGCTCAGGACAGTGTCCTGTGGGGAAGGCCCTTCCCATACGATTGCCAGGAAACCCACTTGAAAAGCACACGGGCAGGCAGGTATGCCAAGGACCAGTGGCTTTGAGACAATAAAAATTCATTAAGGTGTTTGTGCCTCTTGTCCAGTTCCTTTCGGTGGCATTACAAGTGCTCACAGGTGGCAAGTGCTCACTATGTACCCTTCATAGTGAGCACTATGTACCCTTCATGGATGGATACATTGTTGCAAAATAAAAGTTCTTCTAGGTCACTTATTCCGCTTTGCCACCCAGAGTTTGGTGTTTCTTCAGAGACGGATGTAGACTGGGAGGTGAGTGTGTAGGGGGCGTGCCCCGATCTAGCACTAAAACCCACGGCCACACTTGAAGTGTGTTTTCTTACTTGTTTTCTGCTGAGGAGGTGACAGTAGCATGCCTAAACAACCTTTAAAGGATTTGTCCTCAAAAGGGAGGACGTAGGGCTACATACGCATGCAATGTCTTTTTAAAAAATAATAAAAAAAATAAAGCTGCTGATTTTGGAATAGTTTTAGGCTCTCAAGAAGTTTCCCCAGCCAGATGTGGTGGCTCACACCTGTAATCCCAGTGACTCAGGAAGCTGAGACAGGAGGATTGCAAGTTCAAGGCCATCCTCAGCAACTTAGTGAGGCACTAAGCAACTAAGTGAGACTCTCTCAAAATTTTAAAAACTTAAATAGAAAGGGCTGGGGATATACCTCAGTGGCTAAGCACCACTGAGTGAATTCCCCAGTACCCCTCCCAAAAGAAGAGTTGTTGCCCTAGTGATAGAGTTCCTGTGTCCTCTTCCCCACTGGCCCCTGATAACACCCCACCTGCAGAGCCATTTCCGCATCTTTTCAAGGTCTTTTCCTAGCACTTGAGGGTTTAGCTGCTGCTCCTGAGCCCCAGCAGGGTGCAGTGTCCTGATGATGGCAGCTTGCACACAGCGCTTCCTGGTGCTCCCAGACACCACACAGTCCCTGGAGGTTCCAAAGGAACTCTCACTGGGCCCTTTTACAGATGAAGGAACTGGGCCCATGGGTGGCAGGACTCATGCCCAGGCTCTTAGCCAGCATGTTATACTGCTTCCCCTGTCATTTGGGGCCAGGTGGGCACTGCGGGGCCAGTTTCCACTGGAGGGTGGGTGAGTGAGGCTCTGACCACTCTTAGGGCAGCTGACAGGCAGGGCGGTTGAGATGCTCATGAATTCCCTTTCTGTTAATGGGCTTCTCAGTCCTGGCGCAAGCAGGGTGCTCCTGAGTGTGTGGATGCAGAGGTGTGGACGCTGACACTCCAGCTGTCAGGAGTGTGCAAGAGCATGACGGCAGAAGGCCTGTCTGGGCTGGGCAGTGTCCTGGGTGTCCATAGCCAGCTGACAGGTCTATGCCCCTTTCCACACTCCACCTTTGGTGATGGTCCCACAGGATTGGTGCTCTTGTCAAAAGGCTTGGTTCCAAATCAAATCACTACATCCCAAATATCACTGCCAACTGCCTGCTCTTTAAGGGTCTGCATTGTTCCTGTGCTTGCAGTGGAGAAGCAGGGCTGGGAGGAGAGGGTCGCATCCCTTTTGTCTTCTCTAGGTCTCACTTTCTTCAGCTTTTAAGTGGCCATAGTCACAGTCCTTGCCTCAACAGGGCCTTGTGAAGTGAGAACATGATGCTTAAGAAGAGTACCAGCAGGGAGATAACTCAGAACTGTGGGCTGTTAGGACTCGTCCAGTTTGCCATCTGTTAGGATGAATGTGGCTTCAGTTAATGTGGAATAGTAAAGCAATGTTGATTAAACAAGTGGTAGTTACTATTCCCACAGTAAAAAGTCAAAAGCAGGCAGGCTTGGGCTGAACAGGAGCCAAATGGTGCACGCTCCCCTCTTCGCCCCGTCTCGTCTCCACAGCACGCCGGCTTACCTCTTCGTGGTCTCAGAAGGGCTACTACCATCCATCAGGTTTGGGGAGAAGAACAGTAGTAGTCATTTTTTCCTCTTTTGTAAGATAAAGAACAACTTTCCCAGAATTCCACCTCCAACCACAGCAGATGACAGCTCTTGTCTCCTCAGCTTGGACAATGTCTTCTGGCTTTCAAGGGACACTCAGAAAATGAGCATTTAGCTTTTCTGATGTAATTGTACAAGTGATATGGAGGAAGGTAGAAGAAAGTAGTAGATTTGGAGCCAGTTGGAATTACCATGTTCCTTCCTGCCTCTCACATTACCATTTTTAAAAATATTTCATCAGCTGGGTGTGATGGTGCACACCCATAATCCCAGCTTCTTGGGAGGCTAAGGCAGGAGCATGGAAAGTTGGAGGCCAGCCTGGACAACTTAGAAGAAGTCATCTCAGAATAAAGAAAAAGGGCTAGGGACATAGTTCAATAGTGGAACATCCTGGCAGCGGGTGGGGAGGGTCCTCTGTCTTCAGGTGTGGAGAGCTGAGTTAATCCTCATCCTGTGTCCCGAACACAAGGAGCAAAGCCCATTTTCCAAACTGATTTCTCTTTAGTCTCACAAAGTATATTGTTTTATATATATACACACTTACACGCACACATATAAATATAAATATATGCATATATATTTTTATTTATGTATGTATATTTTTAGTTGTAGATGGACACAATATCTTTGTTTATTTATTTATTTTTATGTGGTGCTGAGGATCGAACCCAGTGCCTCATGCATGTAAGGCAAGCGCTCTACCACTGAGCCACAATCCCAGCCCACAAAATGTATTGTTTTAGGTATATCTACTTTATCTTAACTTTTTAATTGAAATTTAACATACATACACCAAAGTGCAGAAAGCTTTACTAGGTAGTTGAAAGGATCTTTACCATTTATGCCCATAAAGCTGACTGAAGAGCAGTCTGGAGAACAGCCCAGCATCCAGCTTCCTCCTCCCCCTCTCCCCGTCAGTACTCCTTCCCAAAGGCAGCCGCTGTGCGATCGGTGTCACCGTAGGTCAGTGTTGCCCATTCTTGAACTTTATCAAAATCCATCATACATTTTTGCATGCTCTTTGTGTGCCTGATATCTGTCACTTGTCTGTGAGATACATGGGTGTTATAGAGCGGGCTTGGAGGTCATGGGTCTCCTGCTTTCTTCCGTACTGTCCTGCATAGACCTGGGGTGAGTAGCATCACAAGAACCCAGGACACAGGGAGAGAGCTTCCTGTTTCCAACATGGAGTTTCTCCTCATAAAACCACCCCTTCTTCTCCCAAAGCCTGCCTGTGCACTGCTCTCTCAGCTCCCAGTCTACTTTAAAAGGAGTCTCTGGGGCACTGGTACATTTGCCTGGATGCTGTCAGCATCAAAGAATTTTCTTGAGGGCATCTTCATTTGGAGAGAGTGGAAGGAGAGGGTAGGAGAGGGATGCATTGGGGAAGGCCATTTGTAGGCAAGGGGAAAAACAGCCACTCAAGATGTTGTTGGGAACTGGAGCCTGAATCCAGTCTGGAGCAGAGAGAGGTGCATCGTTCTTGGTCCCTCCCCTCCCAGCAGTCTCACTTCAGAGCTCGAAGGTGGACAGAACTCACCTCTGCCTTTCTTGGAACTGGACAGCCTGGTTTGAATTCAGGTTGACTCTTATTTTTTTCTAGTACTAGAGATTGAACCCAGAAGTGCTCTACCACTGAGCCCCATCTCCAACCCTTTTTTATTTTGAGACAAGGTCTTGCTAAGTTGCCCAGGCTGGCCTTGAACTTTCCATGCTCCTGCCTCAGCCTCTCAAGGAGCTGGGATTTGTGTGTAGTGTTTGTGGTCTGACTTCTGTTACTTGGCTGACAGTGGCATGTGCCACCATGCCTGGCTTCGGGTTGACTCTCGAGAAACCATCCTTTGCCCCAGACTGCGGGTGATGGGCTTCCCGTCGAAGCTGGTGTGGCTTTCTTCATGACAGCACTCCACTGCAGGACGTGCTTGGGAGCAGGGAAGAGCTGGCGTGTTTCAGGGGAGTCTCAGGCAGGTGAAGGAGACCAGCTGTTCCCACAGGTGTGGTGCAGACGTGGAAGCCTGAAGCTCTGTGGTGACTCTGGGGACCTGTCCTCCTCATCTTTCCTTTTGTCATCTGCTTTGAACACATGGTTTTGAGCCATGTGTCTACCAGGATACTTTCCTGGAACATTCAGCTAGGACTTAATCAGAGAATTTTTGTGCTAAAGCAGTTAGAATATTTTATTAACTTTATTGAATAATCCCTGGCCCTCGCTAGAGGCCTTGCAATATATTATTTCATTTATTCTCCACAGGGCCTGGGAAAGGGGGTAGGTAGGATCATTCTCATTTTACTCGTGAGCAAACTAGGGGTTAGAGAATTTGAATAACCTGCTAGCAACTAACAGGTTGTAAGAAGAAGGCTGATTTTAAAAAACTAGAACTTTTATATTCCAAAGGCCTTGTGTCTCATACCACATCAGCCTACCTTTTTAAAATAACCTCTTGTCTCTCTGATGTGCCAGTTCTCTTCATTTCTTCCTGACCTCAGCCTCAAAACGCTCTTCAGTATCTGTCCAGTCAGTGACTGGGCTCGGAACAGCTGAAGCTGCATATACTTTGTCACTCACTTAGATCTTAGCCGGCTGCTGAAGCTTCACTCTAACATGGTACACAAATATTTATTAGATGTCCCAAAGGGTCTGTCATATTTCATTAAAGGAATTTTAAAAAATATTTAAAACCAAGAGCATAATGCTAAAGACCCTGACGGCTAATAAGGAGTTGCTGGCTCCAGTCCTTGGCAAATCCAGACAAACATGAGACTTCTGTTTGCCTCAGTTTCCTTCCTTTGCCAAATGAGGAGGTTGACATGTGTGATTACTCATGTCTCTATCGCTTCAAAAACAGGAACTTCTTTGACCCTTTTTAAAATTCATTTAAAATGGGTTCAGAATGCAAATATTTATTAAAGGAGCCTTAATTGTTAAATACAAACCCAGAGAAGTGGATAAACAGTGAAGCTTTCAAAAAATTTTTCAGGTAGACTTGAATATATATTTAAAATATACTTTAATTTCCCAGTTCATCATTCACACCAAGAAAGGGCATCTTAAGTAATTCATACTGAAGCTTAGATTCTTTGAGGGTCTGGCACATTTCATCTTGGATAGGATGATATAAAATACTGCCAATAGCCAACCTCAGGTTGCCAGCCTTAAATATGAATCCCACCTTGTTCACTATACAAATTCATAATATAAACTCTTTTAAATTATACCTGGTACTATTGAATTGAATTAAGACACTTTTGAACAACTCTGGAGATAGGAAATAAGATGATATTATTGTCTAATTAGTTACAGATACACTATACTATACGTAAAGAAATTGTTATTGTATCATTTTAGACCCAGGAAAGAGAAAACTGGCCAGGTGAGTGACTCAGGAGCATCTGTTGTCAAACATGGACTCAACCCCGAGAAGATCTTCATGCAAGTTCATTATCTAAAGGTAAGTGCATCTAGTAGCTCAAGCTAGTTATTTTGGGGCAGCATTTTTAAGGTCATACGATTGAACAACATGGTTGTAACAAGGTTGAGAAAAAGAAAAATTAGGAATGTCGTAATGATACCTGGCGGGTAGCATCCAAGTGTCCTCTAGTTAAAGTACTTCATGCCCCTAAACGAGGAGGCCTGAATCAAAGGAGACCTGGAGAGTCCCTGCCCTGGACCTCTTCTCCCTGCTTCCAGTCGGCCTTGAAGAATAGAACTTTCTAATTGCTCTCAGTCCCAACCAGAAGAGGAGCAGTAAGGAAAACACCCAAGATGGGGAAGACTATGCGGGGAGCCGAGGTGGGGAGGAGCTGGACCTCTTCCCTTGCAGGCCATGAGGGGAAACCGGGGCTGCATGTGAACCGTGCCAGAACAGACAGTGATTAACATAGATGAAGGAGTTGAGTCCATCCTCCTGGTCAGAATATAAAGGGCAGCCTGGGACAGGGGAGGTGGCACATTTTAGATGTGCGTAGTGCTTCGTGGATATTAGAATGGACCCATCACGGGCCTCGTGTTTTCTCTCTTCTTTTTTTCTTCTAGGGCTACTTCCTTCTTCGGTTCCTTGCCCAAAGACTTGGAAATGAAACTTATTTTTCATTTTTAAGAAAATTTGTACACACATTTCATGGACAGTTGATTCTCTCCCAGGTAATTTATGAGTTCTCATGAGTTCATGGTATGCAACTGGAGGGGATGCATCATGTGGAGATTAGATTATGCCAGTATTAAAAACAGGAAAAAGATTTACTATTTCATACAGTGAGGAAATTAGGAAATTAATGAAGTGGACAAAGGAAGGTGTTTCCAAGGAAGGCGAGCTCCTTGTAGTTGGGGGACAGACCAACCCTAACTTGTCTGTGCACAGTGATTAAATGGCTGTACCCTGAGTGACCTTAAAAAGAAAACAAGCATTCCCTCTGCCTGGAGTCATCTTTGCAAGGTGGGCTGCTTCTTACCCTCAGTCTGCATTGAGTGCCAGGACTGCAGTCCCCCTCGCTGAGCAGATGTGCATCGCCCACTTCTCCCGTTGTTGCCTTGGATGTCCTTACTCTGATCTACAATTGTGTTTTCATTTATAGGACTGTTTCTTTTCTGTTCCTTCTCTTGATGTATGAGCTCATACAGGTCAAACATGCTTTTAATTTCACCACTATTTAGTAGAGTCTGGCACACAGTAGATATGCTGTAAATCTTTAATGAACAGATTAATAGGAAGATACACTGAAATATTCAGAGAGCCTAGCCACAAGACAGTGAGGGACCTTGTCAGCTCCCGTAGGTGTGGGGCAAGAACACCCAGCAAGGAAGCTAACGGTGAGACCTCTTAAAACAGTGCTTGTGTTGGCGAGGCTTAGACAGGGAGTGCCTTCGATCATCATGTTCAGACATGGTTGTGAGTCTCATCCGCAGTGTTAGAGGGAAAAGGTGTGTGAGTTTGACTTGACACACACACAGATTGAAGCGAATGTAGCAAGACTAGATGTCCAAGACCTGTGCTCTTTTAATCTTGGTGTCTCGAGGAGGCGATTCTCCCTCAGCACAGATTTAGGAAGGCAGATTTGAAACAGAGTCAGACTCCTCATGTGTTTGGTTGGCTAGCAGGTCCAGAGATGCTGCTGCACTGTGGGGACTTCTGTGACCACTGAGGCTCTGACTCCACTTCCCATGAACTCCCACTGGTCTCTCAACCAGCTCGTTCAGTTTTTCTTTTATCTCTTTTGAACAACTTTGTTTTTCCCTAACAATTTTGTTAAGATAAAATTAACATGCCATAAAATTCTCCCTTTAAAAGTGTACAAGCTTCTGATTCTCAGTGTGCTCACGAGGTTGTGCAGGCGTCAGCATGATCTAATTTTACAACATTTTCATCAACCCCAAAAGAAATCATCAGCCATCGCTTCCTTTTCCCCCCTTCCTGCCAACCCTGATATGCTCTGTCTCTGTGGATTTGTCTGTTCTGGACAGTTCGCAGAAATGAACCTTGTGGTCTTTGGCCAGCAGGTCCAGAGCTGCTGACTTTTTTCATGCAGCATGTTTTCAAGGTTTGTGTAGCATGTACTGTACTTCATTCCTGTTTTGTTTTGTTGTTGTTTTCTTTTTTTGAGATGGGGCCTCACTCTGTCACTCAGGCTGGTCTTGAATTCCTGGGCTCAAGTGATCCCTCCTGCCTCTGCCTTCCAAGAAGCTATCGGTTTAGTTTTTATTGTGTTAATTGTGGCAAGTATACATAAAACTTGGTAAATATAAATAAAACTTATCATCTTAGCCATTTTAAGTGAATAATTCAGTGGAAGAAAGTGCATTCACTTTTTTTTTCCCCCCTGTGATGGTTACCATCTTCCCTCTTCAGAACTTCTTCATCTTCCCAAACTGAAACTCTGAGCCAGTTAAACAGTAACTGCCTGTTCTTCCCTGCCCCCAGGCTCTGGCAACCACCATTTTTTTTTTCTGTTTCCATGAATTTGATGACTATAGGTACTTCACGTAAGAAGAACTGTATGTCAGGTGTCCGGCTTGCTCACCTAACACTGTTTTCAGGGGCCATCCATGTTGTAGGAATCAGAATTTCTTCTCAGTTCTCTGGAGCATATGCACAGAAGTGGGACTGGTGGGTCATGTGGCAGTTCTGTGTTCGGATTTTATGAGGAGCTGCTGTATTGTTTCCATAGTGACTGTACCATTTTACGTCCCACCTGCTAAGGGTCTAGTTTCTCCATGCACTTCTTGCCTTCTGTCTTTTGATAATGGCCTTCCTAGTGGGTGTGAAATTATATCTCACAATAGTTTTGACCCACATTTCTCTCATGGCTTAATGATGTTGAGTATTTATGTGTTTATTGACCATTCATGTATCTATTTTGGAAAAATGTTGGTTCAGATCCTTTGCCCATTTCTTATTTAGGTTATCTTTTATTATTGAGTTGTAAGAATAGCTCATATGTTCTGGATAGAAGTCCCTTATGAGATATGATTTGCAAATTTTGTTTTTATGCATTGTATTGTTGCTTTCTTGATAGTGTTCTTTGTAGCAAAGAGTTTTTAATTTTGACGAGTGAAATTCTCTATTTCTCTTTGATTGCTAGTGTTTTAGGTGTGTCATATCTAAGAACCTACTGCTTCATTGAAGTTTGTGAAGATTTATTTCTGTTTTCTTCTAAGTTTCATGGTTTCCGCTCACATGTTCAGGCCTCGATCTGGTTTGCTCTGCCTTTTGTACGTGGTACGAGGGTGATACCCAGCCTCGTTCTTCTGCATATATGTTGTTGCCCCTTCATTTCATGAAAAGGCCATCCTTTCCCTCCATCAAATTATCTTAGAACCTTTGCAAAAACCATTTGACCACTAATGTGAGAGTTGTGTCTGTACTCTGACTCCATTCCATTGATCACTGTCTTCATACCAGGACTCGCTGCCTTGATTACGCTATCCTTGTATTAAATTTGGAAATATTGCTTTTACAACTGTCACATACTTATTATAGAAATTCAAGCAACACAGAAAAGTACTAAGGAGATCAATCATCATTCAAATTCCCACCAACCAGAAATGCCTATAATTAATATCACCTTACTGCCATTCCAGAAGCCACACCTCTTCTCTGTCTGTACACTGTATGTGATGTACGTATACACATGGGAGATTGTATATGCATGTGGTATATGTTTACGTACATGTAGGTAGATAGAAACTATTAGAAATAATTTTATGAGCTGAGCGCGGTGGCGCACACCTGTAATCCCAGCACTTAGGAAGGCTGAGACAGGAGAATCGCGAGTTCAAAGCCAGCCTCAGCGACGGTGAGGTGCTAAGCAATTCAGTGAGACCCTGTCTCTACATAAAACACAAAATAGGGCTGGGGATGTGGCTCAGTGGTCGAGTGCCCCTGAATTCAATCTCCAGTACCAAAAAAAAGAAAAGAAAAGAAAAAAAGAAATAATTTTATGAAAGTAGAACTATATATATATATACACATACAAATACGCATATATATATATATATTTTTCTTCCACCCAGTACTGGATAAACCCAGGGCCTCACACACACACTAGGCAAACGTTGTACCTCTGAGCTACATTCCCAGCCACTGTATGTACTTTTTAATGAACTGTTAAACTTAGTGGATGATAAAGAACTTTCTGAACTTCAGATTAATGTAAGTGAGATCTCATTGCCTCAGAGATTCTTCTATGGTTAAGAAACATTATTACAAAAAAATTGTTATTTTCCTCTTTACTTAATATATTTCATCTTACATAGCATCAGCTTATTCACTTCTGTGAAAGTTGAGGAAATCAGCAGTTATAAACTTCTACTTTTCCCAGTTCTAGATTTTTCTTAGTTGTTATTTTTGCACAGTCAGGTTTATATTTCATTCACAGTGTACACTGTGACCATAGTTTCACAATTGTGTAGCTTTTTGTTTGTTTGGTTTTCAGATAGGCTCTCACTAAAGTTGTCGGGCTAGCCTTGGACATATGATCCTCCTGCCTCAGCCTCCCGGGTTGCTGAGATTCCAGGGAAGCACCTCTCTGCCTGGCCAGCTGTGTAGTTTTAGCTCTGTGTGTAAAGGATTGCAGTGTTCTTCACCAGTCATTTTACTATTCTTCTGTATTCATGCATATTTTATTTTAATTCAACTCTTCGTTGGCCAAATTTCATTATTAACTTGGTGTTCAAGTTGCCATGTCCCAGCCTGTGTGACTTCTGAGTTCTTCCTGCTTGAGAATGCTTGCGTGTTGGCTGTATTTGAATTACAAACTGGTTTCATATTCTGGGTCACATTTCCATTCCACTGAGCTTCAGATACCACTTCACTGCCTTGTGCTACTAACGCTATAAAAACCATTGAAACTAACCTGCTTTTCCCCTTTTAGAGCACTTAGATGGGAGAAGAACTCTGTGTCTTTGAAGCTTAGTAATTTGTTGAGAAAAATGGATTGGTGCCCATGATTTTGTGTTGTTCCTCTTCCCTCCACCCCCAGAAAACAGCTGTTTTTAAACCTTAGCTATCCTCTGGATGCATTTCCACACCCACAGGGTTCTGGATTTGAAACTTGCCAGTTGCCCCTATGTTATATCTTCTTTATCTTCCATGCCTGTTATTTATGAATTGCTTTTTATCTTTTTCTTCTTCACAGGCTGGGTTTGTATCAGGCAACCCTTTTATTATTAGCAATGTCTTCTTGAATATCAGTCTTGCCATCACTGTTTCTGCTTTAGTAATATTCTGTACTGATAGTATTTTGGTCTTAATTTATTTCCTTTGTTTTGAAACCTCCCTCTTCATCTCCCTGTTGCTTTGTCATCTTTCTGCTTTCATTTTGCTGAGCTTATTTTGTGTTTTTGTTAATTTATTTGATAGTGTCAAGCATTCACGGGGCACTTTCTCCTCTGCCTTGGGCCATGTTTTCTTGAAGACTGTATTCTTTGTCTTTCAGATGTTTTGCTGCTGTCTCTTTATGTGGATTGTTCTGTTAGTTTACATAGTTCCAAGTTTTTTCCTTTTGCTCCTTCTCAGCACTGGTAGCACTACCTGGACCTCTCATTTAAATTCCCATGTATACTGGGACACCCTTGCTTCCTCTCCAGCTCTGCTTAGGCTTGCTTTTCTTCCGCTCTGAGCTGCAGTTTGAGCCTTGGGCGTTGTGAGGGACTCTGCTGTGGCCTTAGCCAGGCTTCGTTGAAGAAGTGGCTTTGCATCTCTTGCAAATGTGCTGAACGTCCCCTTGCCAAGATTCTCCTGACCTAATTGGGGGTAGCCTTCCCACTGCGGGGTCCTCAGCTCGTGCTGGGCCTCGAGCTCCTCTGCTCATCAGGGTCCTCCGCAGAGTTGGCGTTGCACGTTTCGCCTGTCTCTCTCCAGCACGTATTTCCAGGCCCTGCGCAGTCAAAACAGAGGAAATATGAAGTTACTCCTGCTTCTTTCCAAATGTGGGGTTCAGTGAAGGCTGTAGGGTTTGGTCAGTTCAGTGCAGAACAGCAAAGGGGGGGAGGTTGCGGGAAAGGCAGAGGGAGAGTTTGTGGTGGGGCCAGAATCCTAACTTCTTTTTTTTTTTTAATATTTTTTTTAGTTGTTGATGGATCTTTATTTTATTCATTTATTATTTATATGTGGTGCTGAGGATCGAACCCAGTGCCTCACGCATGCTAGGCAAATGCTCTACCACTGAGCTACAGCCCCAGCCCCAGAATCCTAATTTCTGACCTTCCTTGTATCTTTATGAAGCCCGTGCCAGGAGGCTGTGCTGTTTTCTTTGTTGAGATGCTGCTGATCCAGTTTTTGCTATTTTCAAAAGTTTCTCTCTCTCTCTCTCTCTCTCTCTCTGTGTATTTCTTAGACGGTGTCTTGCTATCTTGCCCCCAACTTGTCTCCAACTCCTGAGCTTGCACAATCCCACACCAAGCTTTTTTTCCTTTCTTTGTTTTTAGTTATGACAGTAGAATGTATTTTGACATATCACACATATGTGGAGTACCACTTGCCATTCTTGTGGTTGTACACGGTGTGGAGTCACACTGGTGGTGTGTTCATATACGAACACAGGAAAGTGACGTCCCACTCATGCTACTCTCTTTCCCATTCCCATCCTCCTCATTCCCATTCCCCCTTCCTTTCCCCCCATTACCCCATGTCCAATATGGTGAACCTACATGCCCCCCATGCCCATTGTGAGTCAACATCTGCATATCAGAGAGAATTTTCAGCCTTTGGTTATTTGGGCCTGTTTTATTTCACTTAGCAAGATAGTGTCTGGTTCCATCCATTTACCAGCAAATACCATAATTTCATTCTTCTTTATGGCTGAGTAGTATTTCCATTGTGTATATGTGCCACATTTTCTTTATCCATTCATCTGTTGATGGGCACCTGGTTGGTTCCATAGCTTAGCTGTTGAACATGGATGTGGCTGTGTCACTATAGACACCAAGCTTTTTAAGTACGTATTTTTAATGGATTGCATCTTTGCTTACATTACTTGTTGGTTATTGATGAGGAAGGGCTGTGATCCAGTTTCCTTATGCAGGAGCCCCTCAGTTTCTTTTGCTTTTTCTTGACTTCTTCTTCCTTTCTCTTCTACACACCCCGCCTGCCAGCATTTCAGTATTACCACCCTTCCAGCCACCACTGAACCCCTCGTAAGCATGACTGTGACCGATTCCTACAGTCTCGTTTCTTCTCTTACTCCTCCAGTCCTGTCCTTGCTTCAGCATTTTGATTGTTTGGTTTGCCTCTCTTACCCACCCATGTCCATAATAATTATTCATAAAACATTGACAGAAATCATTAATCCTGTATCATTATCAAGCCAGTGTCAATTTATTCACTAGTAATCTATGTGCACCTGCTTTGTATTGAATACTTTCACCAGTACTAAAAAATAATTATCAAATTAGCCATATGCCAAAATCAGTGTTAGTCTTTAAAAAAATTGTAATGATTAATTTAGTGTTGTTAGGTGTTAATCAAACCAGGCTGTCTGGGGCTGATCTAATTAGCATATAGATCATTGGGAGAGCAGGATTTGAAAACAGAAATCTCAAGGAATGTATTTTCTAACTGTGGCCTGGGCTGGTAATCATTGCCAAGGACTCGATCACATTGCAACCCATGTGCCTGTCCAGCAACAGGTGTGTTGTTTGTTTTCAGGCATGCTGCAGAGGTGACAAACTGGGACCCCCACTGTCTGTCACTAACTGATTTGGTCAGTGACCCTAGGATCAGCTGTGAGGGAAAGCCCTCCTTATCCAATTAAGATTTCTAAGTTGCTTTCACAAAACTACCAGCCCACTGAAGGAAAGAGTGCAGACTGTTGAAAGATCGGAAAAGCAGCAGTGAGGGAACACAATCATGAGGGGCACATTTCTTTTTATCTCATGGTGTTTTGCTGAGGTGAGGAGTTGACTCCAGGGCATATGCAGTTTTACAAAAGGAAACAGGAAAACCAGTGGTTTGTGTTTAAATATTGGGTCTCTGGAAGGAATAAGAGGGGCCAGTTGGGTCGATTCTGTTGACAGATGCACAGGACTGCCGGGATGAGAACTAAGTGTCTTGTTGAACTGGATGGGGTGCAGGGCAGAAGAACATCTAACTCTGCAGACAAGGCATTCCCACAGACGCCGAGGAGTTGGGGTTGGGATCGTGGCAGTCATTGGCACCCTCCAGCTGGCTGCTGGGTTGCCTGCACATCTCAGCTCTGAGGCAGGAAGAGGCAGATGCTCTAGAATGGTGAACCTGCCAGGAGGCAGGACAACCATCTTTCTTTAAAAATGAAGCAGGCCTTCTGGGGAGCTTCTTAGGGCCTGCCCTGTGTTTACACGAAATTCAGGATCCTTACACTTGCATTTCTGCACAGACAGGATCCACTTATAATTAGAAAATGCAGAAGGGCAGAATTAAGGTCAACTCTGAAAATTTCCTGCTTCTCATGCAATTAAATTCTCCCCCTTGCCATTAAGTTAAGGGAATTTCCCCCCACATAATTGAGTATGAATTACTAGTCAAATATGGGGTAAGTTGGTGTGGGCTCTAGGAGATAATAAAGTGATTCGTAAGAAGTTATCATTGCAGTATTTGGATTTTTAAGAATCAGAAATCCTGCCAATAAGCCAATGAAAAAGCAATCTGTAAAGTAATCTTATAATATATTGGATTTATAGAGAAATAATGTTAATAGATTGTGATCAATTAATTGCTAATTTCATATTTTACAAAATAATTTTTAAATAATAAAAATAATGACTTTTTTAGGACTTCAAGCAAAACAAAGTTTTGCATTCTAACTCCTGCTCTTGTTTCCCTTGGCATTCTTCTTCAAATATCCCTGGTAGGTGCCTTCGTAAGGCATTAGTTAATTTGGAGTTCTCCTATCACCCCTCCATTTTTTTGGCATGATCCATACTTTAAATATTTTGTGTTGGTCGCTCTTAAGTGAAGGAGCAATAGAAAAGTAAAGTCTTAGAAAGAAAACAGAGCTTACAAGGAATAAATCTTTTATTAGAACCTTGATAAGGAGACTCTGCCTCTGATGGAAATGGACTGTAAACACCTGTAAACACGGGAATGGATGGTGGGCTGTGCTAGTTTAGCGATGGCTGTACTTCATTGTGGGATTAGAAAAAGAAGCCGTCCTGAGAGAGAATGCAGGTCTCTCCTGCTCTGTGGCCCTTGCATTCTGTAGTGGGAGAGCTGTGTGGTTGTTGCGTCTCCCAGTCCCAGGCCCGGGTGGACTCGAGTATGGCATATGTTCCTGCTGGCAGGACTACAGTCAGGAGGGACTCTCATTGACCACATGCATAGTTGGCCGTCTAGGCTTTCTCTTGGGCTTACTCTTCCAAGGACCCATTTAGAAAGATTATTTTCTATTTGTTAAAAACTCCTAGTGTAGGTCTTTGTTGTTCAATATCATCAGGTTTCAAGAAAGTTAAATATTGTTCTTTGTTTCATGTTTATAGTTATCTAAAATGTATCTTATTCAGCATTTCAGATGATGAAAGGTGGACAGACACTCGGGTTGCCCACACAGCAAATAAAAGTACAGAGCAGAAAAATATAGCCAAATTTGAATTTCAGATAAAGTATAAATAATTTTTTGCATATTTTTACCCCCAGTTTAACTGGGCATTTTGTATTTTATCTAACAGCACCAATTAAGATTAAATCAAAGCCAGGCGCAGTGGCACACGCCTGTAATGCTAGCACTTTGGGAGGCTGAGACAGGAGAATCGCGAGTTCAAAGCCAGCCTCAGCAACAGCAAGGCGCTAAGCAACTCAGTGAGACCCTGTCTCTACATAAAACACAAAATAGAGCTGGGGATGTGCCTCAGTGGTCAAGTGCCCCTGAGGAAATCCTGGAAGAAGAGGATTTTCAATCCTCAGTACCAAAAAAAAAAAAAGGTTAAATCAAATTCTGAGCTAGATGGGCTGAAAAGTTGGGTTACAGTACACAAGGTGCAAATTAAATATGAATGAACATCCATATTTGAATTGTTTAGGTCTTATGTTTCAGAAGTGTACTTTTAGAGATATTTAGTAGAACATATATTGATAAAATCATGTAATATTTGCAATTTGCTTCTTAAGATAGGAGGCAGGAGCCGGGTGCGGTGGCTCACGCTTGTAATCCCAGCACTTTGGGAGGCTGAGACAGGAGGATCACAAGTTCAAAGCCAGCCTCAGCAAAGGCGAGGCACTAAGCAACTCAGTGAGACCCTGTCTCTACATAAAACACAAAATAGGGCTGGGGATGTGGCTCAGTGGGTCGAGTGCCCCTGAGTTCAATCCCCAGGACCAAAAAAAAAAGATAGGAGGCAGGGAAGTGAAGGGGCAGGACTGGCTATGGGTTGATGTATATGAAGGTCAGTTATCCTATTTTGCCTGCTTTTTATTGTGTTTGAAATTTTGCATCATAAATGAGACAAGAGAGAGACAGACAGACATACAGTCAGTCAGTCTTGCCTTTAGGTTAAGGAATCCTATCTCATAAGCATCTTAGATGCCCAGCAACTGAGGATTTGTGTAGAGGTATAAGAAGAGGCTGTGGGTGGAAGCAGGGGTTTTGAACTGTGTTCAGGATTGTGGACACCTTTGTTCCTTGATTGACATGTTTATCACCTTGATTGTTGTTATCTTTCCATGGAGCAATGCGTGCGAGTTGCAGTTAGTTCCCAGCCTCTGCAAGCATAGGTTGTTCACTGGGTTACCTAGGAAAGCTCTGGAGGAGAGGACATGGGGGGTAGAAAGGGAGGATGCTCCATACTCTGGCGGCTTTTGGAAGCATCTAAACGCCAAATAAACTGTCAAGGGCTAGGTCAGAATAACAAGCATTATATTTTTCAACTTGTTCATGGTTTTTAAAAAACAAATATCTTTAAGTGATTGGATTGAAGCCCTAGAAAATTAATAAATTGAGTATACAGTCTAATAAGTTGCCTGGTCTTCTCTGCCAGCAGGTGAGCTGTCAGCAGCTGGGACTGCTCAGTCTCTGGCATGGTTCTGGCAGTTACTTATTGATGGACATCTTTAATGGTTTGCTTTTTTCTTCTTCCAGGATTTCCTTCAAATGCTGCTGGAGAACATCCCAGAAGAAAAAAGGTGAGGTCCAACTTAGGAATTAAGAGCCCAGTTTTACTCCTAATGTTAACAAATGTTAACAATGACTCTGCCATTGTTTGGTTTGTTGCATCCTAGAAAGTTCAGTTTTCCTCTCTTACCAGAGGCAGGGCCCTGGCTCAGCCAGTGGAGTCACAGGACAGAGAACCAGACTTGGGGATAGGCCCAAGTGGATAGTGGGGGCCAGCGTGTATGCCCAAGATTCCCAGGGTCAGGCCCCAAAAGTGTTTCAAGAGGCAAACAAGGACAATGTGTGGTCTCGGCTGCCATGGGGAAGAATGGAGGAAGAAAGTCCTGTAGTGGGGGTGCCTCCAGCCAACGTCGCCTCCACGAGGAAGCTCTTGTGTTGGAGGTGAGAGCGTGAAGTAGGCCTGGCTGGCTCCCGGCCAGCTCTGCTGCCTCCTCATGGCGAGGCTCAGCACGTCCTCTCGTCCCTCCATGTGTGCTTTCCGCCCGCACTGCCAAGGTGTTAGGCTAGACAGCTAGTGCTTTCCTAAAACAGATGTTCAGTCGATGACTGATGTGGTTACTGTATCCTCATGTCAGGCAGTGTCCACAGGCTGCGTGTACAGGCACCATTTAACCCTTGACGTTCTTCACCAGCATCACCATCCAGTGGTTGTAAGAAAGCAGCATTTATTGGAAGTTTACTTCATGAGGATAGCCATTTAATCCTCAAAGTAACACTCTTTGGTACATTGTATATTTATCCCTGTTTTACCAAGAAGAGGACAGGGTACCAAGAGGCTGAATAACAAGCCTGAATCTCATGGCAGTATGTGGCAGGGCTGGGATTTGAGCCCAGGCAGTCTGGCTGTAGAGCCTATCCTCTTGTCCACTCTGTTACATGTGGGAAAACGGGGCTCTGGAGTGGAGTGGCTTCTCCACGGTCCCTTAGCAAGCGAGACAGCACAGCCTGGACTGGGTCTGTGTCGCTCTCACTGGCTGTCCTCAGTGTGCTGCTCAGTACGAGCGCATTGCCCTGGAAGGAAGGAGATTCTCCTCCCTAGAAGTGTTCAGTTGTAGGCTGCCAGCCTCCTCCAGGGTTTATAGAGGAGGTTTAAGACCTATGTTTCAGGTAGAATATATTCATTCCAATTTTACTCCCAATTTCTTTTCTTACCTTGGACCCTGAAAGTAAATACCCTGAAACATAGTTTTCAGTAGCAAAATTGATAGTCAGACATTAAAGGGGGAATGTCTTCAGAAATAAAGTATTTTTTTCTTTTTTTTTGGTACTGGAGATTGAACTGAGGGGCACTCGACCACTGAGCCGCATCCCCAGCCCTATTTTGTGTTTTATGTAGAGACAGGGTCTCACTGAGTTGCTTAGTGCCTCGCCATTGCTGAGGCTGGCTTTGAACTCGTGATTCTCCTGTCTCAGCCTCCCACAGTGCTGGGATTACAGGCTTGTGCCACTGCGCCCAGCTTAAGTATTTATTTGAAGAAGAGCTGACATTACGCTCCTCCTGTCTGACCTCCAGATTTAACTATGTTTTTATGCACATAAAAGATTTCCAAATGTGGAAATGAATTCTTTAACACAGATGAGTCTTAGATTCATGCAGGACCTGTCACCTACATGTCGATGAGCTACTTTTACACACTTTCTAAATTGGGTGTCTCGGGGTAGGGTGTCTGGGCTTATGCTGTCAGACTGGGTGTAGGCAATGACATGAGAATTCAGGAGAGGACCAGGGACCATGCAGACGTGGGGATTTTGTTAAGCATTGGATTTTTGCCTGGCCTATTTTTGTTTAAACTCCTCCTATTCCACCTTCCATTAAGGAAGACTCCAAATTTATTCTTCAGCAGCTAAAAGGGTCATTGTTAGTCCTTTTTTTTTTTAAATAAAGTAGAAACACACATACAGGAAGCCGGTGCACCACAGAAGTAATGTGTCCGTCTTATTTAGTGGACTGCTGTCTCTGCAGCGCCATTTCCAGGCCGTCAGGGCTCCAGCAAGCGTCACCCATGGAGCCTGCAGGAGGCCTTCATCATTGGCCAAGATGCTCATCCGCTCAGGATGCTGCTGGAGATCCACGCCTTGTTTTGGAAGGTCTGAAGTGTTTCAAATTTGCCACCCCTCCCTTTTTTTTTTTAAGTAGACATATGGGTTTTCTTCATGTAAAAATCACATCAGATGTGTGGCCAGTATTCTTAAGATCAAGAATAACCTGCAAAATGCATATCCCCCCCCCCCTTTTTTCTTGTACTTTCCCAAAAATAACTTTTTCAGGCCCTATAATAGAATGGAGCAGTCTCCTTTAAAAAGGAAAAGAAAAGAAAATTCACAGGCATGATGTCTTACCAGAGTCTGTTCTGTGTGATAAGCACACATTCTTCAGAACTTCTTGGAGCATAAATAGAGCAATTTTCACTGAAGCAGCAAAGTGCGTTTTTAGTTTGGGAGGTCTCTCTTTTAATCTTCTTCATAATAAGGTTATGGAGTTCAGTTGGATGGCCCCTGAGCCCTCTGGCTCTGGGGGACCTGGATTTTATCTTGTGAATATTTATTGAGTCAACACACGGGGCCCACAAAAAGACTTTGGTTGTAATTGTGCAAGTTAGGAGTGGCGTCCCTGTCTTAATGTGGCCACCAACCACCAACCACATGTCCTTTGATGGGCTACCTCTCCCACTTTTATATTTTCCCTGGCAGGTTTAAGTCTCTTTTTAAAAATTTTCTTTAAAATCTAAAGTGATTTCATTATTACCATGAATGTACTTCAGCTAATATGCTGGAATATATTTTTAAGACTTAAACATCATCTTGCTTGCTAACTAATCTCAGAATCTAGTTCAGCTATTAAAACCAACTGTTTACCCTATTACCTATGCAACATATTGTACCAATTTTATCTAGGTCTCCAAAGGCCCCACACCTACCCCCTGGAGCCTCTAATCTTTGGCTCCGGTTGCAAACTGATCCTTGTGCACATCTGTTAGGCAGTGAGCTGTTGTGAATGGGATGTGGCCCTTCAGCTCAGACTGGGCGGCTGGTGCTTCATTTATGGCCCCTCTGCTGTTCTCTTGCTTCCACTCACCTAAGGTTCTCTCCTGAGAGTCTCTCACTGGCTTTAGGCGGGATGCTGGGAAACAGAGAACAAATCCCAGGCCCAGCCCCCAGGAAGCTCCTAGACCATTACTGGAAGAGAGAACAAAAGAGGCCATTCTCAGCGTGCAGCATGCCCTGGGAGGTGCCGAGTCCTGAGGGCGCAGGGCAGGGAGGGTCTTACCAGTCCAGCCTGGAGTGGCAGGTGGAGGCCCACTGCAGGCTGTCCCCATAGGAGTGCCGCCAGCAGGCCGGAAGACACCATGGGCAGGCAGTGTGGAGGGCGATGCGGAGGGAAGACTGGGTGCCAAGAGATCCTGAGACCTACAAGTCATGGCAGCAGCGGTGGCAGTGGCAGTGGGGTTGGACACAATGAGCAGGCGTGGTGGCAGTGGGGTTGACGCAGTGAGCAGCGTGGTGGCGGTGGAATTGACACAGTGAGCAGCGTGGTGGCGGTGGAGTTGACGCAGTGAACGGCATTGTGGCGGTGGGGTTGACGCAGTGAGTGGCGTGGTGGCGGTGGGGTTGACACAGTGAACAGGCGGGAGGAATATTTGAGAGATGCCGCCCATGCAGCCTGGTGGTTAGTGGTGGGGGTTGAGTGGAGGAGTCAAGCAGGAGCCTGGCCTTTCCTGACCACAAAGTTACACCATGAAGTGACTTTGGGAATGCAGTGGGGCAGCTGTTAGGATCCCACACCCTGGCATGGAGCAGGGGCTATGGAAGGGGAGAATTTGAAGGTGGAAGTGAGGAGATAAGGTAAGAAAAACCAGGAATGCCCAGAAGGAGCCGAATGCCCGGTACCACTCTCCCCTGGGAGGGGGTGCACCCTGGGGAGTAGTCAGTCGCCCAGGTCCTGGCCACCTGGTGTTCCTGTGTCACCAATGGCTGCTGGTGCTTTCTTTGCCCCAGTCATCGAGTCTGCATGCATGTGTGTGTGTGTTGATCTAGCACCCGCCCCAGGTAGGGAGCACTCATGTTGTAACTGTCCCAGCAGCCGTGGTTTGCCCAAGCGCCAGCGCCTTGTTATCAAGAAAGTGAGCAGCCATGTGCGGAGCTTTGAGGTGCACTCCGTTTGCATCCATCTTGTAGATAGAGGAATTAAAAATGTAGCTGACTAGGCTGGCGTGGTGGCGCAAGCCTGTGATCCCAGCACTTAGGGAGGCTGAGACAGGAGAATCTCGAGTTCAAAGCCAGCCTCAGCAATGGCGAGGCACTAAGCAACTCAGTGAGACCCTGTCTCTACATAAAACACAACACAGGGCTGGGGATGTGGCTCAGTGATTGAGTGCCCAAGTGCAATCCCCAATACCAAAAAAAAAAAAAAGTAAGTGACTAAAAGTTTAAAATCCATATAGAATGTGAGTTGCATTTTAGAACCAAGTCCTTTTCCATTTCAGACCCTAGGCTCTGAAGTATTGTGCTTTCAGTTGTTTAGGTCTGTCTTGGAGTTCTTATGAAAGTGGCTGGGGCTGTGTGCTTCTCTTTAGAGACACTGGCAGAATGATTTTTGTTTTCAATTTTTTTGGTATTGGGGATTAAACCCAGGGGTGCTTTACTGAGCCACATCCCCATCCCTTTTACTTTTTATTTTGAGATAGGGCCTCACTGAGTTGCTTGGGGCCTCACTAAGTTTTGAACTCACAATCCTTCTGACTTAGCCTCCCCTACTGGGATGTAGGTGTGTACCACCACCCAGGCTGAATGTGATCTTTAGGCTCCCAGGAGGGTGAAGACAGCGCGGCCAAGGGTGATGCAGGCACATCACTTGCCAGCAACAGTTGATAGTCACACGTAGCAGATGTGGCTAATAATCAACTCCCCATCCTTGTCATCCCAGCCCCAGAACTCAACTGAACCTGCTCACATGGGCATGTGCAGTACCATTTTCAGGCAAGCCAGTGTTTATTTCTGTTTACTTTAACATCGTGAAGAGAACAACTGGACACTGTGTGCTTTAAACACAGCTTATTTTTCTACCCAGGCTGAGGCCAGGGTGGCTAGCGTATTCTCTCTCCTGCTGTGTTAACTAAGCGTAGCTGCATTGATAGCCCTGGGGGATTGGTGGTCAGACCTTGAAAGTCAGAGTCGCCCTCTAGGATGTGGGAGTTCAGCCAGGGAGCAGCCAGCCAGAGGACAAAACCACCTGCAGCTTCAGATACCCTGGAGGCCCTGGGGCTGGTGGGGCCCGGGTTTCAAGCATGTGGTGGGAAGTGCGCCATGTTGTACTGGTATGGAGGACTTACGGGTTGGGGTCTGCGTGCTTCTAGCTATCTGTATAAAATCAATTTCCATAGTGATCAGACATGCAGAAGAGTAATTTCCTGTAAGTCCTGGGTCCTGGCTAGGTGGAAATGCTTCTGCTTGTCTATTGTGATTATCTAAGCCACATGATCTCAGAGGGAAAGACTTTACCCTTGGCCTGGACTATGAATGTCCTGGAGTGTGAAAGTCGATTTTTGACCTCAGCACTGCTGTCTCCTTGTTGACTTAAATACTCCCCTGCACTGCTGCCTCAGCTGGCGCTGTCCCCGCAGCACAAATTGTGTGTGTGCTCCCCTTTTCCTAAAGCTGCTGTCCCCCTGCCTCCCTGAAAGTTAAGCCTTTTTGTGTGGGTTCTCCCAGTTCCCCAGGAGAGTAGACCACCTGCAGTGCCTTGCAAAGGGCTGTTACTGGAAGTGGCAGGAGCCAACACCGCAAGGCCTGGTGCCTGCCCGGCCTGGGAGTGAGAGCCCTGGTGTCTTCACTCCTCTGTCTGCCGACTGGCCAGAATCCCCCTGTGCTTCATGTGCTGCTCCATCTGCATAAAAACCCCACACAACTGACACCCACTTCTCAAGGATGTTATGAGGCGTGAAATGATAACTGGGGTAGAAGCTGCTTCAAAACTTCTAGAAGAAAGTGATGTGAACACACATGCCCTCTCCGTCGGGGGCAGCTCTCCTTTCCATGGCTCTCCTCCTCTTCAAAAATGCAATGGTGGGGGCTGGGATTGTAGCTCAGCGGTAGAGCGCTTGCCTCGCACGCATGGGGCCCTGGGTTCGATCCTCAGCACCACATGCAGAGCAATAAAATAAAGACACTGTGTCCATCTACAAAAAAAATTAAAAAAAAAAAATGCAATGGTGGTGCACGCCTGTAATCCCAGTGTCTGGGGAGGCGGAGACAGAAGGATTGCAAGTTCACAGCCAGCCTCTGCAAGGCAAGGCACTAAGCAACTCAGTGAGACCCTGTCTCTACATAAAATACAAAATAGGGCTGGGGGTGTGGCTCAGTGGTTGAGTGCCCCTGAGTTCAATCCCGGTGCCCAAAAAAAGCAGAAACAACTGTAACATAAGGACTGGCACCAGGACAGCTACCACAGCAGCGCGGCCGCCTTCAGCAGGAGAGTCCTGGTGAGGAGCTGGTTGCAGGGAGCAGCAGTAGCTCTTCACTTCTGCAGGGATTGTCTGCATGTGGCAGGAACCAGTTCATTCTGAGGCCTAAGTTTAGCACAGAAAGACATGCTGGGGCTTCACAGCCAGCATGGGTTTGAATCCCGGCCTAGCAGGTGCCACCTGCATGTCCTTGGACATGTTCCTCAATCTCTCAGAACTTGTACTTGTTCAGTTTTAAGATGGAAGCAGTATTGTTAGTCTTGCACAGTTATGGTGAAGTTTAGATCAGGTTTGTCTGTAGTGTACTGGTGCACAGTAGGTGTTCAGTTAACAGTAGTGTCCTGGTGCACAGTAGGTTTTCAGTAACAGTAGTGTCCTGATGCACAGTAGGTGTTCAGTAACAGTAGTGTCCTGGTGCACAGTAAGTGTTCAGTAAACAGTAGTGTCCTGGTGCACAGTAGGTGTTCAGTAAACAGTAGTGTCCTGGTGCACAGTAGGTGTTCAGTAAACAGTAGTGTCCTGGTGCACAGTAGGTGTTCAGTAAACAGTAGTGTCCTGGTGCACAGTAGGTGTTC